>JARHVA010002148.1:1157500-1705000 GCA_037957365.1 Torreya grandis
TAGATATATTCTTTATTGAAATCATATCTATTTTGTTGTTTTATTGCATTAAATATGATTAAGTGTAGTTGCATGTTGTATGATTAGATGTATTGCATGTTGGTGTAAACCACTTTCCCCATAAAAGTGGTTATAAAAAAAAAATTATAAGAACAAATAACTACAAAATTGTAATTAAAATAACAGTGAATATGTTTCTAAAACTCAATTAAAAAAAGGTACATTGCTCAAACTTGGATGTGTCATAAGTCTAAATATGGAAGAGCAAATATTTACAAAATTGTAACTAAAAGAATAGTAGACTATTAGAGGACATAATGTTGTAAGAAAGTACACCAACAAAAAGTGGATAATATGTACATATATAATATATATGGTAGTAATACAAATGTAAATTGTATACAGATATAAATTACATGTATCAATGTATAACATATTATTTTAATGCTAGCGTAGTTGACAATCAAAATATTATGTAATGGTAAAGGAAGTGTAGGACTCCCTATAGGATATTGTTAGGGCACCCATAGTGTGAGATTAGTGGATATCTTAACCGTGAGTAAATTGCATAGAAGTTATGTTTGTCAAGATATATGATGATATTTCTACCCCAGGGATGAGTAAGAAATTCCCCATATCTACTCTAACTTTTCCATAACATGATCAAAAGTCAGTTTGACCAAACTAAATTTGGTTTGCTCTGACTCCTTAATGTTAAGTAGGCCCTTTCTAGAATTATGTTATAGAGGTGTCACTTGGATTACATAATTATGACCAATGTCTCTAATTTGAATACCTAACATGACCATACAATAAAGGTAATGGTAGCATTCTGGGTCACCGCTAACTAAAACATTAATTTGGTGTATAAAAACCATCCTTGTTGAAGCCTAGAAGAGAATTATTCTTCTATTTACCATATATATCGTTCAACAAGGTATACAAACCCTACCCCCTTCCAATTCAAAACAAAGGCCTCTACCCCCTTCTAATTTAATGTTGTAGATTTTCGTTATATGATGGACTCATCTATTCCAAGAAATGTTTAGGAAATTATATATATCTCATTTACAATTAAATTTAATATGAGTTGAAATAAAAAATAAAAATAAAATAAATGTCCTTATTTAATTAATTAAATATGTACTTAATACAAATTAAAACATAATGTTTTTAAATAATGAATAGAAAATTGAGTGTTGGATTATATTCTACTAACTGTGAAGTCTTTAATTTTGGGGGAGGATGTCCAATATATATCTTATTTACAGTTAAATTTAATACGAATTGAAATAAAAATAATATCTTTATTTAATTAATTAAATATGTGCTTAATATGAGTTAAAAATAATGTTTGTAAATAATGAATAGAAAACTAAATCTACTAATTGTCAAGCCCTTAATTTTGAGGGAAGATGTCACATATATATCTCATTTACAATTAAATTTAACATGAGTTGAAATAAGAATAAAAACAAAAATAATGTCTTTATTTATTTAATTAAATATGTACTTAATACAAGTTAAAAGAATGATGTTTTTAAATAATGATTAGAAAACTGAGTGTTGGGTTATATTCTACTAAGTGTCAAGCCCCTAATTTTGGGGTAGGATGTCACTTCCAATAATTTAATAACTAAAAATTATTGCGTTTAATTAACACTTGAATTCTCCCTAATTTAATGATAATAATTAATGTTATGGGACACATGTTATCATTAAGAATTTTGTTTTTAAAAAAATATATTTGATAATTTATGTAAGGAGGAAAAAAAGCTTGTTTAATACTAGTAATTATTATTATTGTACACATATCATCATTTAAATTTTTGTTTTAAAAATTAGAACAATTCTATATAATAAGAACATGAAAAATTGTCATGTCAACTAATAAAATAATAAATAGATAATTTTAAAAGTTTTTTTTCAAATCTAAAAATTATAAAAATTAAATAAAAATTTGAAGAAATTTAATATTAGATAAAAATTCTTGCATTTCATTAAATTATTGACTACAATTTATTATTTTCAGTCATTCTTATAATTCCCTATCATGGCAAAATTATGCCTCTCCAATTATGTTAAGCATTAATTATTAAAAACCAATAACAAAGTCTTCATTATTGAACGGTACAATTTTAAATTTTTAACCTACAAGCCAAATAATTAAAGATAAGCAGAAATTAGATGTCACTGCATTAACTAATAAACCCAGTTGCACTAGGTATATGTGTATTCTTTCTTGACTTTATATGCAATTGATAATAAAAGTTGGGTATTTATCCAGAGGCCATACTCTAAAATCAATGGCGGAGATTCACTCATACTTGAAAACAAACAGATCGATACATTACATTTTCCTTGATTTACACAAGAAGCCAAGTCCCTAAAACCTTTCCACTCCTTTGGATTACAACATCCCGTCCACTTTTCATGCACAGACAAACTTGAGAAGTGCACATGCTTTCAGCGCTGCCTTCACTGGACTTCCAAACAATTAAATATAATAAACTATGCAAAGAAGCCCACTGGAAAATTCTCTCCAACAGTAAGGGTTCTTCCTTAACTTGTCAATTATGACTCTGCTCATTTAAAGTCCAAAATTATAGTCCCCAAACCTTTCATGACCGAGTGACAGGTGACGGCTCTGTGTTTCCAGCCTTTGATGCAGCAGCTTCTTCTAATCTTTTCCATCTCAATTCCTGCTTTTCTTTCACTGCTTTAGCTCTCTCTTCACTCTCCATAAATTATCGCTGGCATTTCTGAAAATTTTCATTATGCATTTCAACAAACATCTTTCTGACTTTCAATGTTAAACCATGAACTGCCTGAATTTAGTGATTCCGGATATTTCTTCTCCAATACTTAAAAATCGAGTGGAAGAATCACATTCCAATTTTGAACCATCAAGCCCGCTATATGATCATTATGGAAATGGTCATTATTCCATAAGAAGATAGCTCGCTCAGCAACCTGTCACATTTATAGTTATAATCTAGTAGAAGACTCAATAATCTAGACATGTATAAAAAGATGAGTAAATAACTTACTAGTAGTAGTAATTAAGAGGATGGCAACACTTGAATACAAAATATAACACTAGTGCTTCCCTCACATCATGTCTCTTATATGGAAGTGAACATTAATAAATGATTGTAACAAATATTTTTGTACTTTGCGTAACAAGTATCAATTGTAATCAGTTGAACTTAATAATTTATATGGGACAATGTGCACCCAATAAAAGTTGAGCATTTTTTATTTTTGTTGATATAGGATATTATTCTTCTACTCTTTAACTACTTAGATGTTATTTCATTGGAGATGTTTATACCACATTCGTGAGAATGATGGGTTTATGTCTTACTTCCACTTATATTTGGAAAGTTAATCCCACATGTATGGAATGGTGAGGATTCTCTTATCCTCTACCTATTTGTACATATCTATTATAATCTATTTGATAGACTATATAATATAGAATACAGTTGATTTATTATTTGTGTGTATGTTAAAGCTTCCATGGTGGTTGTTGACTTTCTAAGTCGCCCCCCTCAGTCGGCACAGGACTTGTCGAGGCCATAAGAAGAGTTGCATCTCTGTGAAGTCCCAGACACTCAAGGAAAATGTGTGCAGACATTCCTCGTTCATGCCTGTGCCCAAGTAGTCAAGCGTAGGTATACATAGCAATAGAATGATGGATCGCGCCTATTATAAGTCCTTGATGTGCACTATAGTGCAAGATTCTTCGATGCGCAATCTAAAAAGTGCATAGCTCTGAAGATACAGGGTCCCAAGTTCTAGATGGCCGAGTAAGGAAGGTGTGCAAGGAGTAGTTATATATCATGAAGAGTGCGCCAAAGGCCTTCAAACTTCATGCGCACTCTTGCTCAAAGATCTCCCTGTGCCTATCTAACACAGTTCCATGCCAGAAAGCAAGATCCTACTCTCACACCCTTGAATATCACAGGATGCAAACCTAAAGGTTTGCACCACCTCTTCCATAGACTCACAAATCTAAAGAACTCTCGCATTCACCACTGGTGCAAGAGTACTTCCAAATCAAGGGGCGCATGCACAAACTGTGTGCATGTAACATACAAAGAGAGGAGCACGTGCCAAGTTTCATACCGTACATAGTAATGATGTGGCAATCCAAACAGGGGGTTAGCACAACAAGCGCCAAGTGGTAGGAAAAAGTAAAGAGGTAGTTGAGTGAGGCCCAAGATGTGTTAGAGCTAGTAAATGCAGAAGCAACTCTCAAACATTATAATATGAGTGCATGCCACCCTCTAACCATGTCTAGAAATCTTTTGCTCCCCTATGCACACATGTATCCAAATTTGATCCTAACACCAACTCCAGATCCAATCATCAAACAAACTTCAAGAGGTATGGTCATGATGGCACAAAAGAATTAAAAGCTACATCCACCACCCCAAGTGGCATATTTATTGTAAAACAAGATTGATTCACTATAAAAGTTGGCTTTTCATTGAAAAAGGGTCGACACATTTTAGCAACCTTATGTTGCTAAAGTTGCCCTCCATGAGCACTTGTATTGGCTAAGTCTTGCAGATTAATGACAATTAAGTTCACCTCTTTTTGTTCTTCTGATGATCTATGTGTTATTTTTTTGTTTATTCATCTTTGTCTATGAGTAATGTTTGCTCCTTTCATTATCATTCATTCTTAGCACCTCTTCATCGAACTTGGAGCTCACTTGTACGTCATATCCTATGTGCGTATTTGGGTATGCGTAGGCTTGATGTTATCTGAATGGACCATTTGCCATCCCTCTCAACGTGTTGTACTGCATTCCTACACCTCTAAACAAAACACTTATGTATTTAGAGCATGACTTGGTAGACACTCTATGATGTAAACACCTTATTTTCAATAGTTTATGCATTGTGCTTATGGTATTAAGAGCACTTGCTCTATTTTGGGCACATCGCCTTTTACTTTCAACATTCTCTTACCCTCTCCCTCCCTTTTCCTCTCAAACATCCTAGGTTTAGATTAGTGGTAGTTTACCTTTCTGCTCTTTAGGCTTGCGCATTGGTCTTAAACCAGGTTCGCTTAGAATAGAAGGAATCTAGCCTACTTCGAGGCCTCTTCCCAAGGAGCGTAAGGGTCCCATATCTTGGGGACGTTTCCATCGTTGCGATGAGACAACTGATACTTGTGCATGTGGCTACGCGATAATACTTCTGTACCCAACGTCTTAGACTCTTGCACCCCACGCAAGGTCTGCGTGCTCGGCACCCCATCGCCAAGCTTCCCAATGCCGCAAAGCATCCACAAATGCACGTTTCAAATGACAACAGTGGTAATAATAGTCTCTTGGAGAGATCTTCACTGAAGAGTTTTCATAACTCTTGCATGGTATCAGAGCCACCCTCCAATAACCATTACTCATTTTGTTGGTTTCTCTCATTGCAAATTCACCATTATTTCGTTGATTGAGCCCTTTTTTTTACTGTGATTTTCATAGCATTTTGAGTCATTTTTTGCAATCAACTATTCTCTTGTGCATTTTTAGGTCTTCTAATCTGTGCCATTAAGTCCGGAAAGCCTCAAAATGCTAGGATCGTCTATCAAATTGTCAAAATTTATAAAAACTCATTTTTTGAGTTTATTTTTAGAGTTTCGGGGACAAATTTGTGCAGAGATGTACATCGAATTTATTTACATTTTTTTCAAGTTATTTACATTTTTTTCAAAAAAAATTTATGGGTTTTTTCGAGTTCTATGATTTTTTTAATGGGTCTTCGAAATATTTCTGCCCCCGACATTTCTGTTGCAAATCTGGTTGTCACAGATGCATGGAGGAAATGATGTATTGAGCAAAAGAGTTATTTTCTCATTGAGGAAACACGGTATGGTGGCTCCTCTTGCCATGTCAACTAACACCCCTGGAAGGCCCCGAGCCGTCCTCAAGTAGTTGTAGTGGGTGGGAAGTGACAGTTTAATTAAGTGGGAGACATAAAGGGGATTTGATTTGATTTGTTTTGTGGGATTTATCGTTTATTTGGAGGGACATATTATTTTGTGGGGGCTTGTCACTTTTTTTATGGTCATTTCAAGGGGAAGACAATATATATTGTGCCCTATTGATTATGGATGTGCATATTTTTATTTTTATTTTTTATATTAAAAATAGATTTGGTGGGATTTTATTTGGGGTATAGTTTTTTATTATTTTTTTATAAAAATAATTTCAAATATATTGTGAGGTGAGTTAATTGATTATTGTTTTATAACTATTTCGATTTTGTTTGTTGAAGATTGATGGATGAGGTTTGGTTTGGTAAGCGGTCAAACCCTTCACAAATTAATAAATTTATTTTCATTTTATTTTTTGTTTTCTCATTGTAATCTTGGATGCATTTTTTGTTGCGACTGATGTCTTATTTGTATGAGATTTGGCCCACATTGCTCCTCTCTTGACCCACTTGTACTGCTTATATCACTACTGCACTTTGTATTATCTCGAATGCATTTTTCGTTGAGTTTGGTGTCCCTTTGCATGTGCTTTGCAGATTGTCATTTTTTGGTAGTTGATCCTTTCGAGTATGTTTTTCCATACATTATGGGTTTTTTCGCCATTTACCACACTCCTCTGTTTGCCCACAACATGCCCTATTCTAATTTGTGCATTGACACCTTGACACACTTGTAGTTTGTGTCATGTCTCCATCAAAGCCCCTTTCTTAGCGTCTTGCCTTCTTCTATGGAGACATTTTTTTGCTCCTTTATTTTTAAAACATCTTTCATGATACTGTTGGCCAAATTTGGCCCACATACCAAGTTGTGCCTGAATGGATCAAGTTGCTAATGGATGAGCGGATGAACAATGTTTCGAATGAAATGAGTGGACCAGAGAGATCTCACAATTCTCACAAAGCTTTTGAAACACTTTAAGATTGCTTAAAGTGTATTTTGTCAAATTCTAAGGGACAGACCTGCAGAGCAAAGAAAAAGGTTCTTAAGCAGTTTTCATGACAAAACCAGGGAGTTCAAGCCTTTCAAACATGAGTTTAGAAGAGCATACAAAGCTTGGAAAAGGTTTAGCCATTTTGAAGGACTATGTGAGTAGAGTTTAAAAGAGCTTTCCAAATGCCACACCTTACACGTACAGTAATTGCAGGAACAGATCTAGAAGAGGATAAAATTTTGCAAGTTAGAGAAGCTAAGTGTTTTTACTCCTTTCAGTGCAAATCGGATTCTCTTAACAACTCAACTTATAAAGTTTTTACAAATAGAAGTAATCTGAGTTTACGAACTTGAATTACTCATGGCCAGTGTAAATCAAGTTTCCCAAGGTAGAAGACTTCGGGTTTTCCAAGCCGCATTACTCAAAATGTTTTATAAGTTGCAAGCAATGGTAACTCCAAAGATGAAGAGCTTCGAAAACCCGAAGTCGAAGAGCTTGGAAAACTTGAATAAGTCTTGAATAGTGTTTTTGGGATTCTTCAAGGTCAAAACTAATTAAAAAGAACTTATAAACCTTATAAGTTAATTAGTCAGAAAATCCCGATTTACACTGCGAAGAGTAACTTAGGTTTTCAGGGCTACAAGATTAAATCAAATAATCAACAATCTGGAGAGCTAATCAGTCAGTGATAAGTGGCATGAGCGAATCCAACTGAAGAGGAGATTGACAACTTGCAGGTATCCATGTCAGGAAGATCAACAGTGTGAATTAAAGATCTGAATCAACCTCCAACAACCAACCAAGGCAAAATAAATCCCAAATGACTGGTGGGAGTGGGTAGGTGCAAATTAATGGAGGCTTTTGTCCTTCGATATGGATCTCACCCTCGATAAATGGTCGCATGATCAGAGGTAGCATGGCTTGGTCTAGTTTCAAAGATATGGAGACTTCATCCTTTTTCAAGTAAGACACACAAAAGTAAAAGGAGCAAGCCGAGTCTTAATGCAAGGATCGACTCATTCACGTTAGGCGGGAACATGCAACTACCTTCGATATGGCTCCATCAATTCTGAAGAGGAAGAATTGAATGCATGAGGGGCTCGAGGAGATTTGTGGTGATCTTGGACGGTTCATCCGATGGTCAAAATAAGTTGCATGCTTTGAATGCAAAGAGATAGATTACAACAAATGGTCGCAGTTCCGGTCATCAATGACTTCCTCTCTTAAGTTCCTCATTGACTACAAGCTCTTCTTCTTCCCTTTCTCTATATATATCTCACATCTTCTATTTTGTAAAGGGCCCCCAGTTTTTTAGAATTGTGTCATCTTGTTGGGAGACGAATGCTCATTGAGATGTTTGTAAAAATGTGTAACTTTGACCAAGTTAAACCCTATCAAGATATTGTAAGAACTACCTCTTGAATGTAATGAGATGATTTTTTTGCCTATTTCTTGTCTTCAATTAGTGATTTAGTATGTTTGTGCTTGGTGGATTAATGAATGAGGGTATTCCTAGTCAATTAGCCTTTTGCTTACCTCTTTGAATTATTTTCAAGCTTTTTCAGGTATGGATTAGTGTTCTACCTAAACCTCTTCCATCGTGTGTTAGCTTGAATCTGAGATCGTGCAAGCTCAAGTCACCTCATGATTGATCTAGTGTGGGTTCAAGCATAGATGACTGTCCATTTAATTTTGGTGCATCGCCTGGTTAACATTCTTAAGAGATCTTTTCTTCCTTCTAACCCTTTTTCCTGTGAAGCATTAGTTTAGCAGTAGTTTAAGGTGATCCACCAAGAGGAACTAGCCTCTTTAAAAATTCTAGAGGCTCAACCTCACCATATGATACCCACATTTTGAGGTTATCCCCATGCTTATAGCTGGAAGTGGGAGAGCCTAAAAGACTCTCCCATAGGGGTGCAATTCTATGATATAATAGTTTCTAGCATGCCCGGTGGGACTAAGGTCCAAAGCAGTGGAAGGATTTTTGATGTTGTCCTTCTACTTATCAGCCTTTGGAGGCATTCTACAAATATCAATGGTGACTCTGAGTATTTATTAGTTGGTTTGAGTAGTCCAAGTGCCTAATCAACATATTTGGTATGTATAATCAACCATCTTTTGACCAACATACCTATTCCCTACCTCAGTAGCACAATTATCAAGCTAATAATGTTTATGTGTTCCCCCCAAGTGGCCCTCAAATGATCTATCAGCCCTATCATGAGCCATCTATACCAACACTTAGGCAAACTTTAGTGAGCCTTGACAAGCATGCACTATAGTTGCGCTCACAAAAGTGTTATGGCCAAAATGTCCATATTCACCATATTCATTATGTGAAGGATTCATTGCAGCAAATAAAACAAGAATGGGCCCCTGTTAAGAGAGTAAATTACAACAACCTCACTAATGACATGATGGATATATGCGGTTACATTCAGAGCATTGAGGACAAGCTGGAGGGACTTGAGGAACAACATGATTGGCCCCACCAACCTTTCGTGCCTACATATACATCGCCTCATCCTTCTTATGTGTCACCCATTCCTCCTCAAGTGATAATTTCAAGTGTTCCTTCAAATCTTCCAAGTTACTCATATGTTTCGTAGTCTTTTCCTTCTTGGAAATCTATCCAAGGGGGATGTCAAAAAAATAAAGTGCCTATTCTGGAATAGCCTGTTGTTTGGATCCAAGACTTCATCCATTTCTAAGAGCCTTCTTCTATTCTTGACCACCATAAGGAGGATCTATTTCAAGAGAACATAGTGAAGCAGATCAGAGAGTTGGAGTTGAAGGCAAGGAAAGAAGAGGAAAGGTAGAATTAGAAGATGAAAGCAAAAACGCTACTTTTCCCATCTTGGAGCCAAGTTACGCAGCCAAGTAAATCCAAAGTCATTCAACCTCCATCCCTCCCTTCTCTAGAGCCTCTATCTTTTCCATCTATAAAATCCATTTAGAGCAGTGGGTTGAAGGAGGTGGGGATTCCTGAAGTCAGCCTTGCAGCCTCCACTCCTTTCCCTTCAAAAGCCTAGAGCCTTTCCTTCATGGAGAGCCATTCAAGAAGTAAAGTTTCAAGAAGAGATGCCAGATGTGGTGATCCAAGAGCAAGTCAAGAGAAGCAGGAGTCAGTGGTTGAAGAAAGTAACAAAGAGAGGTTAGCTCAACTCAATGAGCCTGCCCTACAAGAGTTCCAAGACTCCTTCTCCCTCCCTCAAGAGCCACCAAAGAAGTTATTCTCTAGATGGAAAAGCACTCTGTCAAGTTACAAGCAAGGTGAACTTTTTCACCCTCCCACCATCTCCCTCTTGGAGGGAGAACCTATTTTTCTAGGAATAGAGGAGGAGCTTGCAGTCAGGGTTGAGCCATCAAGGAGGAGAAATCAGGTTTGGACCAGTTGTGGCATGGCTTTGACTTTGAGGAATTAGAGTCTGAAGGTAGTATTGATGCCTTCATTCTTAAGAAGGAATGTATTCAGAATGAAACTGAGAGCAAGAAGGATTTTTTTTGGTCCCAAGAGCTTCCATTTGGCCTAGCTACGGATGAAGATGATCTAAGGTTAGAGATTGACATAGTCAATCAGTTGGCTGACCATATTGGAGAGGGCACAAATGAGCAAGAAGGTCAAGATGAAGTATGGCAAAAACTATACCATGACTTCATGGATCAGGTAGAGCTTCTAAACCAGCTTATGCTTATTCTAAAATCTAAGGATGAACTTGCAATCAGGTTTAAGATGTTGACCAATCTCAAGTTGAATTATCCATTGAAGGTATTAGTGATGTCTTCAAGAATGAAGGAAAATGGTCAGATCTAGAGCCACAAAAATATGATGTGTTGGGCCTTGGATGGATTGACGAACTACCATACGACTCCATTCAAAGAAATCCGAGCAAATATGGAGTCAAAGTTGGCATTGTCTCAAATGACCAAGAGGAAGTTGCCTTTTGGGATGAATTGGAGCTTTTCTACTTAAGTCTAGACAACAAACCAAGCACCAACTCAAAGGAGCCATCACATGTGCTTGATTCAAAGAAAAAATTTGAGCCATAAAATGAAGAGACTATAAAAGCCCCTACAATCCAACATGAACCAAGTTTGGAGGACATGAACTAGTATGTCTACATTGGAGACATATTTGTTCCATTCCATCCATTAGAAGGCACACCAAAAGGTTTGAAAATAATGTTGCCTGATTCACCAATTATGGTACCTCCAAAGTAAGGTATTCTTCATCTTGGATTGATACAAGTGAATATTACTCATAGTTTCCCATTTGATCCATGAGGGAGATACTTGTAAATTATAACCTTGTATATATTAAGATAGATTTCATGCTTTCCTTCAAGTGCCTTGTGCACATTTTCTTTATGTTCTATTTTTCCTTTCCCAAGTTTTTTGGGCACTTTATTTTGTGTTGTCCTTGTTGATTCTAGAGGAAGTTCCAGAAAGGTCTAGTGTTGTATCCAGTTTCAGACTAGCCCAGTTTCAGAGGTTAATGACTCCATGCCCAATGGACTAGACAAGGCAAGTGGTTTAGGTTCTCAAGCATAGTAGGCATGCTTTCCTGCGAGTCACTAAAAATGTTGGCCAAATTTGGCCCACACAGCAAGTTGTGCATGAATGGATCAAGTTAGTAATAGATGAACGGATGAACAATGTTCCAGATAAAATGAGTGGATCAGAGAGATCTTAAAATTCTCATAAAGCTTTTGAAACACTTTAAGATTGCTTAAAGCGTATTTTGTCAAATTCTAAGGGACAAACCTATATAGAAGCGTATTTTGTCAAATTCTAAGGGACAGACCTATAGAGAAAAGAAAAAGGTTATTGAGTAGTTTTAATGATGAAACCAGGCAGTTCAAGCATTTCAAACACGAGTTTAGAAGAACATATGGGCCTTGGAAAAAAAATAGCCATTTTGAAGAACTGTGTGAACAAAGTTTAAAAGAGCTTTCCAAATGCCACACTTTGCACATGCAGTAGTTGCAATAAAAGATCTAAAACAGGCTAAACATTTTGCAAGTCAGAGAAGCTAAGTGTTTTTACTCCTTCCATTGCAAATTAGGTTCTCTTAACAGATCAACTTATAAATTTATTACAAATAGAGGTAATCCAAGTTTAAAAACCCAAATTACTCATGGTTAGTGTAAATTGAGTTTCCTAAGGTAGAAGAATTTGGGTTTTCCAAGCCGCATTACTCAAAATGTTTTATAAGTTTAAAGCAATGGTAATTCTGAAGTTGAAGAGCTTCGAAAACCCAAAGTTGAAGTGCTTGGAAAACCTGAATAAGTCTTGAATAGTCTTTTTGAGATTCTTCAAGGTCAAAACTAATTAAAAATAACTTATAAACCTTATAAGTTTAGTAGTCAGAAAAGCCAGTTTACACTATGAAGAGTAACTTAATTTTTTGGGCCTACAAGATTAAATCAAATAGTCAACAATATAGAGAGCTAATCAGTCAATGACAAGTGGCATGAGTGAATCCAACTGATGGGGAGATCGACAACTTGTAGGTATTCATGTCAGGTAGATCAACTATATGAATCAAGGATCCGAATCAACATCTAAAAACCAACTAAGGAAAAAGAAAGCCCAAACGACTGGTGGGAGCTGGTAGGTGCAAATTAATGGAGGCTTTTGTCCTTTGATATGGTTCTCACCCTTGATAAAAGACCACATGATCAGAGGTAGCATGGTTTGATCTAGTTTCAAAGATATGGAGACTTCATCTTTTTTTAGGCAAGACACATGAAAGTAGAAGGAGCACACTGAATCTTAATGCATGGATCGACTCATTCATGTTAGGTGGGAACATGCAGCCACTTTTGACATGGCTCCATCAGTTCTGAAGAGGAAGAATTGAATGCATGAAGGGCTTGAGGAGATTTGTGGTGATCTTGGATGGTTCATCTGGTGGTAAAAATAAGTTGCATGCTTTGAATGCAAAGAGCTTGATTACAACAAATGGTAGCATTTTCAGTCATCAATGACTTCCTCTCTCAAGTTCCCCATCGGTTGCAAGCTCCTCTTCTTCCCTTTCTCTATATATATCCCATGTCTTCCATTTTGTAAAGGGCCCCCAATTTTTTAGAATCTTATCATCTTGCTAAGGGACAGATTCTCATTGAGACATTTATAAAAACATGCTCCTTAGACTAGGTTAAACCTTGTCGAGATATTGTAATAACTACCTTTTGAATGTAATGAGATGATTTTTTTTTCTATTTATTGTCTTTAATTAGTGTTTTAGTATGCTTGTGTTTGGTGGATTCATGAATGACTGTATTCCTAGTCCATTAATCTTTTGCTTGCCTCTTTGAAGTATTTTCAAGCTTTTGCAGGTCTGAATTAGTGTTCTATCTAAACCTCTTTCAACATATGTTAGCTTAACACTAAGATCATGCAAACCCAAGTCACCTTATGACTAATCTAGTGTGGGTTCAAGCATAGATGTGTGTCCATTTAATTCTAGTGCATCACCTGGTTAGCCTTCTTAGGATCCCTTTTCTCCCTTCTAACCCTTTTCCACATTAAGCAATAGTTTAGCAATAATTTTACATGATCCACCAAGAGGAACTAGCCTCTTCAAAAATCCTATAGGCTCAACCTCACCATAGGATACCTACATCTTGAGGTTATCCTCATGCTTATAGCTGGAAGTGGGAGAGCCTAAAAAACTCTCCCATAAGGATGTAATTTTGTGCTATAATAGTTTTTAGCACGCCTAGTGGGACTAAGGTCCAAAGTAGTGGAAGGATTTTTGATGTTGTCCTACTTATCAGCCTTTGGAGGCATTCTACAAACATCAATGGCAACTCTAAGTATTTATTAGCTGGTTTGAGCAGTCCAAGTGCCTAATTTACATATTTGGTATGTATAATTAGCCATCTTTTGAAGCTAATAATGTTTATGTATTCCCCCAAGTGGCCCTCAAACAACATATCATCCCTATCATGAGCCATCTAGACCAACACTTAGATAAACTTTAGTGATCCTTGAAAAGCATGCACTAGAGTTGTACTCACAAAAGTGTTATGGCTAAAATGTCCATACTCCCCAGATTCATTATGTGAGGGATTCATTGCAGCAAATAAAAGAAGAATGGGCACCTATTCAGAGAGAAAATTAGAACAACCTCACTAATGACATGATGGATATATGTGGTTACATTCAGAGCATTGAGAACAAGCTGGAGGGACTTGAGGAACAATAGGACCATCCCCACCAATCTTTGGTGCCTACATATACATCGCCTTAGCTTTCTTATGTGTCACCCATTCCTCCTCAGGTGATCATTTCAAGTGCTCCTTCAAATCTTCCAAGTTCCTCATATGTTCTGTAGTGTTTTCCTTTATGGAAATCTATCCAAGGGGGCTATCAAAAAAATGAAGTGCTTCTTGTGGAATAGCGTGCTATTTGGATCCAAGACTTCATCCCTTTACAAGAGCCTTCTTCTGTACCTGGCCACTGTAAGGAGATATTTAAAGAGAACATAGCAAAGCAGATCAAGGAGTTGGAGCTGAAGGCAAAGAAAGAAGAGGAAAGGTAGAATCAGAAGATGAAAGCAGAATCATTACCTTTCCTATCTTGGAGCCAAGTTATGTAGCCAGGTAAATCCAAGGCCATTTAACCTCCATCCATCCCTCCTCAAGATCCTCTATCTTTTCCATCTTAGAAATCCATTCAGAGCAGTGGGCCGAAGAAGGAGGTGGTGATTCCTAAAGTTAGACAAGGAGCCTTGTAGCCTCCACTCCTTTCCCTTCAAAATCCTAAAGCCTTTCCTTCATGGAGAGCCATTCAAGAAGTGAAGTTTCAAGAAGAGATGCCATATGTGATTATCCAAGATCCAAGTCAAGAGAAGGAGTTAGTGGTGGAATAAAGTAACAAAGAGAGGTTAGTTCAGTTTAATGAGCTTGCCCTACAAGAGTTCCAAGACTCTTTCTCCCTCCCTCAAGAGCCAACAAAGAAGTTATTCCCTGGCTAGAAAAGCACTCTCTCAAGATGCAAGCAAGGTGAAAATTTTAACCCTCCCACCATCTCCCTCTTGGAGGAAGAACCTATTTTGCAAGGAATAGAGGAGGATCTTGCAGTCAGGGTTGAGCCATCAAGGGAGGAGAAATCAGGTTTGGACCAGCTATGACATGGCTTTGACTTTGAGGAATTAGACCCTGAAGGTATACTAATGCTTTCATTCTTAAGATGTAATGTATTCAGAATGCAACTAAGAGCAAAGAAGGTTTTGTTTGGTCCC
This sequence comes from Torreya grandis, assembly GCA_037957365.1. NCBI lineage: Eukaryota > Viridiplantae > Streptophyta > Pinopsida > Cupressales > Taxaceae > Torreya > Torreya grandis. The sequence continues at coordinate 1,172,692 of JARHVA010002148.1, forward strand.
AAGAGCTTCCATTTGGCATGGATACGGATGAAGATGATTAAGGTGCAGAGATTGACTTAGTCAATCAGTTGGCTGACCATGTTGGAGAGGGCACAAATGAGCAAGAAGGTCAAGATGAAGTATGGCAGCAACTGTACCATGACTTCATGGATCAGGTAGAGGTTCTAAACCTACCTATGCTTCTTCTAGAATCTGAGGATGAACTTTCTAATCAGGTTAAAGAAGCTAACCAATCTCAAGATGAATTATCTATTGAAGGTAGTATTAATGTCTTCAAGAATGAAGGAGAATGGTCAGATCTAGAGCCACAAAAATATGATGTGTTGGGCATTAAAAGGATTGATGAACTACCATACGACTCCCTTCAAAGCAAGCTAAGTAAATATGGAGTCAAAGTTGACATTGTCTCGAATGACCAAGAGGAAACTGCCTTTTGGGATGACTTGGAGCTTTTTTGCTTAAGTTTAGACAGCAAACCAAGCACCAATTATGGTACCTCCAAAGAAAGGTATTCTTCATCTTGGATTGATACAAGTGAATAATACTCATAGTTTCCCATTTGATCTAGGAGGGAGATACTTGTAAATTGTAACCTTGTATATATTAGGATAGATTTCATGCTTTCATCCAAGTGCCTTATGCATATTTCCTTTATGTTCTATTTTTCTTTTCCCATGTGCCTTGGGCACTTTGTTTTGTGTTGTTCTTGTTACTTCTAGAGTAAGTTCTAGAAAGGGTTAGCCTTGTATCCAGTTTCAAATCAGCCCAGTTGTAGAGGCTAATCACTCCATGCCCAATGGACTAGACAAGACAAGTGGTTTGGGTTCTCAAGCATAGCAAGCATGCTTCCCTAGAGTCACCATAAATGTTAGCCAAATTTTGCCCAAATACGAAGCTATGCCTAAATGGATCAAGTTGATAATGGATGAGTAGATGAACAATGTTTTGGATGAAATGAGTGGACTAGAGAGATCTTACAATTATCACAAAGATTTTGAAACACTTTAAGATTGCTTAAAGCATATTTTGTCAAATTTTAAGGGATAGACCTGCAGAGCAAAGTAAAAGGTTCTTGTGTTGGGGATCAACCAACAAACTTGATTACTATATGAAAGCAACTAAACATGGAATTATACCAGAATGATAAGTAACTAGAATTAGAAATAGCAAAGAACAAGAGATACAAGAAACCACCCTGAAAACTTGCATTAAACTCTTTACAGAAGGAATACAATTGAAGAAACTTCTTTTCTTCCACACCTCTCTCAGATGTACAGATCTCTTTCCCTCAAGAGTTCTCTCTCTCAATTACAATCAATTCCAACAACCTGGATTGATACACATATACAATTGTACTGTCCAATTCTACAGTAATGTCCTCTACTTGTACAATAAGCTATGAAGATCTAATCCTATATATAATATTAGGAAACATGAGCATACAATTATAGCCATTAGATGAACCTCTTAATCAAGGGCTCAAAAATAGTCTTACTTAAAATAGAGATGCGGACTTAAGACTATCACTTAATCCTATCATGCAAACATTCTGTTCTGTCCACAGAAATAACATTCTGGACGCACAGGTGACCGACATCGGTCCCTACCTATCTGCATCTGACCGACATTGACTGACCCATGACCGACGCCAGCATCTCTTAGTTGACTCCTGACCGATGTCGGTCGCTCCTGATCGACGCCAGTGACTGTGTAGTTCCAGCAACTTCTGCACTCGCTCAATTGGTGAAGCTTTTAGCTCCACACCTTAACAATCTCCCACTTGGAGATAAACAGCTGCACCAATACCTGTACAGCAACATCTTCTAGCTCCTCCATCTTCAAACTCAATCTTGAAGACCAACAAAATTTGAATGAAGATTCAACTTCTCCTTTGTTACCGGCTTGGTTAACATATCAGCAGGGTTCTTATCTGTATGGATCTTTTCCAGCTTCAACTCACCATCCTCCAATACCTGTCTTATGAAGTGGTACCTAAGCTGTATATGCTTGGTTCTTGAATGAAAGGTAGAATTCTTAGCCAAATGAATTGCACTCTGACTATCACTGTATAATCTGCAACTCTCTTGCTCCTTTCCTAGCTCTTCCATGAATTGTGTCATTCATATCATCTCTTTGCTAGCCTCTGTGACTGCAATATATTCTGCTTCTATAGTTGACAAAGCAACAACCTTCTGCAACTTTGAAATTCAGCTAACCGCCATTCCACCAATAGTGAAAACATATTCTGTGGTGCTTCTTCTGCCATCCAAATCACCTACCATATCTGAATCTACATAACCATGTAGAGAAGTATTTGAACCACCATAGCACAAATGCCTACTGCTGGTCCCTCTCAGATATCTAAGGATCCACTGAGCTGCTTTCCAGTGTTCCTTCCCTGGATTGGCCATATACTTACTCACAACTCCCATTGCTTGAGCAATATCTGGTCTAGTACATACCATTACATACATTAAGCTCCCAACTACGGAAGCATATGGAACTCTACTCATGTACTCTACCTCATCATGTGAATTAGGACACTATTCTTTACTCAGCTTAAAATGTCTAGCCATAGGTGTGCTTACCGATTTTGCATCCTGCATATTGAACCATTTCAACACCTTGTTCACATAATCCTCTTGAGACAAAATCAACCTGTGATTTTTCCTGTCTCTCTTAATACTCATGCCAAGGATTTTATTTGTTGATCCCAAATCCTTCATGGCAAATGTGTGAGATAATTTCACCTTAACCTCAGAGATATCCTGTATGTGTGATCCTGCAACCAGCATATCATCTACATACAACAATAGAATAATATATCTACCATTATCCAATCTCTTAAAATACACACAATGGTCAAATTGACATCTACTTTAGCCATGCTCAGTCATAAACCTGTCAAACCTCAAATACCATTGCCTAGGAGCTTGCTTGAGACCATACAAGTTTTTCTTCAATCTGCACACTAGCTTCTCCTTACCTTTGACCTCAAATCCTTTCGGCTGATCCATGTATATTTCTTCATCCAAATCTCCATGAAGAAATGTTGTCTTAACATCTAGCTGCTCAAGATGCAAATCCTCAATAGCAACCAAAGACAATACAACCGTATAGATATCATTTTAACTACAGGAGAAAAAATTTCACCAAAATCAATACCTGGTTTCTGTGCAAATCCTTTCACTACCAACCTGGCCTTATATCTCATCTGTCCATTCTCACCTTCTTTCAATCTATAGATCCATCTGTTCTTCAGTGTCCTCTTGCTGGTAACTCAACCAAATCCCATGTCTGGTTCTCTTTCAAGGAATCAATCTCCTCATTCATGACTAGCTCCCACTAACTCTTAGATTCCACCTGTATTACTTCATCAAAACTCTCTTGTTATCCACCATCAGTAAGCAATAAATAGAATAATGAAGGGGAATATCGAATTGGAGGTTTACTTACCCTTTTTGACCTCCTGATGGGCGTCTGAGACTCATTCACAACACGTTGTCCACCCAAATTCTCTGACAGTGACCGACCTCGATCACTTCCAGGCCTGTTACTGGCTGACATCGGTTCTCGTCTGGCCGACGTCGGTCACTGTTTGATCGACATCAATTCTTGTATTACCGACTTTGATTCCTTTCTGATCGACGTCGGTCTCTATGTTTTCTTGTCTGTGATAATTCTTTCTCGTGAGCTCATTTTGGACTGTCACCTTGTCCAAGTCTCCATTACTCTGCCCAAATTGATTCAGCTTCTTGAGCTGATCACTATACATCACTTTTTCATTGAAAACAACATCACGGCTCCTAATTATTTTGTTAGTTCCTAGATTCCAAAACCTAAATCTAAATCATCAGAGCCATAGCCAATAAATGTGTACCTCATAGACGTAGCATCCAGCTTCTTTCTATTTTCCTTATCAACGTGCACAAAGGCTTCACAACCAAAAACTTTGAGAAATGAGAGATCTACCTTTTTACCTGTCCATGCCTCTTCGAGAATTTCACCATCCAGAGCTGTAGAGGGTCCTCTGTTAATCAAGTAAACTACAGTATCCACAGCTTCTGCCCAAAACTCTAAGGGCAAACCAGCATGCAATCTCATACACCTTGCACACTCCATTATTGTTCTGTTCATCCTTTCAACAACTCCATTTTGCTGAGGTGTCCTTGGAACCATCCTTTGCCTGCGTATTTTATTCATATAACAATAACAGTTGAACTTGTAGCTACAGAACTCACCACCATTTTTAGTTCTAAGGCACTTCAATCTCCTGCCTGTTTCATTCTCAACTAAAGCTTTCCACATCTTAAAAGTGTCAAAAATATCAGATTTCTTCCTTATACAATAAACCCATACCTTTCTTGTAGCATCATCTATGAAAGAAACAAATTACTGTGATCCTCCAATATAAGCAACCTGAGCTGGTCCCCACACCTCTGCATGAACAAGCTGCAACTTATGCTTCTTCTTTGTTGACCTAGTCTTGAGAAAACTCACTCTCTTCTGTTTCTCAAAAATATAGTGCTCACAAAATTCTAGATCTATGCTTTTCAAATCTGAAAGCTTACCTTTTGACTTAAGAATGGACATTCCCTTCTCACTCATGTGGCCGAGACTAGAGTGCCACAACTTTGCATCCACATCTGAAGTAGATAATATAGAAAGAGAAATATCAGTAATACAATTACATAAATAGAGAGTACCTACTCTCTTACCTCTGGCTAATAAAGTGCACCCTTGGTAACCTTCCAAGATTCAGTTGTGAGAGTTACTGTACAACCCTCATCCCCTAGCTTTCCTGCAGAAATCATATTCCTCTTCAGGATGGGAACATGCATGACATCTCTTAACACCCATGTGTTGCCATTCTGCATTTTCAGCTGCACTTTTCCTTTGCCAACAATTTTGCAAGGCTCATCATCCCCTAAATAAACTATTCCAAAATCTCCATGGACATAGTCACTAAAATATTCTCTATTAAGGGTTGCATGAAAAGAGGCACCATAATCTAACACCCAAGATTCTATATTATTATGCAAAGAGAATATAAGAGCATCTTGTGCAATACCTGCAACTTTTTCTTCTTCTTTACCTTCATGCTGATTGTCCTCTTTAGGTTTTGACCAGCAATCTTTGCTTATGTGCCCTATCTTTCCACAATTCCAACATTGTGGCTTCCTGCCATTTCTAGATTTGGATCTACCTCTCATCTTTGACTTAGACCTTGATCTCCCTTTCTTGCTCTTCTCTTTTTGCCTTCCCCTCCTCTCAAAACTTAAAGCGTTCCCTGATGTTTCCTCTGTGCTTTTCCTGTGAATTTCTTCATTCAAGATTACACTAACAACATCATCTACTTTTAAAATATTTGAAGCAGATGCAATATTACTAACTGCCATTACCATGCTATGCCAACTCTCAGGTAAAGAGCATAAGATTAATAAAGCTTTAATTTCATCATCAAACACTATTTTGACTGAATTTAATTGATTTACAATTCCATGGAAATCATTTAGATGATTAGATACAGATCCACCTTCTTGCATTTGCAAATTAAATAACTGCTTTATAAGATATACCTAATTTGAAGCTGAGGGTTTTTCATATAAATTTGCTAAAGTAGTCATTGACTCTACCGTTGACTTTTCTTGTGATAAATTAGATATCACAGTAGATGCCAGACTTAATCTTATAGATCCAAGAGCCTTTCTATCAAGAACTTCCCATTCTTCATCTTCCATGTATGTGGGCTTCTTTACAGCCCCACCTAACGGTAAGTATAGATCTTTTTGATACAGATATCCTCTATCTGCATTCTCCATAATTGATAATTCTTGCCATTAAACTTCTCCATTCTCAGTTTACTTTCTCCTGCCATTGCTTCTCCCACTCAAACAGAAACCCCTGTGAGTGACCTGTAATCAAAACACTAACCAGATCTGAAACACCTGTTAGTCAACCTGAGCTCTGATACCACTTGTTGGTATCAAGTTCTAGAACCTGCAACCAAGCTCTGATACCACTTGTTGGGGATCAACCAACAAACTTGATTACTATATGAAAGCAACTAAACACGGAATTATACCAGAATGATAAGTAACTAGAATCAAAAATAGCAAAGAATAAGAGATACAAGAAACCACCTTAAAAACTTGTATTAAACTCTTTACAGAAGGAATACAATTGAAGAAACTTCTTTTCTTCCACACCTCTCTCAGATGTACAGATCTCTTTCCAGATCTTTTTCCCTCAAGAGTTCTCTCTCTCAATTACAATCAATTCCAACAACTTGAATTGATACACATATACAATTGTACTGTCCAATTCTACAATAATGTCCTCTACTTGTACAATAAGCTATGAAGATCTAATCCTATATTTAATATTAGGAAACATGAGCATATAATTATAGCCATTAGATGAACCTCTTAATCAAGGGCTCAAAAATAGTCTTACTTAAAATAGAGATGCAGACTTAAGACTATCACTTAATCCTATCATGCAAACTGTTCTGTCCACAGAAATAGCATTCTAGACGCACAGGTGACCGACATCAGTCCCTGCCTGTCTGCATCTGACCGACATTGGCCGACCCATGACTGACGCTGGCATCTCTTAGTCGACTCCTGACCGACGTCGGTCGCTCCTGACCGACGCCAGTGACTGTGTAGTTCCAGCAACTTCTACACTCGCTCATTTGGTGAAGCTTTTAGCTCCACACCTTAACATCTTGAGCAGTTATCATGATGAAATCAGGTAGTTCAAGCATTTCAAACATGAGTTTAAAAGAACATACAACCCTTATAAAATGTTTAGCCATTTTGAAGAAGGACCGTGTGAGAAAAGTTTAAAAGAGCTTTTCGAATGCAACACCTTGCACATGAAGGAGTTACAAGAACAAATCTAGAAGAGGCTAAACATTTTGCAATTCAGAGAAGCTAAGTGTTTTTACTCCTTCCAGTGCAAATTAGGCTCTCTTAACAACCCAACTTATAATTTTTTTACAAATAGAATTAATCCTAGTTTACAAACCCAAATTACTCATGGCTAGTGTAAGTCAAGTTTCCTAAGGTAGAAGACTTCAGGTTTTTCAAGCCACATTACTCAAAATGTTTTATAAGTTAAAAAAATGGTAACTTTGAAGCTGAAGAGCTTCAAAAACTGAAGTCAAAGAGCTTGGAAAACTTGAATAAGTCTTGAATAGTGTTTTTGAGATTCTCCAAGGTCAAAACTGATTAAAAATAACTTATAAACTATATAATTTAAGTAGTCAAGAGAGCCCAATTTACACTACAAAGAGTAACTCAGGTTTTTGGGGCTATGAGATTAAATCAAATAGTCAAAAATATGGAGGGATAATTAGTTAGTGACAAGTAACATGATCAAATCCAACTGATAGGGAGATTGACAACTTGTAGGCATCCATGTCAGGAAAATCGATGGTGCAAATCAAGGATCCAAATCAACCTCCAACAACCAATGAAGGCAAAAGAAAGACCAAATGATTAGCTAGCTCTAGTAGGTGAAAATTAATGGAGGCTTTTGTCCTTCATATGGATGTCACCCTCGAAAAATGAGTACATGATCAGAAGCAACATGGCTCGGTCTAGTTTCAAAGATTTGGAGACTTCATCCTTTTTTCAGGTAAGACACGTGAAAGTAAAAGGAGCACACTAAGTCTTAATATAAGGATCAACTCATTCACGTCAGGTAGGAACATGCAACTACCTTCAATATGGCTCCATCAGTTTTGAAGAGGAATAATTGAATGCATGAGGGGTTTGAGGATATTTGTGATGATCTTGGATGGTTCATCCTATGGTCAAAATAAGTTACATGCTTTGAATGCAAAGAGCTCGAGTACAACAAATGATAGTAGTTTTGATCATCAACGACTTCATCTCTCAAGTTCCCCATCAGCTGCAAGCTCTTCTTCTTCCCTTTCTCTATATATATCTCATGCCTTCCATTTTGTAAAGGCCCCCCAATTTTTTATAATCTTATCATCTTGTCGGGAGACAAATGCTCATTGAGACGTTTGCAAAAATGTGCTCCTTTGACTAGGCTAAACCCTATAAAGATATTGTAATAACTACCTTTTGAATGTAATGAGATGATTTTTTTGCTTATTTCTTATCTTCAATTAGTGCTTTAGTATGTTTATGCTTGGTGTATTTTTGAATGAGTGTATTCCTAATCCATTATCCTTTTGATTGCCTCTTTGAAGTTTTTTCAAGATTTTGTAGGTATGGATTAGTGTTCTCCCTAAACCTCTTCCAACGTGTGTTAGCTTGACCCTAAGATCATGCAAGCCCCAATTGCCTCATGACTAATCTAATGTGGGTTCAAATGTAGATGAGTGTCCATTTAATTTTGGTGCATCACCTGGTTAACCTTCTTAGGAGCTCTTTTCTCCCTTCTAACCCTTTTCCCCATGAATCATTACTTTAGCAGTAGTTTTAGGTGATCCACCAAGAAGAAATAGCCTCTTTAAAAATCCTAGAGGCTCAACCTCCCCATAGGATACCCACATCCTGAGGTTGTCCCCATGCTTATAGCTAGAAGTGGGAGAGCCTGAAAAACTCTCCCACATGGGTGCAATTCCATGCTATAATAGTTTTTGACATGCCCGATGGGACTAAGGTCCAAAGTAGTGGAAGGATTTTTGATGTTATCATTCTACTTATCATCCTTTGGAGGCATTTTAAAAACATCAATGGTGACTTTGAGTATTTATCAACTGGTTTGAGAAGTTCAAGTACCTAATCAACATATTTGATATGTATAAGCAGCCATCTTTTGACCAACAGGCGTATTCCCTACCTTAACAACACACTTATCAAGATAATAATGTTTGTGTTCCCCCCAAGTGGCCCTCAAATGACATATCAGCCCTATCATGAGCCATCTATACCAACACTTAGGCAAACTTTAGTGAGCCTTGACAAGCATGCACTAGAGTTGTGCTCACAAAAATGTTATGGCCAAAATGTCCCTACTCACTACATTCATTATGTGAGGAATTCATTACAACAAATAAAAGAAGAATGAGCCCCTGTTGAGAGATTAAATTAGAATAACCTCACTAATGACATGATGGATATATGCGGTTACATTCATAGCATTGAGGACAAGCTGGAGGGACTTGATGAACAACAGGGCCAACCCTGCCAACCTTTGGTGCCTACATATACATCACCTCAACCTTCTTATTTTTTTCCCATTCCTCCTCAAGTGACCATTTCAAGTGTTCCTTCAAATCTTCCAAGTTCCTCATATGTTTCATAGTCTTTTCCTTCTTGGAAATCTATCCAATGGCACTATCAAAAAAATGAAGTGCCTATTATGGAACAACTTGTTGTTTGGATCAAAGACTTCATCCCTTTCTAAGAGCCTTCTTATATTCCAAACCACTGTAAGGAGGATCTATTTGAAGAGAACATAGCAAATCATATTAGAGAGTTAGAGTTTAAGACAAGGAAAGAAGAGGAAAGGTAGAATTAGAAGATGAAAGCAGAACCACTACCTTTCCCATCTTGGAGCCAAGTTATGCAACCAAGTAAATCCAAGGTCATTTAACCACCATCCCTCCATCCTCAAGAGCCTCTAGATTTTCCATATTGGAAATCCATTTTGAGAAGTGGTCTGAAGAAGGAGGTGGTGATTCCTGAAGTCAGACAATGGGCCTTACAACTTTCACTCCTTTCCTTTCAAATCCTAGAGCCTTTCCTTCATGGAGAGCCATTCAAGAAGTGAAGTTTCAAGAAGAAATGTCGGATGTGGTGATCCAAGAGCCAATTCAAGAGAAGGAGGAGTCATTAGTTGAATAAATTAACAAAGAGAGGTTAGCTCAGCTCAATGAGCTTACCCTACAAGAGTTCCAAGACTCTTTTTCCCTCCCTCAAGAGCCACCAAAGAAGCTATTCCCTAGCTAGAAAAGCACTCTCTCAAGATGCAAGTAAGGTGAAAATTTTCACCCTCCCACCATCTCCCTCTTGGAGGAAGAACTTGTTTTGTAAGGAATAGAGGAGAAGCTTGCAATCAGGTTTGAGCCATCAAGGGAGGATAAATCAGGTTTGGACCAGCTATGAAATGGCTTTGACTTTGAGTAATTAGAGCATGAAGGTAGTATTAATGCCTTCATTCTTAAGGAATGTATTTATAATGTAACTGAGAGAAAGGAGGGTTTTATTTGGTCTCAAGAGCTTCCATTTGGCATGGTTGTGGATGAAGATGATCAAAGTGTAGAGATTGGCATAGTCAATCAGTTGGTTGACCATGTTGGAGAGGGCACAAATGAGCAATAAGGTCAACATTAAGTATGATAAAAATTGTACCATGACTTAATGGATTAGTTAGAGGCTCTAAACCAGCTTATGTCTCTTACAAAATCTAAGGATGAACTTGCCAATCAGGTTGAAGAAGCTGACCAATCTCAAAATGAATTGTCCATTGAAGACAGTACTGATGTCTTTAAGAATGAAGGAGAATGGTCAGATCTAGAGCCAAAAAAATGTGATGTGTTGGGCCTTGGATGGATTGAAGAAATACCATATGGCTCCCTTCAAATCAATCCAAGCAAATATGGAGTCGAAGTTGGCATTGTCTGGGATGACCAAGAGGAAGCTGCCTTTTGGGATGACTTAAAGATTTTTTGCTTAAGTCTAGACAACAAACCAAACACCAGCTCAAAGGATCCATCACATGTTGTGCTTGATTCAGAGCACAAATTTGAGCCATCAAATGAGACTGGAAAAGGCCCTACAATCCAACATGAACCATGTTTGGAGGACATGAACCAGTATGTCTACATTGGAGACATGTTTATTCCATTCCATCCATTAGAGGGCACACCAAAAGGTTTAAACATAAAGTTGCATGGTTCACTAATTTTGGTACCTCCAAAGCAAGGTATTTTTCATCTTGGATTGATAAAAGTGAATAATACTCATAGTTTCCCATTTGATCTAGGGGGAGATACTTGTAAATTGTAACCTTGTATATATTATAAGTGTCCTAATAAGGGTAAGACTGAGCATGATGAATAACATTATGAACATCATGGAGATGATAGGAAAGTCTATAATCCTGACAAGAATAAGAGAGATTTTAGGAAGAATGTAGGAAAGGGTCATTCAAAAACAAGAATATTTTCTATACAAAATAAGATAAATCATCTGATGTAAGTGACTCAAGAATATATAATAGTGATGATGATAACAATGAAAATGAAAAGAATGAAACCTTATTTATGGCGATAAAAATATACAATGAGGGTTGCTCAAACGGAAAAGCCCTTATGGTTGATGTAGAATCAGATGAAGAAAAAGCTAAAGTGAATATTGAGGTAGAATTGGTGAGTGACCTAGAGGAATTGAAGTTACAAAGAAGAAATAATCATAAACTAATATCATTAATTAAGGACCATGAGGAGCAAACTGGCTTGTTTTAGTAGAGACTAAGTAACACTTTCAAGGAGTATGATGTGATCATCAATCAGATTGAAGCACAAACGGAGATAGTCAATGCAAACCTAAAGACTAAAGAAGAAGAATTCACTAGATATGAAACTAAACTGGAATATTTAAAATCTAAGTTTAATCAAGCATCTATCAAGGTGAGGACCTTTTTAAAGTTTGAAAAGAGCATCGAGGCTCTAGATGACATCTTGAGTAGTAAAGAATCTACAAGTGATAAGACAGGTCTTGGTTTCAAAGAAGATCAAAAGGAGGTAGCTCAAGTCAAGGATAAGATTGTTGAAGACAAGAAGGTCAACATGAAAGACCTATCAAACAACCTAATGCTATGAGGTATGCTATTTCAATCAATTATTACTATTTTGTATACAGTTAGTTTGGTCATTGAACAAGAGAGTGTATAAGACTCTCCAATAATGAGTACTCATGGGACTATAAAAGGAGTCACAATTCAAATTAGTCTAATGGTATGAATAAGGTGGTATGTTATAAATATCATAATGTAGGATACATTACAAGATTCTATCCTAACAAAGTTAGAAGATCATCAAGTAAAAACAAAAGGTTTGAAACTCCCAGAGTGCAGGAGAGAAGGCAAATGAATGTATGAAAACCAAAGATGAGTCATGATTTGTATACAATATCAAGTGAGCTATTTTTTTAGATAGAGCATACTTCAAAGTTTAAATCAAGTCAAAAATGTCTATTGTCAGCTCACATTGATGATCAAATGGTTGATGTAGAGATCAAGCCTATATTGCCAATCAAGCCTAAAAGGATATTGAAGGATATTTAGTCTTGTGAGAGCATGGAGATCTAGGAATCTATTGAACTTGTGTTCTTTTAGTGATCTATGGAAATAGGTGACTCCATTAGGCTTCATGGAGACAATATATAGTTAGCAAAAGCATGGTAGATGTTTGTTTTGAGGGGGAACTATTCAAGTTGTTGGCTGAGCTTGATCTGTGTTGAGAAGTGGTCTTGAGTTATGAGTTAATTTAAAGGAGGTATGGATGAAACATGTTTCTATAATTTTTCATATTATATATTTTGAGCTCCTATTGCAAGAAGGTGTGGTTTTAGATGGCAGTTTGTGGACCCTTTGTCATTAATGTCAAAGAGGGAGAAAGTCCAAAAAGGGAGATTGACCATACTAGGGGAGATGAGAGTGATCAGTTTGAAATTTTTTTGACATAAATAAAGAAAGGGTAGTTTTTTAATAATTTTTATCATTGATTTCAAGGTTGATGTCATTTGATATCAAGGTTGATATCATTGATGTCAAGGTACATCTGGTGCAAATGCATGGTGAGTTTTGAGATATGAGCCATGTGATAAGAGAGAATTTGAAGGAAACCTAATGTCTCTCTATTGAGAGAGAAATTGAAGGAAACATAACGATTATTTTGAGGTTTATTAAGGTCAAGGTAAGCTTGTTTTGAGTACTAGTCCTTCAATACAAGGTATCTTAAGAATCCTTGTCATAACAAACATAGTCATATCATGAACATTTGCAGTATGCACATGAAGAGACTTGTGTAGAGATATGGTATTGGTTGAGGAAAATGTAATGAATGTGATCAAGGTGTATAATGATCAAAGAGTGTTTCCAAATCAGTTTTCAAGCTTCAAGTGCTTGAGAAGCTTAGTCATGGCACTAGTCATATCATGAAAAGCCCTAGTGAGAAGGTTTGAGCATGGTGGCCTAGTGATATGGATGCATATATGCATAAGAGGATGTATAAGGTTTATTGATCATGAATATTAGGCATTTTATCACTCAATAGAGCTTCAAGGTGAGCCTACAAGGGTAAGACCTTAAGTCCAAATCTAAAACTAGACTAGTTCTAGACCCCACATGACCTAATAAGGTGTCATGAGGTGTTGTTATGGTATATGAAAGATGTAAAGTAGTGTTTAAACATGAGAGATATTTATTAAGTTTTAGAATGAGGTGAAGAGAACATTAAAAGAGGAATGAAGGTCAGTTTCAAGGCCTAATGTGATTTTTAGGTCAAGGTCTAGAGAGCAAAGAGAGATATGGTGGCCAGATAAGGTATCAAGATCAGTTTTCAAGGCAAGTGTAACTTTGTGAGCATTGACATAAGCTTTATATGTTGTTTCAAGTATTTTAAAAAAAAATTAGGTCAAATTTTGAAGTTTAAGTCAAGAAAAAGTTTTTTAAGGTCTCTCAAGTACACATAATGAAGGGTTCTCAACTCGAGAAGGAATTTCAAGTGTCATTGGCATGTGTAACCTATACATGGGAACCTAAGATATTCGTAGTATATGGAGAAGGTTCATATCTCAAAATTATAGGCATTGGTTTTTGGAATGAGGGGCTAAGTTTTATGAATGATTGTTAAGATTGGAAGATGGTTTAAGCCCTTAAAGAACCCTAATGGTGACCCAATATGAAAAAAGTTACTATAAATTGCTTAGAATGGATTTATATATCTAGTTAAGTGATTGAAGGTTGTAGTCAAATTTCCTAGTCACATTCAAGTGTGATTGGTTTGTTAGGTGAGCGAGTGGACCCTATAAGAAAGACCTTATTTCTTGAAGAGTTGATGTAGCATTCAGATTTAACCAAGTCAAAGTTGATAAATGTATGGAGGAAAAATATTGAGACTTTATTTTATTTCCATGGTGGTTTATTAGTAGGTTATATCCCTCAGATGTGCTAAACTAGTCATCCAAGTTGACCTGTTGCTAATAGGCCTAATGGTGCAAGGAGTGAGAAAACCTAGGCAGAAGTGAGAAGTTGATTAGGGATGTATTATCATGGATTAAGGATGAATAAATTGCATATAAAAGTTTTTAAAGACTTTTAAGACATATTAATTTTGGATATAAGTTTTTTAGGTTAGTGAATATGATGAAAATGTTTCTCTTAAGTTGACCTATCTAGTACAGATGAGACAGTGAAGGTGTAAGGTTATGAGATTGGTTTGCAAGACCAATATTACAATTTGACCATGTTATATTTGTATATAATAATTGTATAATGATCTCATAGTATCATATAAATGCATTTTAAATCTATGAAAATGATCATATAGGTGTTGAAGGTCATTCTCACCATGACTGTGCTTTAAGGCAAACTGACAATTCTGGGTAAGCAAGTTGTAGTGATGACTTTGAGACTCTATGACTTGAGATGATGTATCTAATGAAAATTATGTTGGTTTTTTTGAATTTTATGTCATATCCATGATTTTAATGACCTTGGAAGTCAGTATAAGAGTTTGAAACTTTGAAGCCAAAATGGCTTGTCTGACTGAGTGAGGTCTGAGAGAGAGAAGGTCAACAAATTGGTATGCAAGACCAATAGTTTCCATTAGAGATTATGATATTTTAATTGGAAGTTTTTATAAGGATTTTTTATGATCATATTAATTAATTTTAATTACTTTATTTTTTTCCTTTAGGTATCAAAATTTTAAGTTTCAATGACTATGTTTTAAGGCTAGTTGGCAGTTTTGAGTGAGCTATCTGAAAAAAAGAGTTTGAGTCCTTTTGCCTTAAGTTGTGAATTATAAATCACATGGTTATGAACATAAGATAATTTATATTGTTTATATGTGATTTTTTTCCATGGTTATTTTTAAAAATTGTGTTTATGCCTCAGTTATTTAAGATAAACTTTATGAGTATGCACATGCCTAATTATGAACAGTGTTAAAGGTATGCTTCGAGTGGTGGTTGAAGCTAAAAAGTGTTATGAATAATATATGATAGTATAATGGTTATATGTAAGTTTAATATGATATTTTTTTACTATGTGTAATTTTTTAAAGTGATCCAAAGAAGGCAAAGTGTAACATGTCCTAAATAGACCTATAGGATTAGGTCTCTATGAGACCTAAAGGTGAGATAAGGCCTAATTGAGGTAGGTCAAAACTAAAGGGAATAAAAAAATGTTTGATGCATGTATATTATATGTTCTAAGATAAATTTCATGGCTGATTTAAGAGGGTAAGGGTGTTTTCCCAACTAAGAAGGATATGAACAAGAGACTTGTATAAATACTAGGCAATTTTAGGCCTATTATGGAGTGAAGAGTATAAACAAATAGAATAACATATTTTAGAGAAGAATAAGTTTTTTTAGACCATAATAGGACTGAATATGATCTATTATGAATGATTGATAGATGTTATATACATTAAAATCAAGGTCATATAAACTAATCAAGTCAAGAATAGGACTAAGTGAGCGAAGAAGCCTAAAAGGTAGTTTGAGAGGGGTAGAAGAGAGAGAAGAGTTGAAGAATGAGATAATCATATGTTGTATGATAAACAAGTGTTATGAAGGTGTTCAAGGGTTTTAGGTGGCTAAATTTATGCTGAGTCATCTAGTGGGTTGGTGCCTTCTTGCAAGTTGGTGCTTGTTAAAGCCTAGCTGAGTTGATGCTTAGCTAGTTGGGGTTAGTGATCCATGTGAAGTTGGTGCTTCACTAAATTTGGTGTTTGAATTATAGGACTATAGTCCATTTTTATATATCAATGGATTTTCTTCCACTTGATGGTTTACCACATATGTGATGTGTTTTTATGTTTCACGCTCTTGTGGATTGGTGTTTATGCTTGCTAGATCCATATGCTTGTTTGATTAGTTCATGATTGCTTAAGTGAAATTGATAAGAAAAATTTTTGAAGATTGATTTAACCCCCCCCCCCCCGCCCCCCCCCCCCCCCACCGCTCTTAGTAATTTTACTTCCAACACATAATCTAGCTATGAAAATGAAAATATCATCTCCTCCTGGAACATAAAAAATTACACACACACATATATTATTGAATTTTCTATGTGGATTAATTATTATATTTTAAAGAAATATATATTTGAAATTTGACATGAACAATATTATTTATTTTTATATTATTTTTTTGCAACATGTAAATATATAAGATACATGCAAGGTTAATTTAAGGTGTCCACATCAAATGTATATTACAAAACTTTGTCAATCATAGAAATAGTAATCATTGCCCATAATCATGGCAATAAGAGGCACCTCCACCACCATGGGAAATAAATGCATCCCAAATGAATTATAGCGCTATGCCACTTAACCTTCTCAGCCCTTTTAGCTTTGAACAACAAACGCATTATGTATTTTTAGATCCAAAACTATTTTACAATTAACACAACTATAACACATTTAATACATCGACTCATTTAATGCCCTCCATGGTCCCACATCTACTCAGGGAAAGGATTCCATAAGGGCCTACTAAAATGATAATGCAAAGTATTCTGGATGAATATTTGTAGCTAAAAGAACTCATAATATCAAAGATGGATATATTTTAAACACTCTTTCAATCTAATTTACTTGAAATATGATTTGTGTGAAGTAAATTTTTCCAGGGCACTATTTAGAATGAAAATTGAAATGATTTTGATCGACCTTCCCATGGAAGAGTATGTTTATAGGGATCTTGGGATTTTTAAAGTGATTTTAAACATTCAAAATTTTATCAAAAACCTTGCCATGTATGTCATTCTATACAACTATACACAACTAAAGGATCCCATGAAGCTCAAAGATGAACATATTTGAAAACACTCTTTCAATTTGATTTACTTGAAATGGGATATGTATGAAATGAAGATTTTTAGGGCACTATTTAGAATGTAATTTGAAGTAATTTTGATTAACCTGCCCATGGAAGAGTATGTTCACATGGATACTAGGGTTTTCAATGCCAATGACTGATAGACATGGGGAGAAATAAGAAACCTTCAAATTGAGTTACAATATTTACAACTTAAACTTATCTGTGTTGTTCCACTTTCAATGGTCAATTTTTCATTTAGATAGATTGTCTTGAAGAGGGACATCAATGTTTGAAAAGGATACTCTTTTATAGTTCTTATTTTCTATATAAATCATTTCCTAGTGTAATTACTCTAAGAGTCTTGGGGGATCAATTGTGTAGGGAAATTTAGGTCTGACATTTTTGGTTTTTTTATAGGGTTTACCATTTTGGCTTCATTATTAGCTTTAAATGTAAGTGAATAACTTATATTAGAATTGAATGTTGACTTTATTTAATATTTGGAGGCAGTATAGGTAGAGGCAATATATGAATACTTAAGCATATTGACATCTAAAAACTTAGTCTCAATGTTATGAAGCATGTGGAAAAATTCATCAAATGATTATTAAGTTGTAAACATAAATTTGTCTTTTACTAGGGTAATTAATTTGTTTAAGAGAATAATTTAAAGTTGTCTATTAGGGATTTTATGTGATATTTTTGTAAGCATAGTTTTGAATCTGATCGCATAATAACCAACATTCTCTCTAGGTCCTTGTTTAATTTTAGAAATTTGAAAAAATATGACCTTTTGATGAATGTTTATATAAAGATGAGATAAACATATTTTTAGGGGAGTTTGGTCATCATCCTCATCTTCTACCTAAGGATATTGTTCTATTTGAGATGACAGTTGGGCAAGTGCATATAAGACTATTTTTGTCATGGTATTTCATTTTGAACTTACCATATTCCCTGACCTACATCGAATGAATTCATCAACTATAGCTAACCGAGACATACTTAAAGATAATATGGTATACTCCTAGATTAAACTTTGGTTGTAATATTATGAGATTTGTTAGATACTCCCATGAATCAATAAGATGACCAGGTATTCAATCACCCTTTTAGGTTTCACGATTGACATGTCTGCCATTTGTAAAATACTGGGGGTGTGACAAAGGCTTGTAAGTTTTAAATTTTACATAGTTTCCTTAGTCATGATATTAATGGAATCCCATAGATATATTAGATTCTTTTTAATGAGTACCATTAATTTAAACACCAATAATCTAGACTTGGGTTAGAGTATTTAGCTAGGATCGTGTTTCCTAGCATAATGTTTGCTGGTTATCAAACTACTTGGATGGATTTTGGGTCATTCCTTATCTGGCCAAGTTTCTTGAGGCATTAATATCATATAGCCTTGGTATCTATCGGGACATTTTTAATAGTTTAAAATAATAATAAAATTCACATAGATTTTAAAGTTGATTGAAAAATTCATATTCAAGTTCTGGTTCTTTTTTGTAATTGCAATATTTTTAGTAAAGGTGGGTTGTTAAGTGTTTCTTAAGCATTGGACATGTTTAATTTAAGGGTGGGTTATTATTTCATGGTTTTGGGTTAATTATGGTATCACAAACCTCTTCTATAGGGTCTATTGTTATGGGTGAGATGTGATTTGGGAGCATTTTTCCTAAAATAAGTTGTACATTGTCAGCTTCTAGTGAATAGGTGAAATATGTCACTACTTCATTATTATATGTTGGTTGAATCAAATTATTATTGGGGTTGAGTGTAGGTTTGGAAAGTAATTGTGGGATTTTAGGTGGATATGGAGTGGTATTATTTGGCATTAATGTTAGTTATTATTTTAGGGTTGTGGTTATTTTTGGAATCAGACATTGGGGTTCAAATAGGGTTAATTTCCATTCCATGGTTGTTGACATTGGTTGGAAGGAGGATACCATTTTTGAGTTTGATTTGGGGATTGTCATGGCTGATTTTGAGATTGTGGTCAATTGGTCTAGGATTGGCAGTTTTGAGGTAACCAATTTTGGATTTGAAATAGCTACCAATTATCCTATGGTTGATAGTTTTGTGGAGGCTAGTTTGGGTTTTGGGGTGGAATTTGATTCTAGGGATTTGATGCATTCCAATTATAAGAAGGATCATAATTGAAAAATGTATAATTTGATGGCATACTTGGATTTTATTGTCTTTGAGACCATGTATTTATTTGAGCTACATAAAAAATATGGTCTCCATTTAGTCCAATTGCATGGAGCTCCATTTCATCATGATCTTCCTTTATCATGCTTGCCACTTTTACCTAAACAACATGGCATTTATAATCCAATTTCCTTGTACAACAGTTTGAGAAATATATGTTCAAACCTTACTCCATCTCCTCTTATTTTATTCATGTATATAATGTTTCTATCTATGTATCCATCTGAATAATAATGTCTTTTTTCATATCTTATAATAGGGTACTTACTTCCATCCATGAAATTATATTAGAAGATTTGGAAGAAGATGTAGGCAATGTTCTATTGTTATGGTTCTTTATTATGGACCTTGAGTAATTTATACATATGATTCTCATAAAATAATAGTTGTAATGCATCTCCACTACTCATAAGATGTATTGATTCTATATATTTATCACTAACTCCTTTTAAGAATATTAACTTGATGGATTCCTAGTCTAACACATTTTGCTTAGACTTCTATAGATTAAACATAAACCTCTCCATATAATCCTCTAATGGTTTGTCTATTAGGTATTTATATTCATAACATTATTAATGTGTATAATTTATATTATTGAGGATAATATAAATGTGGTTGTAACAACTCCTATTATGAGTTGTTTAATATATTATATTTGTGTGAGATTTTAGTTGTTAAAACCAACTCACCATCTTAGGATATTGTGAGATATTTATGGGAGAAGTTTTAGCAACCTCCTAGATTATAGGAAAACCATTCTTATATATGAGTGTGAAATATAATATATCAGCTACATTATTATTCAATGAATTCTGAGCTTCAAATCTTTATGCTTTATATTGATTAAATCTCTGTATAATCTCCTTAGATAAATAAAAAATTTGTCTTCTTTCTATAATATCCTAAAGATATCATCTCTCTTGGAGTCTTTTACTTTTATATAATATTTATATTTAGAAATAAATTTATCCTTACTTTCTCTCTAAGTGAAGATTGATTTTTTTCCCAACCTCATGAACTATTTGAGGGTTGCATCCTTGAGAGTAGCTAGAAATAGTTTTAGCTTTTAAGCATCTTGGTTGCAGTCATAATTACAACATAAAACATTAAATTCAAAGTGGAATATATCAAGATCCTTGTATATCATCCCTCTAAAGTTTGGCAAGGCTAAGGGAGGGATTATTTTCATGGGTGCAACACCTATAGGGGTATGGATGGGAAATTCAAAGGTTTTAGCTTCATTGATGTAATTCTCTCCTAGGAGGTCCCCCACGATATTTTGAACTACTTTTAGACCAAAAAATTCTACAACCCAATCTTCAAATTATTCATCAAATTATTTATCCCAAAGTGAGTAATGTATGGTAATCTTGGGCTTTTATAATGCAAAGGAGAATCTTCTGGCTGGATGTGATGAAGTGGGGTTTCTTGGGAATTCTTCTAGAACTTTAATAAGTATTAGTTCTTGCTCGACTAGTTCAACTAGTTTTGTTGGTTGAACAAGTAATAAAATTTGAAAACTCCTCTTTGATTTTATGAGGGATTTGAACTCACTTTTGGTAAAGAGTTTGGGTGAGGGTGGAGGGCACTAATTACCAAATAGATGATAATATGGTGTCTATATGGGCAATCTTTGAATTGGTTGAAATATTTTATTTTTAGGGGAATGAGGTTCCTCATGTTCTTTTCCTTTAGATTGCTTTACCAACTTATTAAATTAATCCTCTAATACTAACTCTACTTTTGAAACTTCTTATAGTTTTTTAAAAATGGCTAGGGGTGTTATTCTATAGCCTGCAGTTTATATAAGTGGTATTTTTTCCCTAAAATAAAGTCCAACTATCTAGGTAAGAATCTTCCTAGATGGTCTCTCTCACTTTGCATACAATTCAACCACTCTTTTTATTTTTTAATCTTGTTTTACCATGTCTTGCACATGGTTAGTTTGAAACAAAAATTTCTTATTTTTTCATAGTCTAATTATATAATTTGAAATGTTGACTAAAAACCTATAAATTTGACTTAATAAAGTAATAAATGTAAACTAGAAAGTGTGAAATGTAATCTAGAAAGAGTGAAATGTAATATAAAACATGAGGAATGTAATTTAAAAGACATAAAATGTAATGTAGAAATCAATAAATATGATCTATGAAAGTAGGAAATCTAACCAACCTTCCAAGATATTAATGTTTGACATCTCTCTGATAGCATAGAGAAAATGACGAGTAAAATAAATTCACCAATTAAACTTGACGTAGCCAGTGGTTACATACAACTTGATCGATATGATCTAGAGGGTCAACTGCATGGTTATTGGAAATGTTACCTTCATTAATTATCAACCCAAATACATAATGTTTTCAAGGTGTTGACACTATATGTGCAACACTAATCACTTCTGATGGTTGGGGTACTAAATGTTGAGTATATAAAACACACTTTGCTAAATTTGGATTAACGCACTTGCAAGAAAGTTTAAATGTCAAGAAATGAATGCTTGTAAAAATGAATTTCAAGAAAATAACAAAATTTTTGTTTGATAATTTGAAGCTTCCCACACTTAAATGGAAGTACTTATATATAATTGAAACACACATACACATGTATGAAAATAGAGTACTTATGCTTATAAATTCAAGATGCATACACAAAACTAAAATGGAAATTTTTACACAATAAAAATAAAAAAATGAATTAATATATGGGATTTTCACCACATATCCTTATGAGTGAGCCATCATTGGATGGACTATGTTTCTAGTCCCCTCTTTAGCTACAATTATTCTACTTTAAATGAAACTGATTGCATTAACTGGATTTGTAACAATGAAATTATTTGCACAAGGTATAAATAAATCATAATAGTTTTGAGATTAATATTACATTCTCTGTTTCTCTTTAGATTTTACTACTAGCTTATTACGTGCAACTATATGCATTATATAGGTTATACAAACATTTATTAACCATCTCTCTAAATCTAAGAGGTTACAACCATAATTTCTAAGAAATCTAAGAAGACATAAAAGAAATGCAAGTGGTTGAAATTGAATCTATTATACAAACAAAAGGAATAAACACTTAGTCTGATGGAGTGCCTATGTAGTTATAATAACATCTCATCATGTTGCATGATTCCTCAAGTTTGTTAGATGATCTAGAAAGAGTTTGGATATGACCATTGGTGATTGTGTAGAATTCTCTAAAAGTGCTTACCTGCAATAATTTATATGGGTGGTTACAATAATTATTATGGGTGATCCCAACTAATTACTTCAATTGGTTCTAGATGTCACAAGTAGTTAATCTTCAATGTCTATCCAATTAATAGTTGCAGGTAGATGCACCTTTCATGTCCATACAACTAGTGGTTGTGGGTGATCTATATTTTTACTATCTAATAAGTTAGTGGCTACAAATGTGTCATTGGAGTGGCTATGGATATGTCTAGTGGCTGTAAGTTCTTAGAATAGAAAATATAATATTTTTTCTATTCAATTTTAGTCATAAAAATATGAAACCACATAATCATTAAAATATATTAGAAAACTTATAAACAACACATGAATTCCAAGATTAGTTTGCGTGTGCACACACACACACACACACACACACACACACACACACACACACACACACACACACACATATCATTTACATTATATGTGGAATATGAACATAATGTGAGTTTGGGAAAAAGAAAACATGGAAAAAATGAACGGTTTATAGGAGAAACTAGGTATGAGATGAGGTTGTTTTAGTTCTCATAAATTATATATAAATCCTTCCCGGCAATATCATGATAAAATTCTTGAAGGCAATGATTCTTCAGATGAGGATATTTACAACAAAAATAAAAGAGGAGATCACTCCTTCAACAATAGTCTAGTATAAGGATTCTGGTTTCATAAGGCACATGATTGGATGGAAAGTTTGGTTCACCACATTGAACCATTTGGTGTATCATGGTAATGTATCTATAGAAGATGATTCATCTTAGAAATCATGCATGTAAAATCAAAGAATTCCTATATGTTTGAGGACTAACAATACTCATTTGTTTATTAGGTGAATTGCTCGATCAAAACCTAAAGGTTTAATTTGATCAACAAGATGACAAAAAGTTATCTCATTAGAAATAAGTATATAATCTCATTTTTTTACAGGAACTTCTAGTGTAGGTAAAATATTCCATTTCTATGTTGTCCACACTGACAATTAAGTTATTATTACAAAATATATAAATTTATCAACTATGTGGCATAGGAGATATGGATTCTTAAATTTTGAGTACCTAATTACACTAAGTAGACACAACATGGTGAGAGGCCTTTTATCACTAAATCAAAAAAAATTACATGTTCTACTTTTTTAAGCTAGAAAACAACATAGAGCTCCATTTTTCACAAATACATATCTATCTCTTGGTCTATTGGATTTAGTGCACATTGACATTTGTAGGCACATACGATGTAGTGTTAGTGGATTCAATTATTTTTAGCACTTTGTTGATGACTACTCAATGAAAATGTGGCTATATTGCTTGAATATTAAGGGACAATCCTTTCAAGTCTTCAAAAATTCAAATCCACTGTGGAAGGATAAACTAGTCATCATAATAATGTCTTCTAACAATATCGAGGGGATATGTACACCAATAAAGGGTTCTTTGAATTTTTGAAGCACATGGCATTCATCAGCAACTAATTATAGCTATACTCCACAATAAAAATATGTTATAGAATGACTAATCACACTATTATTGAATTAGCACATAATATGATTGAGGACTCACACTTGACTCATACATACTGGGCATAAGTAGTTCACACAATGGTCTACCTACTAAATTGAGCACCCACTAAAGATATCAATACTATCACACCACAAGAAGTATAAATTGGGAATACACCTTATATCTAACATATAAATGCTTTAGGTTATAAATCACATATGAATATTCTAAAAAATAAGATAAATAAACTAGATAAAAAAATCCTTGACATGATTTTTTCTTAGCTATAGTGAAAATTTAAAAGACTATTGACTCACGGATTAAAAAAATCTAAAGATATACATCAATATGGATGTTGTATTTGATGAAAAGGGTGATTCTAATTCAACCTCCACATAATCACTTTATATATGCATTAGACATGTAGATATTTATAATGTTGGTTTTGGTAGTGAGGATGAGGAAAATGATGATAATAAACCATGTCTTCTAACTTCACCACCCACTATTCAACATATGCACAAGTAGTATACCAACACTATACAAAATGTAAAATTGGATGGAGTCTCAAACACTTATAATATAAAATCAAGGACTTATAACATGGTTCATGAAGAGGTTAATTTGTCCCTTATGAGAATATTTTTAGAATCATTTGATCCCTCAATAATTCATGAAGCCCAAGATTCAAAGCCTTGGAAAAAGCCATGGATGTAGAATATCAGACCCTAATAAAGAACAATACATGGCCCATTTTGTTGATATTCCACTAGGGAAAAAGCCTATTAGTGACAAGTGGATATTTAAGATAAAGTTTAAAATAGATAAAAACATTTAAAAGTACAAGACAAGACTTGTAACAAAGGGATACATATAGAAATAAGACATTGAATATGGGGATTTTTTCTCTCTCATAGCTAATATAAAGACTATTAGAATGGTCTTTGTTATCGATGCAAAATTTGGATGGAAATCAATCAGATGGACATAAAAATTTCTTTTTTAAATGGATATTTACAAGAGGAAGTCTACATGATTCAACCAAAGGGTTACACACATGGTCATGAATAAAAGGTATGTAGACTCATCAAGTCTTTGTAAGGTCTCAAGTAGGGTTCCTGATCCTAGTATATCAAGTTTGATGAGAATATCATTCAACATAAAAAATTTAGGAGTACATATGATCCAAACCTCTACCTCAAGGAACAAGGAGGAGGTTGTGATGGTAATTGTGTATGTTGATGATCTAGTCATCTCTGGTAGCTTAGTGAAAAATTTTGACACAAAATTAATGATATTATAAGATCATTCGACATGATAGATCTCTGTTTACTACATTATTGTCTTGATTTGGAGGGATGGCAAAAAGGACACCACATATTCATGTCTCAAATGAAGTATGCAAGGACCATGCTCTATAAAATTATGGATAATAGATTGTAATCCTATTACACTACCCACGGAGATAAGAATTCACTTGTCTCTTTTAAATCCATCAACATCAATAAATGTCACTTTCTATTGATAGTTGATTGGGAGTCTCATTTACTTGACCTACATTAGGCTAGATATTAGTTATGTTGTTAGTTATATTTCATGGTTCATGTAGGACCCAAAGGTGAGTCATTGGAAAACATTAAAGTGGATATTAATATACATTTGAGGCACCATGGAGTATGACATACAATACAATAAGAATTATCAATTCTTATAGATAGGTTACACAGATGCAAATAATGCAACTTCTATTGATGACATAAAATCCACATCTAGATTTGTATCTTTATGGGATTTAGTCTTGTCTCACATGGGATAAAGAAGTTAAAATTTGGTTCTTTAGATATGATAAGGAGGTATAATATCACATAATAGGAGGAGTTGTTTGAAAAACAATATGGTTACATCATATACTTATAAGATTAGGAGTACCACAAACTTAATTTACAATTTTATACCGTGATAATCATGATGTTGTTAAACTTGTTCATAATCCGATGCTTCATGAGCACACAAAGCACATCTAGGTTCAAGTACATTTCATACATGAGCATGCTTAACCACACAACATTCAACTTTAGTATTACCCCACTCAAGCTCGATGTGCAAATGCCTTCACAAATTCACTTGCATGTGAGAAGTTTGATGCATTCATAAAGTCTTTTTCTTGTACTCTCCAAAATATGATGAATTGAGGGGAGTGTTAGAATAAATAAATTAGAATAATTATTTAGTTTATCCTAAATTTTTGAGTGAGGTTATTAAAAAAAATAACTCACGAATAGTAAAATAGGGTGTAGTTGGGATTTTGTTCTATACACAATAAACTCATGTAGATTTTTACAATGCAGGGTAATTGGTTTCCCTTGTTAATAAGGGTCAATAATTGTGGGTTATTTTTTATATAAACTTTTTATTTATGAATGAATTTTTAATTGATGGAATAAATCTTTGTAATTATAATTGCTTGGAAATTGAACACTAAAACTGATTATAACATATAACAGTAAATATATAACACTATATATGCAACAAAAACAACTTGGTGTTACACATATAAGATTACATACTATAATCATTTAAAAAAATAAAAATTATAGTACTACACAATAATGAATATCAAAATAACATCATTGATTCTAAATAATAAATTGGTGTATTATGTGTGAATTTAGTATCTTTTATAGTGATTAATGACTATTAAAATAACATCATTGATTCTAAATCATAAATTGGTGTATTATGTTCAAATTTAGTATCTTTTATAGTGATTAATTTTTAAAATTATAATATTATTTATATTGCATTAATAATATAATATTGGATCGAGATCAGCTAGGGGCACGATGGATGAAGGCGAGCAGGAGGTCGCAACAGGGCAAGGCACGACAAGGTAGAAAGTAGGGCGCAGCTATAGGGAAGTGCTCAGACTGCAGCAGGCATCTTAGGGAGCGCGTAGAAGTGGGAAAGCTCCATTTTTTCAAGGTTTAGGTTCTTTTGCTACTCTTGAGCAACCAAGTATGCACATCCCCAAAGTCAATAGCTGTCTGAAAAGATGCAAGAAGAGGCCCAAGCTGGTTATACCAATGGAAATGATTGCTGAAGACATTGAATACTATTCCAATCACTCCCTGTACTGAAAGTTTCTGGGGCTTAGGATGTCACGATTATTTCTAGAAGCATGGGCTCAGAGGATGTGGGCACCAAAAGGAGAAATGGATATTACATTGCTGGCCAATAACTATTTCATGGTCACTTTTACTTGTTTAACAGATTGTCAAAGAGTTTTTGCTGGAGGTCCTTACTTCCATAATCAAGTGGGACTGTTTATCAAGCCCTGGCATGCCAGTTTCATCCCTTTAGAGGAACTACCAAATTGTGTCTCGGTGTGGGTGCGTCTACCCCACTTTTTGGTGGAATGCTGCCGAGAAGACACTCTCCAATTGCTTGCATCCTTGTTGGGAAGGCCAGTCGGTTCCTCAATGTCACTCCTAGGGAAAAAGGTAATGACTTATGCATGCATTTGTGTTGAAATTTATCTTAGTAAGCCATTACCAGATGCTATTGAAATGAGTGCAAGCCCTTTTTCATGGGTACAACAGCTGGATTATGAAACCCTCCCTTTTCATTATCATCTATGTCATGCTTATGGGCATTTACAGCGATGGTATCCCACCTCAAAATCCACTGCACCTCAGCCAACTCAATCTACTCGCACTCCTTCTAGTATTGACAAAGAAAGGGGTTCGATTCCAGGTGAGGTGCCTAAAAATGATGGTTTTATGCTGGTTAAAGGCTGATATATAAATAGAGGCCAAAAATGGTCCTTGAAGGAAAGATAATTAGATGACTCACTCAATATATTTGAAATATTGGATGACCTTAATCAGTAGGAAGTGAATCCCAGGTTGATGATTTTGGACCAAGGGATTGAGGGACTAGCTCAGGAGACCAATGCTTTAGGGGATTTAATTAAAACACAAGATGCTAGAGATTTTCATATGGATATGGACCAGCAGCTGATAATTTTGGAAGGAATGACTTCCTTAGTTGCTCCCCTTAAAGAAGATGAAAATATGCCCCTTACCGAGAAAATTGGGGACCCATGGGCAGCAAGAAGCAGTAAATCTTCTCCTCATCTCAAACTTCTGTAAAAAGACCTTAAGAAAGGAGGGGGAGAGAAATCTAGCAATCCTGGTAGAAAAAATGACCAAAAAAAGATCAAGCTAATGGGAGAGACTTTGGTAGAGTCGGGGTCAGTAAAGACTTTGGATGCACATTTTTTGAGCCCTCTAAAATGATTATAATATATTGGAATGTAAGGGGTTTGAACAACAGCCCCAGACAAAATGATGTTCACAACCTGATTAAAAGTCATAGGCTGGATGTCCTTTTCTTGCAGGAGACTAAGCTTTCAGTTGAAGACATGTCCAAACTTGTGCCCAAGTTGTGGTGGTAAGGAGAATGTCAATGCATTGGCACTACCAGATACTTAGGAGGACTAGCTTGTCTGTGAAACCCATGAAAGATTAACCTCATAGGCTGGCTTACTTCTAAGTACTCCATGACTATGATTACTTCTAGATTTGAGATGGGGGAAGTCATTCTCTTCTCCAATATCTATCCTCCCAATGATTGGTGGGGTAATAACTCCTTATGGGGCCACATAATTTTTGTCCGTACCCTGGCCCCCTTCCACCCTTGGATTATGGTAGGTGATTTTAATGTTATTCTTGATTTGACTAAAAAGAGTGGTGGCATGTCAAGGCTGGACCCATCTACTTTGCTAATGCGGAACTACATTGAAATTTTGAATTTAGTTGACGTCAGACCCAATAATGAATAGTTTACCTGGAACAACTGCAGGAGTGAGAAACATTGCATTGCTGAGAGACTTGATCATTTTTTGGTCTCAATTTTTTGGGTTGGAGGTATGTGGTCTACGAGGTCTAAAATTTTAGACTAGAGAGGATCAGACCATTGGCCCATCAAGCTTAATAATGTCTCATAGTATCACCTATGCTCTCCTTCCTTTAGATTTCAACTCATGTGGCTGCAGGATCAATCTCTACATGAGTGTGTTGCTAATTGGTGGCGTTGGGGTAGGCTTGCCCATGGTACGGTGATATAGATTTTTGCCAAAACACTATAATATGTGAAGTACAAGCTCAAGCGATGGAATCACCAAAGTTTTGGGAACATTTTCCATGCTAAGGCTGTTGCACAAACCAAACTTGATGGTATCATGAGAATAATAAGGGAAGAAGGACTGAATAAAGACTTACTACAAGAAGAAACACAGGCTATGAAAGACCTGGAGGAATGCGAGCTACGAGAGGAAATTTTTTAGAAGCAGAAAGCTCAGGTCAAATGGCTCAAGGAGGGTGACAAAAATACATCCTTTTTCTTCAATTCATCCAAAGCTAGGAGACATGGCAATTTTATTTTGGCCCTGGTCAATGAAAGAGGTGAGCGACTTAACTCCTTTTCGACAATTTTAGAGGAGGTAGTGCAGTACTTCTCTACTCTCTTCAAGGAAGATGCTAATGGGGAATCACTGGAAGAAGCTCAGGTTCTCTTCTGCATTTTGTTGTTGGTGATGTGTGAAATGAATGAAAATTTAATGAAACCAATCACACTTGGAGAGCTTGAGGAAACCATTGTTCAGATGAAAAAATGGAAAGTGGCTGGACCTGATGGCTTCCCAGCTGAATTCTACCAAGAATTTTGGGATATCATCAAACTTGACCTTTTAGCTGTTGTCCAAGAATCTCAGTGGAATAAGCAAATGCTTAAGGATACAAATGTGACCTATCTTTTTCTCATACCCAAATGCGAAGGTGCTGATAGGCTAAGTCAATTATGCCCTATATCCCTTTGCAATGTTGTTTACAAAATTATATCTAAAATCATTGCAGATAGGTTAAAATGAGGGCTGAGTGCTGTGATCTCAGAAGAGCATAGCGGTTTTGTGGAAGGCAGACAAATCTTGGATGGTATTATTATTGTTGTTGAGTCCATTCACTCCATGGCCAGCTCAAAAGATAAGGCGATGTTCATTAAATTGGACATGGCCAAAGCCTTTGATAGGGTCAGATGGTCATTCTTGTGAAAGGTTCTTAGTGCTTTTAGCTTTGTAGATGAATGGACTCAATGGGTCATGAGCTGCATTTCTTCAGCTTCCTTTTCAGTGTTTATCAACGGAGAACACACGAAGCTTTTTGGTGCTACAAGAGGGTTGCGACAAGGTAATCCTCTGTCTCTGTACCTTTTTCTTCTCCTTGCTAAAGGTTTGGGGAGGTTGATCAGTAGGAACAAAGAAGAAGGACATATCCAAAGATGGCGATGGGGAGGGAAATTACTAGTGCAATCACACTTGGAATTTGCTGATGACACTGCCCTTATGGGCATGGCCACAATGACTGAAGCTGCTAATTTACACAGGGTGTTAGATGTTTATCTAATAGCCTCGAGACAAAAGTTAAATGAAGATAAGTCATCCATCTTCTTCTTCAACACTCTGGGCCCTATTCAGTAGTGGATAGTGAGGACTCTGCATTTTTAGATTGGGACTCCCCCTTAATTTACTTGGGTATCCCTATCTCGGCTAGCCATACATCCAAATAATCTTGGCAGACTATTTTAGAGAAATTTTGGGTGAAAGTGAATCACTGGACACACATGTGGTTATCCTTTGCGGGCTGGGTTCAACTTATACAATCTGTGGTGCAGGGTTTACCTATTTACAAGTGTATGCTCCAAGTTGCTCCGATGGGAATCGTTAAGGAGTTTGATTTGGTTACCAAACAATTCTTATGGGCTAGTAGTCTGAACTCCACTAAATGGATCCTTATTAGATGGGAGATTGTCTGCAGCCCCAAACAATATGGCAGGCTCGGTCTAAGGTAGATGGAATTAAATGGTATTGCTTTGGCGGCCAAACTTTATTGGCGATGGTGCACCGAACAAGACAAGGCTTGGGCCAAAATTATCTCATAGAAGTACTACTCCAGAACCATTCAGAGGGACATTCCTCACTATCTACTTATTGGAAAAGGTTCAGCAATATGGGGTACTCTCAAAAAAGGGGCTGCTCTCATTAAGGATAGCTTATTCTAGATTTGTAAATAGGGATCCAAGGCTCTCTTTTGGTCTGACTCTTGGGATGGTTATCCTCCCATCATTTCTCAGTTTCCAAATTTGTTGAACCTTTTTCAGAGATTCCTTGATGCTGGCTAGTCTCGGGTGAGTGACTTCAAAGTTTACATTATACAAGGACAAGTGGAGGTAGCTCACTGGAAAGCTCCTAAAACTTGACCTATTAATGGGACACAAGAAGAGAATGAGGAGTTGTTGAGCATCCTTTCCAGGCATCGTTGTATTCCTCTTCAGGAGGAGGATGAGCTAGCTTGGTCTCCTAATCCCAAGGGAGCTTACACAGTTTCATCTGGATATCAGGCTTTACTTCTTTAGAGATTAGGCAGGGGGAAGTGCATTGGTGGAGACAGGTCTGAAATAAATTCACATGGCCTAAATGCAACTATTTTGCTTGGAAGCTGGCTTGGAATAGGTGCTTGACCTAGGAAAATCTCTGAAAGAGAGGTTTCCAAGGCCCTTCTGTATGTGTTATGTGCAGAGCGGCCGAGGAGGATTCAACACACCTTTTTTTGTGATGCCCCTTTGCCTTGCAACTCTGGCATTATTGGTGGGTTATTTGGTAGCGCCCATGTTTTCATGCTCAACCTGTGGTCAATTTTTGGAATGGAATGGGAGAACCCCCCTCAAGGATGCCCTTCCTATAGGACATATGGCTAGGCGGCCCCATTTTTTTGTTCTGGCAGATCTGGCTTGAGAGAAATAGGCAAATGTTTTGGGGGGTGAGGGTTATGGCACAACAATTATGGCAGAAAGTGGTGGGGATGATCCAGGAAACCATCCAAGCAAAGAGCGTGATCTGCCTTCCTTTGACCAAACAAGATGCTCAGGTGGTGGCACGACTTGGTTTCCAACAGTTAACTGGTAAGTCAGTGTGTGTCAAGAGGAACAAGCAGGTTAAGGAGCAGATTCTCAGGACTGGTCAGTGGCAATGCCACCCTAGTGGGATTCTCAAGATCAATACGGATGGTTCCTCTAGAGGTAATTTGGGACCTGCAGGTACTGGAGGGATAGGAAGGGATTATGAAGGTACAATGATTTTTATTTTTGCGGTTCCTGAGGGGCTGCAAACCATTAACATGATGGAAGGCCAAGCCATTCTTTATGCCCTTGAGAAGGCCCAGGCATTAGGTTGGCGTAGGATTATCTGCGAATCGAACTCTCAAGTCTTGATTAACCTGCTCATTAAGAGGAAAGTGATGGACGTCAATTGGCAACTATCTCTGATTGTGCAACAGATTTTGTGGATTTGGTCGTTTATGGATAGCATTACTTTTGCTCACATTCTGCATGAATGGAACATGGCAATAGATTTTTTGGCTAAATGGGCGTCAGACCATTTGGATGGTGGAAACATTGAGGATTGGGGGTCTCTCTCCCCGACATTGCATTTTGATTTGAAAAGAATTTTGGAGGCAGATAGGGGGTTCATAATATTGTCTAGTTGGGCGTGTGCCTAATTTTTCAGTTTTTGTTGCTTTGTTCTGGGGGGTTTTGCCCCATGTTCTTCTTGTAATGCTTTTATTTACTTATTAATATTTTTTTGCCCCTTTTTTTTAAAAAAATAATATAATATTAAATATTTATTTATAAATATATATTATTTACATAAATTTTATATATAAACATAAACTAAATCGACATTGTAATTGTAATGTAATTCCAAAATCTAAAAATAAAATATAATTTAAATCAAAAGTATGATATAAAAAAATACATGATACAACTTAAATTGCAATCGTTTAAATCATTAAAAAATCTTTCAATTTTTTAAACATGTGAAATTCTAAAAATATATCATTGAAAGAATGATAATTTTTATAAAATTATTGATAATTATTTTTAAAATCATCCTCTTCAAAATAATATAAATGTTAATATGCATGATCAAAGACAATAAAAAAATTACACATTAAATTCATTGATCATTTAAAGGACTTTGTTTTTTAATAATTTGTAAAATTGTGCAACTTATCCAATTAGTAATTTAATTGAATAAACATTAATGTTATATGGAATTATCTTCTCTCCATAACATGCCTAAAGCAAACATGTCATTCCATGTACTAAAAATCTCCTTATAAATCAATTTATCAAAATCAAATCCACTTTTGATAAAGTTATCCTTCTAATCAATTCATATTTGAATCAAAGAATTTATTTTCAAAATTGAGTGAGTACAATTTAAAACAAAAACAAAATTAGAAGGATAGATATAGACAAACATTCTTACACTACATTCTTGTCAAAAAGCTTCAACAACAAATTATGCATGTCTAACTATAATCTACGTAGCCACTCACACATTGAAAATATTATTATGATGATTAATTCTTCCTCGAAGTTAAAAACTATTGCAAAATATACTATCACTTAAGCATATGATGGTGATACAATAATTTTAAAAATATAATAAATGTTTTATGAATCTACACTTTGCTCCACGAAAATTAAAAAATTCAATCTATATATTTAGTATTTGTGTTTTTTTTTTTTTCAAATGATCAATGCATAAACTCGATTAGGACTAACTATATTACCATGTTTTCTATCTTTTGGTATATCTACTAGTTTTTTAAATATATACTATCTCTTTGATAAATAAAAGAAAAAATATTAGTATATGATCTTGATACCAAAAAAATAGGGTATGAAAATTTAGTTTAATAATTTTTTTCTGAATTTTTTTATTTTTGGAAATTGTATATTTTTAGAACTAAAAGTCAATTTCAGTTGAATTTCATCTCATAGGCTAATTTTAGTGTTTAGAATATTTTAAGATTTTTTTAGAACTGCATGCACTTACATACATGACTTATTAAAAATAACAACCACTAAAAATAAAAGTTTTATTTTAGATGTTAGTTTTTTTTAGAATTTTTGCATGTCAACTCTAAATTCTGAGTTGAGGCTTATTTAAGTATAATGTGGGTTTTTAATTATTTCAAGCATTTAATAGGGATCAATTTCTGAGTATTGTTTCAAGATCCTGGCCTATTAGAATTTTTGGTCTTATATTTTTTTGGGTTCATTATTTGGTATCAGAGCAAGTTCGAATGTTAGAGGAGTAAAGAATGACAAGAGGACGAGGAGGTATGACACAGATGAACCGGAGTATACAAAAATTGTAGAGGCAAGTTCAACAATTAACATAGATTATCACCAACCAAGGAAGAAGACAAGGTGGTGATGAGGAAGACACAAATCATGATGAAGAAGTTCAGTAAGAAGAAGAACAATAAGAGCATCCACCATCGATGGAAGAGAGGATGGTTCGGGCTTTAGAATGAAGAAATGAAGGAATCAAGGTTGATGTCCTAGATTATGGAGGCAATTTAAAACCAGAAAAGTTGATATATTGGATGAATAGCATCGAGAAATTCTTTGAATGAAAAACTATGAGAGAAAATAAGAAAGTAAAGTTTGCATGCACAAAATTGAAAGGTCATGCAATGATTTGGTGGGATCACCTGCAAAAAAAAACACATAGAAAAGGTAAAGAGAAGATTAATTCGTGAAAAAAGATGGAGAAGAAGCTGAGAGAAAAATTTCTTCCTATGGATTATGCACAAACCTTATACAGAAGATTTCAAAATTTAAGGCAAAAAGATCATAGTATACAAGAGCATATAGATGAATTTTATAAACTTTCCATATGAGTGGAGCATGATGAAATAAAAGAGAATATCGTTGTAAGGTACGTAAATAGTTTAAAATTTTCTATTCAAGATGAATTAAGCATGCATTTAATATTTAATATGGAGGAGGCTTATCAATTAGCTCTGAAGGCAAAAAAAAAATAGATAGAATTTTAGAAGGACATCTATTGGTCCAAAAAGAGGTGGATCCCCTCCAATAAGGATACGAGGTGGGTTTAATACCACCATAAGTGGCTTTAATGCTAATAAATGTGAATCATCATGTGGTGCAGAAAGACAAGATGATAATAGGCAATGGTTGTAATACCAATAAAGAGGAAGAGGATTTCAGAGAGGATGAGGTTATAGAGGTGCTAGAGGATGGTTTTTGAATCAGCGTAGATCTTATGTTTGTAATAGATGTGGAGAAGAAGGGCACATATAATTTGAGTGTCTAAACTATCAAGATCAATAAAAGAGGCAAGAAGATCATCCAAGAGTAAATCTAGTTGAGGCTAAAATAGAAGAGTAGAATATTGAAATTGCACCAATAGAATATTGGAGAGAATCTCATGATGAGAAGAACCATGATCGCTCCAAGAAATGAGCAAGTGCAAAATAAAGAAGGTGGTGATGCATGGCTGTGATCAAATATTTTTTGAACAAGATGTACTTTAGGTGGAAAGGTATGTAAAGTAATTATAGATAGTGGTAGTTGTGAAAATATGGTTTCTAAAGAAATGATTTAGAAACTAAATATGTAATGTGAAACATCTTAACCCTTATCAAATTTTATGGTTTAAGAAAGTGAATGAGGTTACAATAGATAAAAGGTGCTTAATCAAGTTTTCTATAGGAAAAACTTATAACGATGAAATATGGTTTGATGTTATTCCAATGGTTGCATGCCATGTGTTATTGGGGAGACCGTGGTAATTTGACAAGAAAGTAGTTCATGATGGAGCAAAGAACACATACACTTTTTAGAAAGGTGGTACAAAGGTAGTTTTGTTACCTCTCAAAGAGGAAGCGACGATAGAAAGCATGCTCTCTACTAAAAAATTTATCAAAGATATGAAGGTTGTAGGTTGTTGCTATGTATTAGTAGCAAAGAATGAAGAAACAAAAATGGTGCTAATACCAATAGAAGCAACAAGAGTGTTGAAATAATATGCAAATGTTATGCCTGATGAGTTACCAGATGGTTTACCACCAAAGAGAGATATTCATCATCACATTGATTTGATTTTAGCATCAACTCTACCCAATCAAGTAGCGTATAGGATGAGTCCAATAGAACATGCAAAATTAAATAAATAGGTTATTGAATTGCTAAGGAAAAAGGTGATAAAGGAGAGTATGAGTCCTTATGCAACACTAGCATTGCTAACTCTAAATAAATATGGAGGATGGATAATGTGTGTGGATAGTAAACCAATTAATACCAACAGAACATGCAAAATTAAATACATAGGTTACTGAATTGCTAAGGAAGAAGGTGATAAAGCAGAGTATGAGTCCTTGTGCAACACTAGCATTGCTAACTTTAAAGAAAGATGGAGGATGGATAATGTGTGTGGATAGTAAATCAATTAATAAAATTACAATAAAGTATATGTTTCTTATACATTGTTTAGATGATATGATGGATGTGTTTGTAGGAGAAAAATATTTTACCAATATTGATTTAAGGAGTGACTATTATCATATTCAAATTTATGAAGGAGATGAGTGGAAAACTACATTCAAGACTAGGGATGGCTTATTTGAGTGGATGGTGATACCATTTGGATTATATAATACACCTGAACATTTATGAGGGTGATGAATACAGTGCTATGATAATATATTAGTAAGTTTGTGGTTGTATTTTTGGATGATATTTTGATATTCAGTAAGACTAAAGAAGAACACTTACAACATTTGAGAATGGTATGAATTTGTTAAGAAAGGAGAAGTTATTGTTAGTAACCCAACCAAAAGCTCTGAACCACTTTGTTGAGATTTATGGAAGCACACAATTGATTACCAAGCAACTTAACATGCGAAAATTAACCAGAAGTAACAAGTAATTAGAATTTAGAAATAACACAGAATATGAGAGACAATACCCAATTGTATTAATGCTCTTCCAGAAAAGAAATACAACAAAGAAGATGCCACAGTCTTCTTCCTTACACACCTCTAGAGCTCCCACACCTCTAGGACATAAACATTAAATCTCTTCAAGAACTCACTCTCTCTATTACGGTCCCAACACACAACTCAAAACACAGAGTTGGTGTTCACCTCCAACCAGTCAGTATCCACTACTGCCAGTACACCGAGTATACACACATACTCAACCGAGTACACAACGCACTCCAAGTAGATCTCCCATGAACTTGCAACAACCTGCAACTCAAATGATCTTAATTTGAAAGGATCTACCTTGCCTTCCTCTTTGCTCTCTGTCTGAGTACACACTGTACTCCAAGTAGATCCTGCCTGATCTTGCTCCCTGTTGTATTGTTGTCACCTTGATCTTGCTGCCACCTATAGATAAACCTGGTTCTGTACACCTGCAAACCTAGACCATGCACACACATACACCTGCAGATCAATGATCTTACTTACCATGCAGATCTCCTAACCTGGCCTTGCACTCCTGTTGACCGAGATCATACATACATGAAGAACCCTTTTGATTCTCCAAACCAGCACCCACACTTGGCACTGTGGCACTAGGAGGAACACACCATGCTCTCTTCACTCTAAAGGAGCTAAATTTTGCTCTCTTACTCTCTAACACACTTTACAATACAGCCCATGAGTCTCTTATATAGATCTCATGCAAACAATAATTAGACATCCAATTACAATAATTAGATCCGCAGCTCGAGACTATGATTATCCCTCAACATGCAAACACCCAGTTCACTAACTAACTGTCTATGAACTGGCAGTTCTAAACTACACAGGCGATCGATGTCGGTCCTTGTATGCCTAGAGGTGACCGACGTCGACTGCCCAATGACCGATGTCAGTTGCTCTTCTGTCTGCACCTTGTCGACGTCAGTTGGCCTGACCGACGCTGGTGTCTGTGACACTCAACAACCTCCTCTCCTGTTTGCATCAATGAAGCTTTTAGCTCCACAACCTAACAATCTCCCACTTAGAGATAAACAGCTGCACTGTACCTGTACATATACCTCATCTAATCTGTTTCCTGACTTGTATCCCTCTTCAAGCTCAACTTTGAAGACCAACCACCACAAAACATGTGATGCACCTCCTGTCATCCAAGTAACCTGCCGCATCCGCATCTACAAACCCATGTAGAAAAGAACTTGACCCTACATCGCAATATACCTGCTGCTGGTCCCTCTCAGATACCTAAGAATCCACTGAATTGCCCTCCAGTGCTTCTTTCCCTGATCAGCTCCAAACTTTCTGACAGCTCCCACTACTTGGGAAAAATCAGGTCCAGTACGCATGTACTTAACCTCATCATGTGAATCATGACACTACTCATAAAACTGTCCAACCCATCGGCGTGCTAACCGGCTTCACACAATCATCCGAAGACAAAATCAACCTGTGATCTTCCATGTCTCTAGAACACACTTATGCCAAAGAATTTCATTGCTTCCAAATCTTTCATGGCAAACCACTGAACTAACCTTACCTTTAGCTCAACAAAACCCTGTATGTCTGAACCTTCAGCTAGCATACCATCCACATACAGTAACAGGATAATGTTGCAACCATCATCCACCTGGTAAGACAAACACAATGGTTACACTGACATTAACTAAAGCTCTGCTTTATCATCCACCTGTCAAACTTGTACCACTATCCTGCAACTTCCTCAAGACCATATGACCTGGCCTTCCATCTCATGTGTCCATTCTCTCTATTCTTTAACTAAGGTATCCATTCATCTTTCAGTGCTTTCATCCGGCTGGCAATCCTACCAAATCTCTCGCTTAGTTCTGCATCCTAATCATGCCATGCTCCCACTGTTTTCTAGATCTTTTCTGCTCTACAGTGAGCAACGAGTATAAAGAAGAGGAACAATGAATTTGAGGCTTACTTACCCTTTCAGTCCTCCATATGGACATTTGAGACTCTTTGATAGCTTGTTGTCTGCCCAAAATTCGTTACAGTGACTGACATCGGTCACCACATAGTCTGCATCTGATCGATGTCCGTTCCATGCGCATGCCCTGACTACCGATGCTAACATCAGTGTCTACCTATTGCCGATGTCGGTCCTCTTGACCGATGTCAGTCTTATCTTTCACCGACGTCAGTCCTTTTGATCGACGTCGGTCTTACCCTGCCCGACACCACCAGCTTTGGTCTGCACATGACCGACATCGGCCCCTGTCTGTTCGACGCCAATTCCTCCTGACCGACGTTAGTACCTGTGTTTTTTTGTGAGTGATGACTTTTTACCCGCGAGCTCTCTTTGAATCAAAACCCTGTCCAAACTACTCTGCTCAGAGTTACTCAGTCTCATCTGCTGATCTCTGTCTGTCATCTCCTCCATAAACACCAAGGCTTTCTAGTTCTTAAGTATGTCAAAGACATCTGACTTCTTCTTAAGAACATGCATATCTTTCTTGCTCATGTGACCAAGCCTACAAATCCACGTCTTTGTAACAGAAGAAGAATCAGTAATATAAGCAAGTAGATAAAGAGTACCTGCTTTCTTATCACCAGCTAATTCAAGTGCATCCACTGTGAGAGTTTTTGTGCATCTCTCATCACCCAACTTTCTTAAAGAAATTAGCCTTATCTTCAGAATCGGGACCTGCATGACCTCCTTCAACACTCATGTGTTGGCCGCCTGCAATTTTAGCTTTACTTCCCTTTTGCCAATTCTTTGGCAAGGCACACCAGCCCCTAAATAAATCTTTCCAAAGTCTCCAAGGACCTTACCATGGAAAAATACTCTATTTTGGACTGCATGGAAAGAGGCAACAGACTCTATAAGACAAGATTCTACTTTATCTAAGGAACATCCCAGAGCATCCTGTGCAACAACACCTGCAACATCTGCTTCTTCAGTTCCTTCATGCTGATCTTTCACAAACCAACAATTTTTCTTTACCTACTCTTTCTTTCCATAACACTGTAATTGACCATTCATGCTTTTCAATTCCTCCATTCTCAGCTTACTTTTTTTTGCCATTGCTATACTCCCACTCAATCAAAAACTCCTGAGAGTGACCTGTAATCAAACACAAAACCTGCTTCCTGTAATTTTAGCTCTGATACCACTTGTTAGTAACCCAACCAAAAGCTCTGATACTACTTTGTTGGGATTTATGGAAGCACACAATTGATTACCAAGCAACTTAACATGCGAAAATTAACCAAAAGTAACAAGTAACTAGAATTTAGAAAT
Organism: Torreya grandis; assembly: GCA_037957365.1. Lineage (NCBI taxonomy): Eukaryota > Viridiplantae > Streptophyta > Pinopsida > Cupressales > Taxaceae > Torreya > Torreya grandis. Next base: position 1,212,883 of record JARHVA010002148.1, read on the forward strand.
AACACAGAATATGAGAGACAATACCCAATTGTATTAATGCTCTTTCAGAAAAGAAATACAACAAAGAAGATGCCACAGTCTTCTTTCTTACACACCTATAGGGCTCCCACACCTCTACGACATAAACATTAAATCTCTTCAAGAACTCACTCTCTCTATTACGGTCCCAACACACAACTCAAAACACAGAGTTGGTGTTCACCTCCAACCAGTCAGTATCCACTACTGCTAGTACACCGAGTATACACACATACTCAACCGAGTACACAACGCACTCCAAGTAGATCTCCCATGAACTTGCAACAACCTGCAACTCAAATGATCTTACTTTGAAAGGATCTACCTTGCCTTCCTCTTTGCTCTCTGTCTGAGTACACACTGTACTCCAAGTAGATCCTGCCTGATCTTGCTCCCTGTTGTATTGTTGTCACCTTGATCTTGCTGCCACCTATAGATAAACCTGGTTCTGTACACCTGCAAACCTAGACCATGCACACACATACACCTACAGATCAATGATCTTACTTACCATGCAGATCTCCTAACCTGACCTTGCACACCTACTGATCGAGATCATACATACATGAAGAACCCTTATGATTCTCCAAACCAGCACCCACACTTGGCACTGTGGCACTAGGAGGAACACACCATGCTCTCTTCACTCTAAAGGAGCTAAATTTTGCTCTCTTACTCTCTAACACACTTTACAATACAGCCCATGAGTCTATTATATAGATCTCATGCAAACAATAATTAGACATCCAATTACAATAATTAGATCCACATCTCGAGACTATAATTATCCCTCAACATGCAAACACCCAGTTCATTAACTAACTATCTATGAACTGGCAGTTCTGAACTACACAGGCGATCGACGTCGGTCCTTGTATGCCTGGAGGTGATCGACGTCGACTGACCAATGACCGATGTCAGTTGCTCTTCTGTCTGCACCTTGTCGACGTCAGTTGGCCTGATCGACGCTGGTGTCTGTGACACTCAACAACCTCCTCTCCTATTTGCATCAGTGAAGCTTTTAGCTCCACAACCTAACAATCTCCCACTTAGAGATAAACAGCTGCACTGTACCTGTACATATACCTCATCTAATCTATTTCCTGACTTGTATCCCTCTTCAAGCTCAACTTTGAAGACCAACCACCACAAAACCTGTGATGCACCTCCTGTCATCCAAGTAACCTGCCGCATCTGCATCTACAAACCCATGTAGAAAAGAACTTGACCCTACATCGCATGTATACCTGCTGTTGGTCCCTCTCAGATACCTGAGAATCCACTGAACTGCCCTCCAGTGCTTCTTTCCCAGATCAGCTCCAAACTTTCTGACAGCTCCCACTACTTGAAAAAACTCAGGTCCAGTACGCATGTACTTAACCTCATCATGTGAATCAGGACACTGCTCATAAAACTGTCCAACCCATCGGCGTGCTAATCGGCTTCACACAATCATCCGAAGACAAAATCAACCTGTGATCTTCCATGTCTCTAGAACACACTTATGCCAAAGAATTTCATTGCTTCCAAATCTTTCATGGCAAACCACTGAACTAACCTTACCTTTAGCTCAACAAAACCCTGTATGTCTGAACCTTCAGCTAGCATACCATCCACATACAGTAACAGGATAATGTTACAACCATCATCCACTTGGTAAGACAAACACAATGGTTACACTGACATTGACTAAAGCTCTGCTTTATCATCCACCTGTCAAACTTGTACCACTATCCTGCAACTTCTTCAAGACCATATGACCTGGCCTTCCATCTCATGTGTCCATTCTCTCTATTCTTTAACTAAGGTATCCATTCATCTTTCAGTGCTTTCATCCAGCTGGCAATCCTACCAAATCTCTCGCTTAGTTTTGCATCCTAATCATGCCATGCTCTCACTGTTTCCTAGATCTTTTCTACTCTACAGTGAGCAACGAGTATAAAGAAGAGGAACAATGAATTTGAGGCTTACTTACCCTTTCAGTCCTCCATATGGGCATTTGAGACTCTTTGATAGCTTGTTGTCTGCCCAAAATTCGTTACAGTGACCGACATCGGTCACCACATATTCTGCATCTGATCGACGTCAGTTCCATGCGCATGCCCTGACTACCGATGCTGACATCAGTGTCTACCTATTGCCGACGTCGGTCCTCTTGACCGATGTCAGTCTTATCTATCACCGACGTCAATCCTTCTGATCGACGTCGGTCTTACCCTGCCCGACACCACCAGCTCTGGTCTGCACATGACCGACATCAGCCCCTGTCTGTTCGATGCCAATTCCTCCTGACCGACGTTAGTACCTGTGTTTTTTTATGAGTGATGACTTTTTACCCGTGAGCTCTCTTTGAATCAAAACCCTGTCCAAACTGCTCTGCTCAGAGTTACTCAGTCTCATCCGCTGATCTCTGTCTATCATCTCCTCCATAAACACCAAGGCTTTCTAGTTCTTAAGTATGTCAAAGACATCTGACTTCTTCTTAAGAACATGCATATCTTTCTTGCTCATGTGACCAAGCCTACAAATCCACATCTTTGTAATAGAAGAAGAATCAGTAATATAAGCAAGTAGATAAAGAGTACCTGCTTTCTTATCACCAGCTAATTCAAGTGCATCCACTGTGAGAGTTTTTGTGCATCTCTCATCACCCAACTTTCTTGAAGAAATTAGCCTTATCTTCAGAACTGGGACCTGCATGACCTCCTTCAACACTCATGTGTTGGCCGCCTGCAATTTCAGCTTTACTTCCCCTTTGCCAATTCTTTGGCAAGGCACACCAGCCCCTAAATAAATCTTTCCAAAGTCTCCAAGGACCTTACCATGGAAAAATACTCTATTTTGGACTGCATGGAAAGAGGCAACAGACTCTATAAGACAAGATTCTACTTTATCTAAGGAACATCCCAGAGCATCCTGTGCAACAACACCTGCAACATCTGCTTCTTCAGTTCCTTCATGCTGATCTTTCACAAACCAACAATTTTTCTTTACCTACTCTTTCTTTCCATAACACTGTAATTGACCATTCATGCTTTTCAATTCCTCCATTCTCAGCTTACTTTTTTTTGCCATTGCTATACTCCCACTCAATCAAAAACTCCTGAGAGTGACCTGTAATCAAACACAAAACCTGCTTCCTGTAATTTTAGCTCTGATACCACTTGTTAGTAACCCAACCAAAAGCTCTGATACTACTTTGTTGGGATTTATGGAAGCACACAATTGATTACCAAGCAACTTAACATGCGGAAATTAACCAAAAGTAACAAGTAACTAGAATTTAGAAATAACACAGAATATGAGAGACAATACCCAATTGTATTAATGCTCTTTCAGAAAAGAAATACAACAAAGAAGATGCCACAGTCTTCTTTCTTACACACCTATAGGGCTCCCACACCTCTAGGACATAAACATTAAATCTCTTCAAGAACTCACTCTCTCTATTACGGTCCCAACACACAACTCAAAACACAGAGTTGGTGTTCACCTCCAACCAGTCAGTATCCACTACTGCCAGTACACCGAGTATACACACATACTCAACCGAGTACACAATGCACTCCAAGTAGATCTTCCATAAACTTGCAACAACCTGCAACTCAAATGATCTTACTTTGGAAGGATCTACCTTGCCTTCCTCTTTGCTCTCTGTCCGAGTACACACTGTACTCCAAGTAGATCCTGCCTGATCTTGGTCCCTGTTGTGTTGCTGTCACCTTGATCCTACTGCCACCTGTAGATCAACCTAGTTCTGCACACCTACAAACCTAGACCATGCACACACATACACCTGCAGATCAATGATCTTACTTACCATGTAGATCTCCTAACCTGGCCTTGCACACCTGCTGATCGAGATCATACATACATAAAGAACCCTTCTGATTCTCCAAACCAGTACCCACACTTGGCACTATGGCACTAGGAGGAACACACCATGCTCTCTTCACTCTGAAGGAGCTAAATTTTGCTCTTTTACTCTCTAGCACACTTTACAATACAGCCCATGAGTCTATTATATAGATCTCATGCAAACAATAATTAGACATCCAATTACAATAATTAGATCCGTAGCTCGAGACTATAATTAGCCCTCAACATGAAAACACTCAGTTCGTTAACTAACTATCCATGAACTGGCAGTTCTAAACCGCACAGGCGACCGACGTCGGTCCCTGTATGCCTGGAGGTGACCAACGTCGGCCGACCAATGACCGACGTCAGTTGCTCTTCTGTCTGCACCTTGCCGACGTCGGTTGGCCTGACTGACGCCGGTGTCTGTGACACTCAGCAACCTCCTCCCCTGTTTGCATCAGTGAAGCTTTTAGCTCCACAACCTAATAGTTATATGCAAATCTGAAGAAGTGCAAGTTTATGCAGAATAGTTTGGTATTTTTAGGATTTGTAGTTTCAACAGATGGTGTGAAAATGGATGAATAAAAGATAAAAATAATTTTTGAGTGACATATTCCAAAATCATTATAGAGGTAAGAAGTTTCTATGGTTTAAAAACTTTTTACAAAAAAATTATTAAAAATTTTAGTAGTATTGTGGCACCAATAATAGATTGCATGAGAGGGAAATAATTTGCATGGACTAGAGTAGTTACATAAAGCTTTGAATTCTTGAAGAAAAAGATTACAGAAAGATCAATTTTAGCATTAACGAATTTTAACAAAGCGTTTGAGGTTGATTATGATGCTTCATTTTGGGAATTGGTATTGTGTTGAGTCAAGAAGGAAAGCCAATAACATATTTTAATGAGAAATTGAATGAGATAAAAACAAATTATTCTACTTATGATGTTAAAATGTATGCAATTGCACAAGCATTAAGACATTAGAGGCATTATCCAGTACCTAAGGAGTTTATACTATTTACATATCATGAGGCTTTGAACTATGTGAATACACAAAATAAGTTCAATAGTAGGCATGTAAAGTGGGTCTTTTTTGCAAGGATATATTTTTGTGTTGAAACATAAATCAAGAAAACAGAATTAGGTAGATGATGCATTGAGTAGAGGAGTAGCATTATTAACTACTATAGCAAGTGAAGTAGTTGGATTTGAAGCTATCAAAGAATTATATGATATTGATCCATATTTTGACAAGATAGTTGAGCAGTGCAGGAATCCATTAATAGGTAGGACATATACTATTCATAGTGCGTATCTTATTCAAGAAGGTTATCTCTTTAAATGGAAATAGTTATGCATTCTAGTTGGGTCTCTACAAGATAATATAATAAGAGAATTACATAGTGGAGGTTTGGTTGGACATTTTGGTAAGATGAAGACAATAAATTTGGTAGAGAAAAAATATTTTTGGCTAAAGATGAAGAGAGATGTGATAAGATATGTTTCAAAGTGCAGAATATGTCAGGTGGCTAAAGGACATGCACAAAATATTGATCTATACATGCCATTATCAGTTTCAAGAGGGCCATGGATAGAATTGAGTATGGAATTTGTGTTAGGATTGTCAAACACACAGAGAGGTAATGATTCAATTTTTGTTGTTGTAGACAATTTTTTAAAAATAGTTCATTTCATTTCATATAATAAAACCAATGATGCCACTAGAGTTGGAAAATTATTTTTTATAGATATTATGAGATTGAATGATGTTCCAAAAACTATTACTTTAGATAAGGATATGAAATTTCTACATCATTTTTGGATGACTTTGTGGAAGAAGATGGGTACTAAGCTACAATTCAGTAGTGCATATCACCTACAAATAGATAGACAAATAGAAGTTGTGAATAAGTGCTTAGAAAATTTATTGAGATGCATAGTGAGAGAGAAGCCAAAGCAATGGGACTTGGCTTTACCACAAGCTAAGTTTACATTTAACAGTTCAGTGAATAGATCAATAGGAAAGTCACATGTTCAAATTGTTTATGAGAGAAATCTTATGGGTATTTTAGATTTGGTATAATTCTCAATTATAGATCAAATTAGTAATGATGCAGAAGCGTTTGTAGACCATATGCAACAGTTGCAAGGAGTAAGAAGAAAGTTGCAAGAAAGTAATGAGAAATATAAAGCAGTAGTGGATGTCAGAAGAAGATTCAAGGTATTTGAAAAAGTAGAGTTGGTAATGTTTACTTGAGGAAAGAGAGATTTCTAAAAGGCACATACAATAAGTTGAAGTATTAGAAAATTAAACCATGCAAAATTTTGAAAAAATTCAATGACAATGCTTATGAGGTGAGTTTACCACATAATTTTGATATATCTCCAGTATTTAATGTTTCAGATTTATATGAATTCCATGGAGAAGATGGTAAAGGTGACGAAGATGAAGAAATAAATTGGTAGCAACAGGTTCCAAAGAAAAACAAGGATAAGATAGTGTAGATTTTGGATATGAAGACAATGAGCACAGTGCAAAAGAATTATAACATGTATTTGGTCTAGTGGAAAGGATTGCAACAAGAAGACAACACTTGGATTACAAAATGGGAGATAAATAAGATTGACAAAGACAAATGGAAGTAGTACAATCAGGCAACTCATGAGCGCTGAGTTATTTTCAACCAGAGGAGTATGATTTTTAAAAAATAGGGTCCAAAAATATAGTTTAATAAATTTTTTTGGTTTTTTTCTATTTTTAGAAATTGCATATTTTTATAACTAAAAGTCAACTTCATTTGAATTTCATCCCATAGGCTAATTTTAGTGTTTAGAACATTTTAAGATATTTTTAGAGTTGCACGCATTTGCATGCGTGACTCACTAAAAATAGCAGCTGCTAAAAATAGAAGTTTTATTTTTAAACGTTAATTTTTTCAGAATATTTTCATGTCAACTCTAAATTCTGAGTTGAGGCTTATTTAAGCATGGTGTGGGTTTGTAATTATTTTTAGCAATCAATAGGAATCAATTTTTGAGTATTGTTTCAAGATCTTATCCTATTGGAATTTTTGGTCTTGTACCTTTTTGGGTTCATTAGATCTTTTGATAATTTGATATATGTGATCATGCCTCTAATAAGATAGTTTTTTTCCCCTTTTTTGGGGTCTTTCTTGATTCTTTTGGTGCTTTCAATCCCTATCAAAAGTTTATCAACTTGCTAAACTATTTAATGGGTTTGAGATGGCTTCTCCTTTCTTTTGGCCTACTAAGAGTGTTTTTCTGAGTGGTTCTTCATATTTTTTTTGATCTAGGATGTTATCCTAATTACCTTAGCAAAAAAATATAATATTATTTAATTATTGTATCTATTATTTTTATATACACTATTTTGGCCTTCAAACAATTTTAATTCTCTCATAGGTATTCACTAGACTAAATATGAGGAGAAAACTTCCCAAACACTTTTAAAGTTCCTATTAAGATAGTTTTCTTTTTCCCTTTCTTGGGTCTTTCTTGACTTGTTTGGTGATTCTGATCCCTGTCAAAAGGTTATCATCTTGTTAAGCTGTTTGACGGGTCTGAATTGCCTTCTCCTTTCTTTTGGCTTATTGGGAGTGTTTTCTCAAATGGTTCTTCATATTTTTTTGCTCTAGGATGTTATCCTAGTTACCTTAGCAAAAATATATATTATTATTTAATTATTGTGTATATTATATTTATATACACTATTTTAGTCTTCAAATAATTTTAATTCTCTCACAGGTATTCACTAGACTCAATACGAGGAGAAACCTTCCCAAACACTTAAAAAGTTCATAAATCTTCATTAACCTCCAATAATTACTATCATTAATATTCGGTAAATTTCCAGTGCATATAAAATTTAATGCATCAACGATTCGTATGATTAAGTGTCATGAACATAATATCAACCGGATCTGCAATTACTCTATAAGTTTACGTGGTTTGCAAGAAACGTATTCTAACAACCAAATCTTGCCATACATAATGCTCAATTTTTTCCTCAATTCAAAGTGTATGTATGATCTAAATAATAAGACTATTTTTTTTAAAAAATGAAATCTCCAATTTCTCTTTAAAATTATTTTCTACACTAACACAAAAGGACCATTTTTATGATATTTTTCAGATAACTTACTATAAATAACTCCTCGTAGAATTATAAACACTCATATCAGATGGAAACAAATTATAAAATGCATTGCAATATTAAATATTCAATTTTAGTTTCAATATCTACTACACAAAGCTCATCATGAAAATGTTGATATCCATATGAAGAATATGGATTAATAATTAACTAGTGTTAACCAAACAAAATAAATTACAAGCATCCATACACACAAATTAAAAAATAATTTATTCTTACAAAGAAGATTTTATTATTGACATTTGAGAAATTATAATAATTGATACATCTCATTTCAAAAAAAAATATATATATAAACCTAGCCTCTTTTATGCCAATTTAACATGGTCATCCAATATAATTGGCCAACCTATGTTTAGATCATAGCTATCAAAGCCAATAAACTTATATCATCATAAAATTGATTGCCACTTATATTTTTTTTGGATTTTGTACTTTTCTTGGTCATTTAAATAATTTTCCACCAAAAATTATGCTTTAACATGATTGATCTCCCCTAATAATTGGCAAGTATTTTTCATGTCTGAACTTTTTTTCCTTTCTTTTAAATAGAACTTAAATACATTATCACAAAGGTATTTTAGATGGTACTTAAATGCATAATCATAGAAGTCTTGAAAACATGGGAGCTCCATGACTTAGAGTTTTAAATTTACCTTGGTTTTTAGATTTAAAATTACTTTAATTTTTAGATTTAAAATTCATCTCCATTTTATTAAACAAGAGGCAATATAGATGAAAATAATATCTACAATATAATATTGTGAATTTGTGATGACAATCCACATTAAATTAACATGTATTTATAATCAACATTATATCTGACATTCATATACCTTATATATAAGATTTTTTGGCTAAATTGGTGATGTATTAATGTTATTTCATTTTTGTATTAATTTTTGAATAATGTTAAAATACATGGCATTGAAATACAGTTATTTCAATCATCTATAAATCCATGATTAGCTTTAATATTAGCCACACCCTCTATAATTTATAAATCCATGATCGTTGTCATTTTTACACATACATTTGTAAATTTAAAAAAATTATAAATTCATAATTATGACTCTAAAAACATTCAATCAAAAATAAAAAGCATTTAATGTTTTTTTCTAAGTCAACACCAAAATTGACATCATCATTTATATGCTCAATAATTCCACTACACACCCACCCTTTCATATGCCACTCACACAATTTTACCATCCACTCACAAATGATGGCCAATTAATAATACAAGATTTATTTGATTTAATATAAAGATGACAATGACAACCAAATTATAAATAAGTTACCAAGAATGTTAACATAATAATGTCTATTAGTGCACTTTTTGATGATAGTCTCCCTCTCATATTTACTACAACAATAGTGTTCCATCAATCTAAACATCTTACTTGGATTAGGATTTTCACTTGGAACGAATATCATTTGTATACGAAACATGAAAATCAAGTTTTGCATTTAAACACAATAATAATCACCAAGAAATTTAACATAACGACGACTATCAACACACCTTTTGATGACGATCTCTCTCTTGAGTTGTAACAAGAACAATAATTAGTTGCAGAGAGGATGTCAAATAATATTTTATAAAATGAAAATAAAGTTACCACAAAATATTATGTTCCAAAAAAAATTAAATTAAATAACATCATTTTAATTTTATAATTAGAAAGTGGTTTTCATGGGAGGCAACTCCTAAATTTTTTTAAGGGGTAGTGGAGAATGAATTTAAGAGCACATGTAACAAAAGATTACATAAATTTAAAATTATTATATAAGAAATAACATTTAAAATTATTATATTTTTATTTATAATAAAAGTTTACATAAATTTTATCCACTCATATATTTACAATTCGCAGAATATCTTCCTATAAAATAGAAGCACATATGAGAAACTCTAGCCCTCCTTTTTTTCACCCCTTCAAACTTTCCCCCTAAAAAATAGTTAGCTCCTCACTTTCAGGGAAAGATTCTAAAATTTCTTTTTACCATAACTTTCATTTTTCATGGGGCTACTCGCTCATTAAAAATAGAAGCAACAACCCCCTCCATAAAACCCCTGCCTTAATGAAGTTAAGATCCACATAAAACAATAAAAAAAGATTAAAAAGTCCGAATAAAAGACAAGCAAGACAGGAACCTACCCCAAGAGAGCCCAACGCTTATGGATAGAGACCACCAAACCTTGCAAACCATTTTCGATAGGGATGGCCAAAATCTCTTCCACAGATCGACGTGCACCCAAACATTGGCTCTGGAAAACAATCCAACCCGTCCCGCGGAAACCCACAGAAAAACTGGCGATCTGTACCTAACATTAGGCAGAGGAGAGAACAAAATAGACAACAGGTCAAAGAATTCAAGGGAGGCCAAGAGAACGCAGTTAGGCCTGAAATCCTCCTTACCGACCTAGCCGACCCATTGCTCATTGTCAAGATTCCAAGGTAAAATTATCCAGAATGTGTCTTTAGCCAGGCACTCTGAAAAACCCTCACAACCTTCCGATGAGAAAAGATCCGAAAAATAGGAATTCAATGGTTTTGAGGGCTTGACGATGAAAGACCGCAATGCTCACAACACCAGAAATTTTATCATCAAAAAACACGCGATCCAATTCCAACTTTGCTTCAAGAGAAAATGCCCCATCATCACTATCCCATCTGTCGACTTCAACCGCATTTACAAAACCCATTCCGGCCGGAGGTGAGAGCAGGCTACCACGGCCTAACCAAGAAACCCTAGCTTTAGGGTTGAGGATAGGCAAGATGACCAAAGACGCGGCCCAGGGAAGATAAAAACAGAAACCGAGCTCACTCTGACCTGAAGATTTAAAGGACCCTGTCGCCTCTCCAGAAATCTTCAACCAAGACGTCAATTTTCAGTTTCTCTTTCCGAGCTGCCTCCATCTTTTCCTTCGGATATAACAGCTGTTTGCCGGTCGTAACTAATACCTGCAAATTTGGATTATCATCAAGACCTAACGCCAAAGCCTATCGTTCCACCCAACAATATAAAAATAAAAATTAAACAATGAAATAAATATCTATTTTTAATAAACATCAATATAATTAACACTTAGATATATCATTAACAAGGGTGCTATATGCCACGTCTATGTTGGGTAGATGATAGACTTTGTCATGTACCTGCTATGTTGTTTGTGCCTACATCATGTTGGGACGACGCATTTCATTTTTAGAACTTATGGGGACCCTATTTGTATAGACAACATTTGTTTGTGGTCTAAAATGAAGATTTGAATCTTGGCATTAGTTCATCTTGTTCATTGATCCTTAATCCTGAAATCTGGATTTCATTCATTTGATATTTGGGAAGCGCATTCTCTAATTCTCTATGTTAGTTCCAATTGAACGTTCCTTCATTTTGTTCATTTAAATGGGTGATATTCATTGATCATTCATATGAAATTTGTATAAAATTCATGGCTTGCCATTTGCTATGGATCCTAGTTTAAATGTTAACGCTTGGTGCGAAAACTTTAAGTCTTTCACATAAATCTTTCGTTTTAATTTCATAGCTTAGATTCGGGGTATGATAATGTATCGCTCTTTTTATTTTGCATTTGCTTTTGGTATGGTTTCACCCCGTTCAATTGATACTTACTCGTTTCTTGGTTTGTATCACAAATTCAAAACACTTCTCCAAGCCCAGATCAAACACTTGTTTGCCTCATGGCTTAATTGCATTATTCGTAGTTTCAAAAAGCATTCAACAAGATCTGAGTCCAAATTTTGTAAAGATTTCAAAAATCCACTTTGAAAAAGACTAAGTCTAAGGATTTTCTCCATTCGACCATCGGGTAGATTTTTGGTGAGTTGGAAAACTCTCCAAGTTTCGTGATCATGTCACATGGCATGATTATGGAGGTTGGAGAGTTGGAGAGTCTAGCACAGTTCAAAAGGTTCTAAGGACCCTAGGTCACCGAGATCATGCCACATAGCATGATCTTAGTGACCTAGAGCCCCTGGGGAGCTTAGGCAAACCCAAAAGCCTCGTGCACCCTAGGCTATTGGGATGTTGCCACATGGAAACATTTGATAATCTAGGCCCACTGGGGATTGATAGAATGTCATTGAGACCTTTGAGCCCCAAAACCCGAGATGGTGCCACGTGGTAACATCTAATACATTCAGAAACCCAGAGGGAGGAGGGAGAGCCGATAGACCAAAGTAATAGCCGGGAGGTAGATTTTCAACAAGTTGGCTATGTTTGGAAAACTATTCAAGCTCCTCAATCATGCCATGTGGCATGATTATGGAGGTCAGAAAGTTAGGAGTATAGTGTAGTTCAAAAGGTTTTGAGGACCTTAAGTCCTCGAGTTCACATCATGTGGCGTGATCTCGATGACCTTGATCCCTAGGAAGTCTAGGCAAACCCAAAACCCTCACACACCTCATGTTACCAAGATGTTACCACATGGCAACATCCAGTAATCGAGCTTGTGGGGGATCGATAGACTGCCATAGAGACCTCTAAGCCTTAGAATGTTGGGATGGTGTCAAATGGCAACATTCTGTGCATTCAAGACCATGGAGGAGGGAAGGAGAGCCGATAGACCAAAGCAATAACTAGGATGCACAAATTCAATGTGATCATACCATGTGGCATGATCACGCTGAACTAGAGCCACAACCAAATGTGGAGGCCAATGGATAGCCGCAAAGCTAAGGTAGACAGCATAAAGTGAAGGACATACTTGGGGAGCTGAGAGAGTGCCACCTTATGGCTATGAACAATAAGACTTGAAAAAAAAAGAATTTACGTGAAAAATAGTGAAATTACATACTGAGACTAAATAAGGTAGGGGATTATGTTATGTTCTAAGCAATTTTGTTCTGTAGAAAAATGAGAAAAAAGTTAATGAAGACTATGCAAGTAGAGAAATAAACGGAATGTTTCAAAAAGAATTTATCACTATTTTGATTTGTTTAGATATGGAAAGTAAACTATATGAACCAATAGGCCAATACATAGTTCATTTAATTTTGTTCTCCCTCTCTCGTGATGTTGAAATCCTACAATTCTTTTTTTGCTTTTGCATTTTTGTTTTTGAATCTCCTATTTTATAATAAACTTGAAGGTTATTCTCTTATGAATAAAACCAAATGCTTTTGAGAAAAAGGTTAAAGGAATTAATAAATATTACATTATTTTCAAATTAACATTTTCCCTGATAATTTTTTCTTAAAATAACCATTCTTTTAACATCTAGAGAGCTTGGTTGAAATCTATCTATCTATATATTTATTTTTATCTTAGAACACAATTCTACAACAATATTTTTGGTAATGTTGGGTGAACCCAGTTAGAAATATGGGCTTTATAGTATTGGTTTGCTATACAACATTAATTTCTATGGAAAATGGTAAGTGTTACATGTTGAAAACTTCATTGTTTTTTGGATGCCAATAACATTCATAATTGTAAGGAGCTCGGTTAAGTGTTTTTCAGATGATGTATTTTAAGCCAATATAGGACGAATAACACTTATTTTAAAATCATCGCAGGTTTTTTTTTGTCTTTTCAAAAATTAGGTTTAGAAGATGCTTACATTTTCTTAAAGTATTACAAGTCGCAGAAAGACAGAAATTACAACATTTCATCTTGATGGAAGGACGAATACCTTGTATCTTTTATGTAATAGTGTTTGGTTTTTATTACTTTCAATGTTGATATTTGCCACGGGAGGTGACATCATTCTTCCAAGATGGGTGTATATGTGTTTTTATTAGTAAGGTCTTAAATTTATATTTAGTATTTCCATAGCTATTAGTTTTTAATGCTATATGTTTGTTAGCATTAGATTGCATATTTGTTATTTTGGAGTTAACCAAAGGTAAAATTTTCATTTAAAGATACAAATTTAAGATATTCAAGGGGTTATTCAGTGGATCAGTTAAAGAATTTTTGAAGTAATTTGTGTTTGATATTGTTTTCTTATAATCTCCCTTGGCATGTGTTCAATATGGTATTCTAAAGATGAGGAAGCTTCAATTTGTATAAGGTTTGAGTGCAAGTTCACCAAGATAGAGCCCTATCATTGATATTTTTAAAATAAATTAAAACATTGCTTATATTCTAACCATGTTGAATGAATTTCATGTACTAAGTGCTACTAGTCTTCAAGTTCACAGATTGTTCTTTTTCATGGAAGATGTACAAGCATTAGATAATTTTTACCATTGTGCATATTAAAATCTACATAAATGTTAAAAGGAGAGTTTTCACAACTTATGCTTATCAATAAGTGTGCCCATTTACTACAATAAACATGCTATATAAGGAGTGCGGTGAGAATTCCATGGGATATATGTCTTGTCATATGAATGGAAAAAATTGATTAGAAGATCCTTCAGAAACTCTTCAAGACATGGAGTCTCAAGCTTAAGGATTTGGCCTTCCTGATGAAGAAGAGAGCTTTTGGTTGGCATAATTGATGATTTTGATTTGACTAGCCTACCTAGCCAAGTTAAAGATTTAGAAGAATATGATGATTTATTTAGTAGTGGAGGTGCTATAGAGCTATATTCCTATTCCCAATAGCGTCTTGATTTAAATTACAACAATAATATAATTTTAGATTATATTGTTGGGGGTGGTGCAATCCACCATTCCATTTCAAAAGTTATTGGACCCATCATAGGAGAACATCCTTATGGTGAACATCCCTCCAAAAATCTATTTGTGCAAAACATCAATAATAGTGTAGAGGATTACGAGATCCGTGCTTTGTTTGAGGATTATGATTTTATTTTGATGTATTGGTTTTCATATTTATTATCTGGGATTTTTCTTAATTTTAGAGCTTTATACTAGACGTGCTTTTAATTTGATAACCATAATGTCAAGAACAAGTTCCAATATGATATGTCTAATAGAAATTTTGTGTCATACTAGTAGATCATGTACAATTTACATTGAAATCCTTTTTATTCACAATAATTGGACTTGGTAATATATTCAACTGATTGTTCATGAAATCTTGTGCAATACTAGAAGATCATGTGTGATTTACATGGAGCTCTTGATTGTTGTAATTTGATTTAATTAATTCGATGAGACCTAGTAAGATGTGGGCATTTATGTAGTAACACATTAAGAAATACTTTAATTTAAGGTAGTAACAATTGTGTTTGTAGTAAGGCATTGAAATAATATCTTAATGCAATTGTTATTTTTTTGTGATTATAAGCAGGGTACCATATTTTCTGAAACAAAGATTTGCACTACAACCTAGGGCATCATAATTAATGCTAGATTCTAAAAGACCACACATCCTAAAAAAATACAAAATATTTAACCATGCAAGCAAGTTGTAAAGAAGAGATAACAACATTAAAAAATGGAGTACAAAGTGTTTTATATAAACAAATTTTAAATATAATAGAACTCTAGATAAGGAACTAATAACATCTCTTAACTACTTCAAAACTGTGAAATCTTCCCCCCATATTTATCGTTTCGAAACCAAATACAAATTTTGTTTTTTTCTATAAATAACAACTTTGCCTTTTTTTAATAGGAGACAAATATTTGTCAAGTTTTTGCAAATATGTGCACTAATTCCTCAACAAATCAAGTACCAACAAACAAAAATTTGGGCATAAATAAAGTAATAACAAACACCCTAGGATTATATTATTCTCAGGACTCTCAAAACATGGTGAGTGAAATCTAGTCATAAATAAAAAAGGAAGATATGGATTGTAACAAAGGAAAAGCAGGGGATATGTCTATATTATTTAACCAAGAAAATCACCAAAATGTACTACATATTAATATACTTTCAAATCAAAGATAAAAGATCATTCTTTTAGTTGTAAATATATTATAAATGTATAAGCATAAAATGATAAGAGATCACAGTAATAAAAAATATGATTCTAAAACAACAGTGCATAAAATGATGAAAAAAACAAAGGGTTGAGTACATGGTTAAGTAGTTTTCATCATTCATCATGCACTAGAAAAATATTATCAAGTAGTAGGTGCAGATTTAAATGGTTTGGTCTATCAATAACATATGTTGCAGAACAAAAAGAATAAGACAAATCTTGTAGTTTGGCATATCCCTCTTTAATCTATTTTCTCTTACCAAAAGCATTAAACATTTTTCAAAAAACACACTCTATGATAAGAACTTGGCTTATACACAAGTAGCTATTAGTTTCACTCAATATGAGAAATTATACATTAAATGGCACACATCAAAACTTTTCTTATTTTGTTTAATTGAAAAGGACATAAAATAAATACTTAATGACCAAGATGTAAAATTAAACATGTTAAACAAATAAAGGTTTTAAGAAGAACATTAGATATTTGTTGATGTGCATAAGAAAGTCCAATTCAAATAATATACCAGTTAAATTTTTGAACATTTATTTTCCAAATTTCAAGTTAAGTGATTTGAAAATAGTAATAAAAAACAAAATAATTAAAAAACATGCACCAAGTCTTAACAAATGTCTAGACTATTACAATTTTCATGTCACATGAATGATAAGAAATTATAGAAAAATGCATAGTAATATAATAATGAACATTTAAACATTATGTGTACTAGAGATGTGCAACTATAAATAAGAAGTCAATTTAGAGTGAGATCTTAAATATTATATTCATTCAAACAAAGAGTTTGGCAAGCAATATTAATGTAAACAAAAGGTTGCACTATTTTTTCATATTCTTGCAATATCCTAAAATGAAACAAAACTGATAAAAAATGCATTAGTACAATGGAGAACCAACTATTTGCATTTTCAAAACATTCATGCAATGTAAAAATGAAATAAACTTACTATCTTAGAATCACGGTTCATTGTTTTATAATTGTATAAGTAATATTATCCATTCCAATTGTGAATGTGTGATTCATTTGGAATTTTCGCAATAGAAATATTGTTGTTGATATTCTTCAAATGATATCGCTATTAGTTTTGGTAGTGTAGTATCAAACAGAGGTTTATGCAATATGCATTCAATTTTTTTTGGTGTTTGTGTGAATGATACATGTCAATGCATGTGTATAAGAATAGACTAGTTCTCCTGGGCATCTTGTACAACATAGACTACCATTAGTATGAGCACCTATTGTTAGGATTACATGTTTACATGAATTGCAGGTTGGATGAAAAAGGAGACATGTAGATGTTTTTTGCCTTTAGTGTTCATGTGACTTACAATTTCTATTGTTAGGTGTTGATTTGTAATGCTATCAAGAAACAAGGGAAATGAAATGTTGAATTGGTTGTAATAAATAATTAGGAAAAAAAAGATACTCACCTTGATGTTTGATGTTGCCATTGTTTGAATTTTTTTTTAGTACACTCATCAGTCAATGGATCCACAAATGAATCAATATTAACATGAAAAATACGAGTACTTTTTGACCTACTATGCACAATTTTTTTGAACAGATAGATTGGTAGTTTTATAGACATTAGTTGATCTTGTATATCATTAAAATTTTGTTGATACTATTCACCAAGTTGAACATGAAATGAAATAATTATAGTTTTTTTTTTAAATGTTATTATGCAAGGAAAGATAATATATTAATAAATAAAATCTTACAATTGCAGTATTTTGCTCTATTTCCCCATCTTTACATATACGTTAAACTGTGTATTGATTTTTTGACATCATGTAATTAAATCCCCAAACAAGCTTATTGATTATGGATCCTTTGATTCCACAAGATCAATGATTGTGTTATCTGGTGTAAGTTTTCAATTTTTACAAAATTTGAATATGGTTTCTATTGTTAACTTTGCAGCGAGCAAAATACAAGAGTCAACATCACCTCTCTCATATTTTGATTTTTCCTTTATGAAGAAGTTTAAAATAGGAATTCTATTCCTTGGAGTCAAATGCATTTCAAAATTTTGGATCAATTTGTTGTTGACATTTATTGTTATTATCATCTTACCATTAACACCAACTAAATCAATGTGAACTATCTTTGATTTTATTAGTGAAGTAAAAATTTTAGTATGTCTAGGGCCATACATTGTCAATACATCTCCTTAAAAAATAACAATATGTTTTCCAACACAAATGTCTAATATTGAGGATGAGAGGATTGGCTTTGTTCTTGCATTAAAATAAAACAAGATATTTTTTTATAAATATAATATGATAGAAGTTTCAATTCAAAAATTATCATAATTGCTTTAATAAGAGCAAGAAGAAGATATTTGATTACAATGTTATTGTTTATGTGGTTGTTGAATAGAACTAATTTAACTAGTGTCAAATAAATCTAATGTTGTTTCTTCAATAGATTTTTAATGCTCCATGTTTTTTTGTTTTGGATCAATATCATTTCTTAAAATGAAAAAAATATTTTTTTAACTTTAAAACATATAACATCAAAATACTAAAACAACACATATATTTTATATAAAATCAATTATAATACATTCTAATTATGTACATAGTCTTTGCATAGGTATTTAGGTACTATTATTTATAAATAAACAAATAGCATCATGACTAGTTCAACAGGTGTCTATTTTCATAATTTGATTATGTTCACTTGCAGTGTTTGACCATATATGGTTTATGATTCTATTGGTATATTATTTGTGTTTCCTTGTTAAGAAATGCATGTTTGACATTGACATCTTTTTTTCAAGTATCGTTGTTGATTTGTAGTAGGTAGACATGTCGATATTAAAGTCTCCCAATATGTAAATTTGTTTCAATGCATTTGCATTTGAAAACATATTTAGACAACATTTATGATATATACAATAAAAGTAGGCGAAGATGCATAGTTATTGGCAATCATAAATTCATGACGATGTATTACAATGTTTGATGCCAATGCTTCTATTCCATTTGAAATATATTGCATTGGATTTGAAGTTGCAACATGTTTTTTTATGCATATCATAATACTATGAAAATTATGCACTGAATTACAAGTCATAAAAGTTGGAATAAGATTATAAGTGTTGATATTTGACATGTATGTTTTTTGTAAGCATAATATGCCGCATTTCATTAAGTCATGGTCATTGATGATGTCTTCTAAATTAAGATAGAGGATATGAGTGTTCAATGAACATATTACTATATAAAATGTAAAAATATGTGATCTTAAGCTGTGTTGTAATTCCCACTTTGAATTTGATTCTAATCTAGACATTTTATTAGAATTCTTTTTGACTTTGAAGTTTTTGTTAGTGAGTGGACTTAGAAAGTATAGTGATTCTATGATATTCATATGGGAAAGCACTATATATGTCAATCCATGTCTATGTACACCAAGTGGTTTGAATGTAACACCTTTCATGGTTAAACCTTGGGATCCATGTATTGTGCATGCAAAAACTAGTTGTATTAGAAATTAGTTTCGTATTGTTAATGTTTTTTTGTAAGTAGTCTTTGCAATGGGTCTTCAAATATGGAAAATAGGGGTACAATTTGATTCAATATGAATTTTGAACAACTAAATATGTTTTTTTCTTTGGGCATGTCCAACATTTTATTCATTAAATTTCATCTAGATAATGTCATTATCATCTTCTTTAGTGTATAGTTTGAATATACCATTTGAACCATTAACAAACTCATCTTGCATATCATAATTTCCAGAAAAGAGTTCAACTAACATGTTATGTCTTAAAATGATTTTTTATGGCAGACATATAACATTAACATATCATTGTCCTTCACTACATGTGTCATATTTCTTGTCTATTGCATCAATAATAATTTCTTTATCCAAAATGAGCGTTAACATTTTGTCATTGTGTACATCGACATCATCATTTAAATAAATAATATAAGGTAAGAAAGGATCATTCGGTATTGGACATAAACAATTATGATTAAGATATGTTGTATCTTTTTTTGTATGTAAACATGTATGCATTCTATTCAATATTTTCACTAAGTTTTCATCTTTTTGGCACATAGATTGTTATAGTTGGTAACATTTTATTTTTGCTTCTAGAAAACATATGGGACTATTTATTCATTCATTTTTAGATGCTCGAATAAGAGGCAATCATTTATAGGCTGAGCCTAGTAAAAGTATCCATAAAATATCGTGTCAATATTGCCAAAGCACATAATCGATAATTGTATTATGTCACACAAATACCTATCAATATAGTATAGAATTCTTGCTCTTACAAGTGAGATTTCATCAATTAAAAGTATACACAATTGATTCTAACATTGGAAAATGTATCAATCCATTCACTACCTAATGGAATGAGTTATGACTTGTTAAAAGGCAATAAAAATGCATAATGCAATGTTATTCCACCTACATTATATGCAACTTTACTTGTGTATGCAAGAATAGGGCCTTTTGGATTGGATGAAAAACTGTCAATAGACTGTGCAAAAATACGAACTAGTGTTTCATATATAAATTTTGCTATAAAAATCTTTCTAGTCTTTGCACCATCTATTAAGAATAAATACAATGGCTTATTCTTATATATTCATTTTTTTAAAGCAATGTCTTTGACAATTGCTTTTTGTTCATCATCTAAAATTCATCTTTGTTTATAATATTCAACATTGTCAGTAATAAATGGGTGATGTCTTATTTCAAATAGTTTACAATTTTGTTTTTTGGTAAAAAATTTATTGCTGACAAGTCCATTTCTAGATCATATTATTCTTACATGGAGTAGGTCATGCTAGAATGGAATATAATATTTATTATGTTTCCAATATCAAGTTCAAGTTGCTAAATGGCATCTTGCATGTCTCCCCACATAGGATTCATGTCATAATTGAACTTGGCCTCATTTAGTTTTATGGTATTTCTTTGCAAATTGTATGCATTCTTCCATTTTCAAGATTTTATTTCAAATTATTTTCATTGTTTTTAAATAGAACATATGATAATAACCATTCACGACAATAGTTTTCAAGGTCAAGATGTTTATTGTAATTAATAAATGTATAACATGTGTGTTTTTTTTCAATGGCTTTCCATTTTATTGGTACTCAGAAACAAATTCAACTAGATAAACATGATTAATAGTCTTAAGATGTGCAATGTTATAGTCTATAATAAATTGGCACATAACATCTTCAGATTCATCTCGTTCTTATCTCAAAACAATTGGAGGTTTAAGAATAAATTTTGTCTATGAAGGAAAGTTTTATTTATTAATATACATGTTCTTGAGCGATGATTCAATGGAAATGATAACACTAAGTGAACAACTTATTGCGTAGACATTTGTTGATTCTTTAGCATTGCATTTTGTAATCTATGTACCATTTGAATGGCATCTATATTTGTTGTTGCATGTTGTTTTTGTATTTTTTTTTAAAGCATGTGTTTTGGGATTTATTTTTGTCATATATGAACTAAAATATATTGCTGCAACATATGCATTTACAATAAATTGGGTGTTTGTGTTGGCTTGCCATAAGATGGCATATTTTTTATGAAAGTATTACTACATACCTATGATGGCTTATGTGAAAGAAAAACCATGGGTTTTTCAATTTTATTTTGTATTGATGTTATGTATTGACACTCGTCTATTTGTAGCCATGAAGAAAAGTGTCAAAGTCATCTGAAGCATCATATTGTATTGTGCTTAGTAGCAAGTAAATTTTATTTGATATTGCAATTGCAAGTTCATTTTTTGTTTTACACGGTTTAAGTATTTTGGTTTTTTTCATTGGTAGTTATGGGAAATTGTATCTACATTTTTTTTCTTTCTTTTTTCTACAGCTACTGGTATGATGGTGTTTATTCAATTTTGCTAAGTCATTTTCTAAAATATCAGTATTACAAGTTATGTTTTGTTTATAAAATCTATAATTTATGAATTTTGATTCTTTCCATATGTCGATGCATATTTTATCCATACTATCCAATGATCATGAGCATTTCCTCTATGCTAGAATTTTGTTATGTAAAAAAAATATGTGATTTTACCCAAAAATAATTCATCTTCATATAACATTTGATTGAATGCAGTGATACGATGTCTATAATAATGTGTACAAGTGATTAGATCTATTATTACAAGAAAATAAATGTCATTTTATTTATACAATTCATTTAGTTGTGAATATCATGCATCGATTGATTCTTGAGCTTGTATTATTACTATCTAGATGTTTCCATGATCTATATCATGCATCTTAAGACTTGATGTGATCACATTCTATGTGATTCAATTATATATCTACCTAGACATGTTCCTTCTATATATCACATGGTCCATACTCAAATTATATGATTATATTATCCTTTTGAGGTAAGTTAAATACTCATTTCTACTTCTCTCACCTTAATTGGGAGGGCATATCAATGGAAGCATGCCATAAAGGCATGGATTCCACATTATTCACAGTTCATAGATTCATATATATAGTGGGGTAATGTTATGGAAACATGTTCACTTTTATACCAGATCTCAGTTTCAGATTTCAGTGGGGTTATGTTTTGGAAACATGTTTTCCACACTTACACAGTTGTAAATTGGCCAAATTTCATAGTTATATGATTCAAATACATATTTGTGGTAGTATCCTATACATTGGTACCATTATTATACCCATGTTTTATCATGATACACATATAAGGTGCATATACTATCAGTTTCATATTTTAAAATACTTCTATTGACTTTAGCTCACCAAGTTAGACTATTATGAATAGTTATTAAGCCAATCTATTGTACTAGTTAGTTTGTTTTGGTATGGTTGAGGTAATTAAATCACTTAATCCTGATAAGTGTATAGGATAGACTTTATTACATCATCCAACCTCACTAGATTTATAGTGTGGGTTAGGTTGGATCAATTAATTTTCACCAAGTTATAAGTATGATTAGGTTGTACAGTTGAGATGATCTCAAATATCGGGTGGTAATTCATCTTTTCTCCAAGGTTCAAGGTAAGTTTGTCCCTTAATCTCTATATATATGTACTTATATATTTAAATTTTTCCTAATCTAAGTTTAAATGGTTCATAATATTACATATTTTAAAATCAAGTTGGTAAAAGACAACGCAGTTGCATTGATACATAGGTTTACTTCTAAAATTTTCTCTTTCTATTTCAATCATTTAAATGCTTTCAATTACAGATTATATGGATTGATTATATAATGTAACATACTCTTAGTTATAATTTAGTCACTAAAAAATCACTCAGGTTGGGCTCACACAAAGGCAAGGTGTGTTATACACACCTAGGTACGCATTTTTTCCCTTTAAACTAGAAATTTTAAAACAATATTAAAGGAGGGGAATGTATAAAATAATTTGAATTATATATCAGCTCAATCTCGTACACTTGGAGAATACATAAATTGGTAGTTCCACTCAATTCTAGACCTTTCCCCCTATCAAAAGGCTCACAACCACTATCTCTTTGTGCCTATTACTTATCTCTTAGTCTAACAAATGTTATTCTAATGACTTAGACCTTATATCATATTTAAAATGATATAAACCTAATTATCTTTTGTCTCTACAATTTTTAGACCTATGCCTTTTTTCTAGTTACTTAGACACTTGCGGCCTAGTTAGACACCTACATAAACGCAAGTGTCTTATTCCAACACAAGTGTCTAGTGACCTAAATTCATACAATTTTCAAATTAAATGTATCCCTATGGTCAATATAAGTACTTTAATGTTATATAATCTCAAAAAATATTGTTATATATGCATAAATAATCATCATTCATACTTCACTTAGAAAGTTCTTACCTCTCACAAGGAAACTTACCAAAAGCATGCAATCAAGCAATTGAGTGAGAAAATATTTCCTATTATATTGTATTTACATATCACTCATAGGTAACACACATATATAGGTTTGAATTACTGAAGGAACAACCCATGATTTGTATTTTCCAAGTTATAATCCAATTCACTATTGTACTTGTTTTCCACATATTTCACCCTTGTGTAAACACAAGTCAACAAATTAAGGGACAAATACATTAATTTGAGGCCCTATTAAGATTAGTGGATATTTAGGTATCACCCACTAACATAAAGGTGTTTTGAGGTTGGATCAATAACTTGATCCCACTAACCCATTTTTCCCTAGGTCATTATAAAGATGAATGGCTAGGGTTTTGATGATTTTATAAGAGTGACAACCTATGATCTAGATATGAGCACAAAAGAATGAAGTTAACATAGAACCCATAATATGCTAGGTGGTTAGATCCATATCTAGTAGTTATTCTTTATAGGACACCTATGTCAATGTTAGATAGAAGTATCAACCCAATCCTCTGAGGTAGATGCAAGTGTCTGAGGCCATAGAGGTGAAATTTCTAGAATTGTATGACTGGTCTAGAATATAGATCTAGTCTATTCCATATAAGATCTAAATGTGCATAGTAATATAGTTAATTACTCTCATTTTCATTTCATTTTTATATCAATCACCAATTATACTTACTATTTTTTGCATATCTCAGTATTTAACTTTAGAATATTGTTTATTTGAATTTATAATTAATTAGTTTGATATAGAGATAGTTTATCACACTTGTGCCCTAGGATATCTCTATCCATTCAAAACTAAATTTATTAATATATATTTTAGGTTTAAACATTTGGTGAACCTAATCTATATGAATGCAAAATATTCTAGGGTGTTATTTCCTAGGGTTTCCTATTTTATTCCCGATTTATCTATTTTCTTATTTTAAAAAAGAAAACAAATAATTACTCCATGGCCAAATATAATAAACTAAGGGATGACTTGAAAAGAGAATAAAGTAATGTTTGTTAAGCTACATCCCTTGATAACCAAATATATCAAACAATACAAGATGAGTACAAGTGGGCATATGTGATGCTTGGACTTGTTAAATGTATTCAAGGTGTTCTTATCTACCATCTCAAACCCATTATTCCCTCAAAGTTTATTGGTAAGCCATATAATAATGATCCTCATGAAACTTATACCACCAAAAAGGATACGTATGAGCAATATTCTCATTCATATGATCATCAAAATTTCTAATAATTACATAAGGAAAATATGGTTGATTTACAAATTACTCATAAAGTGGATATTCCTTCAAGTAAATTGATTCAAACCTCTATGATTCCCACATTTACAAATAATATTCCCCTTCTAAAATTTGATGACTCCCTTCTTCCTTCATTTCAAGTTAAATTTTTTTGAAAGGTAAATAAAGACATCATGGATTCTCTACTAAATAACATTAAGGCACTAAGGAAAAGAGTGCCTCATAAATAAAAGGTAGAAAAAGTTCCTCGAATACCAAAATATGTACCTTTCAAACACTTACCTAAAATTCCAATTGTAGCACTAGCACCAAAGGTGGATGAAAATTTAAGTATAATGCAAGTATCAATTTTACCAAAATCCTCATGTAACATCCCACATGTTTCAAAATTGAATGATAACAAGTGTGTGTCTACACCTTCGTTCCATATGGATGTAATTTGGCAACATATGAACTAGTTTTCTGACACTTTACCAAAATCTCTAATCAATGCTTAATACTATATAAGATATTCAATAATTAATGGTTACTATTAGATTACAAAATTCATATCACGACCCTGATTTCAATGACAATATCATAAAAAACTAGTTGCTTACTAAGAATGTCTTTGAGTATTTGTATCCTTAAAATTTTATAAAGTCTTTATTTTCTACATTTAATAGCAAAGGAGATCTTGCAAATAATTTGAAACAATAATTCACTCCTTTGACCATTGGACAAAGAATGGGTGTTTTATACTAAAATAATTTCATAATAGCTTAACTAAAAAAGAAATTTATTAGTCCTATAAAATTCCAAATGGGTCTTAAATAATTTCAAACAACTTGAAGATGTATTTTTAATGCATTTATATAAACATAGGTTTCCTAAGTTACATTTGAATCATTTACAAAGCTTGGTTAAAAATTAGGATGAGCCTATTCACAAATATGCTATTAGATTCAAAGATGTTTCATACTCTTTGAACCATATCCCCTCATATTTGGAAGTTCAATTCATATTTACTAGAGGTCATATTTCTCCACTTAGAGAAAAAACATTACATATTCCCTTTGCTTAATTTGACATACTATATTGGGATGTGTATAGATATGCATGTTCATTATCAAACATAAATCAAGAACCAAATATTTATCCAGTTACAACCATGATACTAATATTTTTGAGAATGGGGAAATAACCCAAGTTGACTAACCAAAAAATAATCCATGCCAATAGGATTTGAAAATCACATTATTCATGGGTGGTGATTATTTTTGGCATAACCATATTGATCCTACAAAAACAAAAACTACTTGCATATAAGACGTTTTCAACAACTTGGCTTTGATCTAAAAGACTTACAAAACAAAGGAGGTTGGGAAAAATCTTTGGTCAACATCATCATAACAATTGCTTGTGGGATTAAAGTAATTCAAACAAAGGTTTAGGTTATTCCACAAAAATATCCATATTCATTTACATTGGGTACCATTTGATTATATCAAATTGAATCTAGATTTGATAAAACCAGCAAGTTATATATTTTTCTCATGAAGGCAAATCAATCCATATTCCAAATGATAGCATTGGTTCTTTTACTACACATGTAAATCATGGAGGAAAATATTATGCACCATTTCCATTTATCCAACCATGTTTCAAACAACATAAAGGATACAACTTAAGTTTTCAAGGTGTCATATTCCAAAAATACCAAAAAATAAAAACACTTCAAAAATCCAAAAATATCTTCAACATTTTCTTTTTTTGTTGGCTCCTTGGCATCTATGTTGTTGGTTCCATATTGGTAGATAGAATAACAGTAATTTCATAAATAAACATATGTTTCAAGCATAATTTGAGTCTGATGTATACATGCACATATACATGATACATTCCTATGTGGATGTTGGGCTTTCCTTCTACTTATGTCATATAGACATTGGGGGCATCCAATTCTTTGATCTTGATACACACAAGTTATATGGTTATATGATTGCTTCCCACTATCATGTTTTAAATTATGTACTTAAACATGAATTATTCATGCCTATATATTTGATTGTGTACTTGACATAATATGTACTTCACATTTTTTTCTAACACATATACCAATGGGCTAGTATGCTATGTTTATGTTGGTTGCTTATGCTTGTCCTTTATGCACTTCTTTGAATGTCTTTTCTTATTAGTTGAGAATTTGAATATGATCTATTATTTTTGACCATTTTACCTTTGTTTACTTACTTTGACATTTTAATTTGTCATTTCTTATTATATGATAATTTTAATATGTCATTCCTTACTTTGTGGATATTTGACTGAGTCATGCCCCTTCGATTATGCAACATTTAAATATGCCCCTTGTTTGAAGTTTCCTTGGACCATTGATTTTTTATTTTACTTTGATTTCTCTTCTATGTTTTCTTGATTTATTACTGATCTATTACTATTTCTATTTATACATTGCCATGATCTATATCATGCATCTTAAGACTTCATGTGATCACATTCTGCATGCATTAATGATATATCTACCTAGATATGTTTTTTCTATATGCTACATGGTTCATACACATATTATATGATTATATTATCACTTTGAGGTAAGGTAGCTACGATTTTATACTTCCCCTCACCTCAAAGTGGGGGGGAATGTAAGTAGGGGCATGCCATGGAGGCATAATTTCCACATTTTTCACAGTTCACAAATTCATATATATAGTGGGTGCATGTTATGGAAACATGGTTCTCCAAACTTATACTAGCTCTTAGTTTCATATTTTATTGGGGGCATATTTTGGGAATATGTTATCCACACTTACATAGTTTAAAATTGGCTAAATTACATAGTTATATGATTAAAATACACATTTTTGGTAGAATTCTATACATTGAGCCATTATTATACACATGTTTTAGCATGAGACATATATAATGTGTATATTATATTCAAATAAAACTTAAATTTCAAAATCAAAATCATTTATAGATTTCAAAATATGTCTATGAACTTTACTCTCTAGGTGGGACTGTTATTGAGCCAATCTACTGCAAGAGTTGGTTTAATTTTAATATGGTTGATGTGATTAAGTCACTCAATCTTTCCAAGTTTATAGATTAGAATTGATTACATCATTTATACTCACCATATTTATAGTGTGGTTTGACTTGGATTAATTCATGTTCACCAGGTTATAAGTATTATTGGGTTGCATGGTTGAGCTAATCTCAATTGTCGAATGGAAACTCACCTTTTCTCTAAGGTTGGGGGCAATTTTTTACCTTAACTTCTATATATATTCACTTCCAAATTTCCATTTTCCTTGATCTAATTTTAAATGGTTTATAATGATACATATTTTCAAATCAAGTTGCCAAAAGGCAAGATGGTTGCATCGATACATAGGTGTACTCCTAAACCTTGATTTTTCTATTTCAATTATTTCAATGCTTTAAATTTTAGATTAGGTGAATTGGTTATATACTATAACATGTTCTTGGTTGTAGGTTAGTCACCATCAAATCACTCAAGTTGGGTTCACATAAAGGCAAGGTGTGTTATACACACCTAGATATGCATTAAAGGGAGAATATAGACACTAAATTTGAATTATATAGCACCTTGGGATTTTACACTTGGAAAATATAGATCTTGGTTGTTCCTCCTAATTATATACCTTTCCCACTATTGAAAGGCTCATATATGCTATCTATTTATGCATATTGCTTATCTCTTATTCTGACCAATGTTATTCTAATGACTCAAAATTTCTATCATACTAAAAATGCTATAAACTTGATTATAATGTGTCTCTATAAGATTTAGACCTATATCTATTTTCTAGCTATCTAGACACTTGTGTCTTAGTCAGACACCTATGTCGATGTAAGTGTCCTATTTCAACATTTTCCAATGCCCTAAAATCATCCAATTTTCAAATAAATGTATCCTTATGGTCAAGCTAAGTAATTTAATGTTAGATATTATCCAAGAATATTGGTATATATGCATGATTAATCCTCATTCATTCTTCACCTAAAAAAATCATACCTATCATAAGTAAAGTTGCCAATATAATTCACTCAAGCATTCAAGTGAGCCAAACTTCCCTATTTTCTCCTATTTCTAGATTAATCATTGGGATAACATATCAACATGTATGAATTAATGAAGGAGCAACCAATGAGTCATATTTATAAGTTACAAGCTAGGTCACTATTATACTTGCTTTCCACATATTTTACCCCCATGTACACACAAGTTAATACATTATGGAATAAGTACATCAATTTGAGGCCTTTATCAAAGTAGTGGCTATGAAGGCAACACATACTAAAATAGGTGTCTTTGGGGTTAGCTTAACACTATGATCCCATTAACCCATTTTCCCTTAGGTCACTATGAAGATGAAGAGCTAGGGTTTTGATGATTTGACAAGAGTGATCACCTATAGTACAAATCAAAGCAAACAAGAGTGAAGGTGACATTGAACCTAGAATATTCAACGTGGTCACATCTAGATCCAATAGGTATTATTTACATGAACCTTCATCTAGGTTGGATGAAATTATTGACACAAAGATCTGAGGTCAATGTAAGTGTATGAGGCCACAAAGGTGAAATTTCTAGAATCTGATCACTGACCTAGAATCTAGTTCCAGTCTATTTATAGCATGTTCTATATTAGATCTAGATACGCATAGTAATCCATTTAATTACTCTTGTTTTTATTTAATTTTTATATCAATCACCTATTATAATTACTATTTTTATCATATCTTAGTATTTAAATTCATAATTTTTTTATTTGAGTTTGAAATAAATTTGCCTATTATAGAGATAATTTATCACTCTTATGCCCTAAGCTATAACTATCCCTTTGACCTTAGATTCTTTAATCTATATTTTAGGGTTAAAAATTTGGTGAACCTGATCTATGTGAATGCAAAATATTCAAAGGTGTTGTGTCCTAGGGTTTTATATTTTATTCTTATTTTATCTCTTTCCTTATTTTTCAAAAAATAAACTAAATAATTCCTCCAAGGCCAAACATAATCAACCAAGGGATGACGTGAAAAGAGAAGAAAGGTATATTTTTCAAGTTATAGCCCTTGATGACTAAATATATCAAATAATACTTTATGAGGACAAGTGGTCATATGTGATGCCTAAACTTGCAAAACATATTCAAGGTGCTCCTATCTACCATCTTGAACCTATTATTCCCTCACAGTTTATAGGCAAGCCATATAGTCATGATATTCATACACCTTATACCACCAAAAAGGATACATATGAGAAATATGATATGTCATATGATCGTCAAAAGTTCATAAAATTACATAAGGAAATTATGGCTGATTTATGAATTACTCATAAAGAGGATATACATTCAAGTAAATTGATTCAAACCCATATAATTCCCACATTTCCAAATAATATCCCCCTTATAAAAGGTTATGACTTGCTTCTTCCTTCATTTTAAGTTGATTTTTTTTGAAAGGTAAACAAAGACATCATGGATTCTCTACTAAATAACATTAAGACACTAAGATAAAGGGTGCCTCACAAACAAAAGGTGGAAAAAGTGCCTCAAATACCAAAAGATGTACCTATTAAACACTTAACTAGAATTCCAATTACAACATCAGCACCAAAGGTGGATGAACATTTAATTATCATGCAAGTATCAATTCTAAGAAACTCCTCATGTGACATGTTACAGGTTCCAAAATTAAATGATAACAAATGTGCACTCACACCTTTGTTCCATATGGATGGAAGTTTTCAACATGTGAGAAAGTTTTTAGAAACTTTACCAAAATTTACAAACAATGTTTTATCAATGATGGATATTATAAAATATATTAAAAAATAAATGGTTACTATTAGATTACAAATTTCATCTCATGGCACTGTTTTCAATAATATTATCATAATGACTAACCAGTTACTAAGAATGTCTTTGAGTACTTGTATCCTTAAAATTTTATAATGCATTTTTTATACATTTCATGGCAAAGAATATCTTTAAAATCATTTTAAATAATAAATACACTCCTTTGGCCATTGGGTAAAGGATGGGTGTTTACTACTAAAATCATTTCATATGAGCTTAACTAAAGAAGAGCTTGATTGGTTCTATAACCTTCCAAATGGGTCTTTAAATAGTTTAAACAACTTGAAGATGTGTTTTTAATTCATTTCCATAATAAAAAGTTTCTTAAGTTATATTTGAATCATTTACAAATCTTGGCTCAAAATGAGAATGAGCCTATTCACGAATATGTTATTAGATTCAAAGATGTTGCATACTTTTTGAGCCTTATTCACTTAGAATTGGAGGTTCAATTTATATTTATTAGATGTCTTATTTCTGCACTTAGAGAAATAGAATTACATAAGCCCTTTGATTCATTTGATATACTACATATGGATGTGTATACATATGCATGTTCTTATCAAACATGAATCAAGAACCACATATTTCTCTAACTACAAATAACCATGATATTAGTATTTTAAAAAATAAGGCAACATCCCATCCCAAAAAGTAACCATGCCAATAGGATTTAACAATCATATTATTCATGGGTGGCACTTATTTTTGGCATAACCATATTGATCCTATATAAAATAAATTTATTGTAATGTAAGACATTTTCAATATCTTGGATTTGGTGTAAAAGACTTACAAAAAAAGGAGGTTGAAAAAAATATTAGGCAACATCATCATACCAATTTATTGTGGGCCTAAAGTAATTCAAATAAGGGTTTGGGTTATGCCACAAAAATATCCATATGCATTTACATTGGTAACTCTTTGGTTATATAAAATGGAAGCTAAAATTGACCAAAATAAACAAAGTGTATTTTTTTTCTCATGAAGGCAAATTGATCCATATTCCAAATGATAGCGTTGGTTATCCTACTATAGATGTAAATCATGAGGAAGATGTTATGCACCATTTATAATTATCTGATCATGATTCAAATAATTTAAAGGATCTAACTTAAGGTTGGAAGGTGGCATATTCCAAAATAAATAAATAAAATCAAAACACTTCAAAAATCCAAAAATATTTTTAGCATCTACATGTTGTATTGGCTCTTTGGCATCTATGTTGTTGGTTCCATGTTGGTATATTGCATATAAATCCTTTCCTATATACACACATGTTTCACACATCATTTGAGTGTGATATAGGAATACATAAATACATGATCCATTCTTATACATATGTTAGGCCTTAATTCTACTCATGTCATATAGACATTGGTGGAATCTGATTTATTGATCTTATTACACACATGTTATATGATCACTTTATACTATCATGTTTGAGATTATGTACTTATGCATCACTTATTCATGCTTATATCTTTCACAATATACTTGATATGTTATGTACTTGACATTTTTTTCTAACACATATATCTAGGAGCTAGTATGTTATGTTTTTCCATTTTCCACTTCCCTGAGTGTCTTGTCTTCCTTGTTGAGCATTTGAATATACTCCATTATTTTTAGCCTTTTTGCCTTTGTTTGATTACATTTAAATTTGAATATGGCATTCCTTGCTTTGTGGACTTTTGATTAAGTCATGTCCCTTCGATTATGCAACATTTGAACATGCCCCTTATTTGAGGTCTCCTTGGATGATTGTCTTTTGATTCACTTTTGAGTGTTTTTTTGTGTGTAATTGGTTTCTTGTTTAGATTGTAATGTTACTATCTAGATATTTCCATGATCTATATCACGCATATTAGGACTTGGTGTGATCACATTCTGCATGCTTCAATGATATATCTACCTAAACATGTTCCTTCTATATGATACAAAGTTCATACGTAGACTATATAATTATTTTTTATTTTGATGTAAGGTAACTACCAGTTTATACTCACCCTCACTTCAAAAGCAGGGTTATATCAATTGGGCCATGCCATAAAGGCATGGCTTCCATATTTTTCACAGTTCACGGATTCAGATATATAGTGGGGGCATGTTATGGGAACATGTTATTTGAACTTATACCAGATCTTATTTTCAGATTTCATTGGGGGAATGTTTTGGAAACATGTTCTCCATGCTTACATAGTTTCAAATTGACCAAATTTCATAGTTATATGATAAAGATATAGAGTTACATTAGAATTCTATACATTAGTATCATTATTATACCTATATTTTAGTATGAGACATATATAAGGTGCATATGTTATGCAAAGAGTACCTAAATTTCAAAATCAGAACTAGTTTAATATTTCAAAATATTTTTATAAACTTTAGCTCACTAAGTTAGACTGTGACGGATTGTTATTGATCCAATCTAATGTAGTAGTTAGTTCTCTTTTGGTATAATTAAGGTCATTAAATCACTCAATCTTTCCAAGTTTATAGGTTGGACTTAATTACATCATCCAACCTCACCAAATTTATAATGTGGGTTGACTTGGATAAATTCATACTCACTAGGTTGTAAGTGTGATTGGGTTACACAGTTGAGCTAATATTAACTTCCAAGTGGAAACTCACCTTTTGTCCAAGGTTGGTGGAAATTTTGTTCCTTAACCTCTCTATATATATGCATTTCTAGATTTAAATTTTTCCTAATCTCAGTTTAAATGGTTTATAATGACACATCCTTTCAAATCAAGTTTCAAAAAGGCAAGGTGGTTTCATTGATATATATGTGTTCTCCTAAACCTTGATCTTTCTATAATACTCATTTCAATGATTTCAATTTCACATTATATGCACTGATTATAAAATGTAACATTATCTTGGTTACAAGTTAGTCACCATCAAAGTACTCAAGTTAGGCTCATGCAAAGGGAATGTATGTTATACATAGTTAGATATGCATTTATTTTTATTTAAACTAGAAATTTCATTACTATATTAAAGGTGGGGAGATGTAGGCACTAAATCTAAATTATATAACACCAAAGTCTTGTATACTTGTAAAATATAGACCATGGTTATTTCTTTTAGTTATAGACCTTTCTTGTTGTTGAAAGGCTCACATTTGCTATCTCTTTATGCCTATTGCTTATGTATTAGTCTAACCAATGTTATTTTGATGATCATACTTTATATCATACTCAAAATGTTATAAACTTTATTATATTTTGTATTTACAAGTTTTAAACATGTGCCCATTTTACAACTGCCTGAACACTTGATTTCTATCCAAATGCCTACATCGATGCAAGTGTCTTATCCAATGCAAGTGTCTGGTGCCATAAATTCATCCAATTTATAAATTAAATGTATCACTATGGTTAGCCCAAGTACTTTAATGTGATATATTCTCAAAAAGCATTAGTATATGTGCATGGTCAATCCTCATTCATTTTTCATGTAAAAAATCCATACCTCTCATAAGAAAACTTATCAAAACCATTAAATCAATAATTCAAGTGAGCAAAGATTCCCTATTTTATCCTATTTCCATATTAGTCATATGGAAAACACATCTAAAGGTCTAAATTATTGAAGGAGCAACCCATTAGTCATATTTACAAAGTTACAATCTAGGTCATTGTTGTGTTTGATTTCCACATATTGCACCATTGTGTACACACAAGACAACACTTTATTAGAGAACTGCATCATTCAAATTCCCTCTTCAGAGTACTAGCTATGCAGGTAACACCCATTGATAGAGGCATTTTTGGAGTTAGCTCAACACCGTGATCCCACTAACCCATTTTATCCTAGGTCACTATGAAGATAAAGAGCTAGGGTTTTGATGATTTAAAAAAATTGACATCCTATGATTTAGATTTGAGCACACTGGAGTGAAGGTGACACAAAACCCAAATTATTCTAGGTGGTTATATCTAGATCCAATAGGTATTATGTATAGTGAGGGTTGATCTTGTATATATACCAATCGCTTTTGGTAATATCTCAAATTTAATCACTTAGTAAGATATTTATGGATAAATTAATTTTTAAAATTTGATGACTTTTGGGCAATAGAAAATTTGTATAAAATTCACCACTTGCGTCAATGCATGTGTTTGCCTAGGACACAAGCGTCCAAGGAACTAGAAAATAAGTTGATGCAAGTGCATCATGAAATTATATAAATTTGTGCATAAAAACATTATATGAATTTATTAGGGTTTTATGGAGTCAATAATCAAATTTAGTTCAACTTCACAAGGTCAATTTGAGTCAATAAGGTCACTTTTTGGCTTTCCTGCCAAAAGTGACAATTCAAAATTTTAAATTGTTCCTACATATTTTGAAGGGTATTGGTGGAGTTTAAGGATCATGATACTTGTGTAAATTATCCTAGAAGTTGATTAAATTTTATAGATATTAAATTATCTCAATTTAAAACATTTGTAAATAGTTTTTATGATCAAATTAGGTCTATCTATGTAGGAAGAGGGCTATGATTAGCCTTGTTTAAAGTTAGTATTGGGAGCTGAGGAAGTATTGGGACTAAAATAGGAATTATAAAATTTTATGGCTTTTTTTAAGGGAATACCATTGAAATCCTTTTAGGAGCTTTAAAAATTTAACAAAATTGTTAAAAGGTGAAGAATCTCATGTTGACAGGGTTGGACTATGATTTGCAAGTCTGTGTATGGGTGTAAGAGAAGATTATTTAATGAAAGAGAGTGTCTATATTGATTTTAAAATAATAATATGTTATTTTTGGACTACGGTATTAAAATTCATGGTTATTGGTGTCATTTGTGTTCTAAAATCTCAATTCTCCAAGACTATGTAAAAACACATAATTATGTGTGTACTCAGAGTAAGGAGGTGGAAGAACGTAATTTTTATTATATGGAGACATTATAAAGTTTGGAAAGGTAATAAATAATGTTTAAATACCTATTCCATTTGTTTTTAGTTCTTGACTAATCTAAAATTGGTCACTTTAGTCCTTATATCTGTTCTCGACCCTACTAAAACCTTGTATAAGGTTTCAATTAAGAAATTGCCATATCTCATGATTTATCTGATGGAATTGGATAAAAATTGGTGGACATGTGGAATAAGGTGTCAATAAACTATGGAATAAGTTTTATACATGTACAACCTCTCATTTGTGAGTTATTACTAACTATTTTTTTAGACCTTAATTAGGACTAATTAGGCCTAGTTTTGGAGGTTATTTGTCATTCCTTTTTGTCAGAGGAGTCTAACTAGGATGAGAGGTGTTTGATTGATTAAAATAAATTGAGAAACCATTGTCTAAGGTTTTAAAATATCTCTCAAGTCTTATTTTAGTGTTATATGAAACTAAGACTTGCTAGTAGGCCTAATAGAGGGCTAGAAACGTGGGTTATTGACTCATTTACAAGAATTGAAGTGATAGTTAGTGAAGAGTATTTATTGAAAGAGTTTTGAAAGTATCATAAGGAGTGTATTAAATCCTCTAAATCCATCTAGGTCTATTATCTTGATCATATTCTTAGTTTTAAAATAATTAGGCCTATCATAGATCTAGATGCTCATTGTTAAAAATTGATCTTCAGTACCTTTTGTCAAGAAACAAAGTGATGTTTTTTCTATTGATTTAGTATGGGTGAAACTCTAAGAGATATATGATATGGAGGTGCTTTAGGTTTATACAAAAAGATAAATAAGACCATAGGTCTAATAGAGACTTCACAAGCTAGACAACTTGGGTTATAAAGTCCAAGTTATGATCTTAGCAAGGAGTTGGTGATAAGAAGAGTGTGCCTTGCATCATTTGATATCACATTTGGTATAAATTATTTTTATATTTAAGGGACTTTTTTTGGATAAATTGTGAAGATAATATGATAGAATGGCAGCAAGAGCAAGAGGTAGAGCAGGTCCAAGAAAGTAGCCTACTTGAGAAGTATTGTTTGAGGAGATAAGGAATCTCAATACAATGTTACAAGCCATGGAGATTTCACAAATGAGAGGAGTAGATACAAGAGACATCAATGATAGAGAGGTATCAGGGCCTCAAGAAGAAGAAGTGGTAACATAAATAGAAGGACCAGAAGAAAGACTTACCAGATAACTTATGGAGGCAAGTTCTAAACTCAAGTTAGAGGTACCTACATATGATGGTAGCCTGAATGTAGAGGATCTGATTGATTGGATTAGTTACATAGGCAAGTATTTAGAATATGAGTTTTTTGATGATGAAAAGAAGGTGAAATTTCCCATGATAAGACTCATGCATCTTTATGGTGGGTTGGAGTACAAGACGAAATAAAAAGGAAAGGAAAGCCCAAGATTGAAAGTTGGGATAGGATGGTGGCCAAATTAAAAGGTAAATTTATTTAAGAAGCTTCAAAATCTAAGGTAAAAGGATATGTCAATAAAAGACTATATATAAGAGTTTTATAGGCTAACAATCATAGCAAGTCATATTGAAGAGGATGTTGAGAAGGTGGCTAGATATCTCAATGGATTGAGATTCGATGTCCAATATGAAATCAATATTTTGACACCAAGATCAGTTGAGGAGGCATATCTATATGCCTTGAAAGCAAAAGAAAAATAGTCAAGAAAGAAAAATTAGTTATCAAGGAGTATAGGTACAAATTCTAAAAGAAGAGGAGAACATGCAGATAGAAGTCAATTACAGGTAGATGATGAAAGTTTTTGATGATAAAGACAAAGGAAAAAGATACAAATGGTTGAGGGCCTATATATGATATGATAAACTCGCTTGTTGGAAGTGATTGAGGGGTTAGGAAGATAAACCTAATGATCCTTCGCCTCCTCCACCACCACTTATTATTGCTCCCATTTCTTAATGTTGTCTCTTGTTATGTTATTTCTTGTAAATAGTTCTAGTTTGTACTCATTTTGTTTTTTTAAGTTGAAAAAACTTATCATATATTAAACTAACTTGTTAGTACTTATCTGACCAATACTAATATATAGAATAAGCTTTACAATTTTATTTTTTTAAAAAGAGAAGGGGAAAGAAACCCATCTTTCTGATTTTTTTTTATTACCATCATCATCCAATGCAACTAAAAATGCTTTTCTCAAGATAAAATAAAATATATATAAAGGATCCCCAACAAGATATTTATGTGCCTAAATCATTGTTCTATTGACCATGTTAGATGATTTTTCCACCTTCAAAGTGCCTTGTCACAATTATTTTGGTAGTTTAAAATGTCAAACAAGTTTTTGAAGATGTTTTATCCATCCTAAAAAACTAGATAATTATACCAGTGTTCTAATGGGTTAGGAACTGGTTAGCTTGCTTGGGTGGGAGTACTTCCTACCAAGGAAAATATATTAAATAAGTTTTAGGCCTATGAAATGGTGTGATTTTCATGGGTGTTAGTTGCTTCTATGATATAAATTGAACAAATCACAAACTGTCCAAGGGGTTTGAACCCATACCAAAAGTAGAATCCAAAAAAACCTTTAAAAAAATTAAACTAACAGTTGCCCTGATGGTGCAAGGAATGTTGGAAGAGATGTAAAGTAAGATATTATTATAACTAGAAAGTTTTATAAGATGGTGAATCAAAAGTAGGAGTAAAAGAGAAACAAGAGAATATACAAACAATTTCTTGGATTGTTCTCTTTCTCCACTTAATAATTTTACTCTGATTGTTGAAAGACTATGTTCATTGATTTAATCTACACATGAGATGTGGAGCCTTTCCATAATTAAATAATATTTCATGACATCCTTGTACACCCTTGATAATATAAAATGTCCAATCAAATATCCCGTCACCTTGCAAATTATAGATCCCTTTTTAATGGGTGTTGGTCATGTGAATCCAATAGTTGCCTTGAACTTGGGTCTCGTATTCAATATGAAACTCTTCATATCTAACGTGATTGTGAGGAGAAACAACGTGAATAACTCTTCATATCTACAACAATATACTAAATAGAGAATATCAAAAACAAAATTTATTTTAAACTAATAATAAAAGTATGCATATACACACATATAATATAAATAATTATAAATATTATTTATATATTAATATATAATTATATGTATTATAGTGTATATATAAAATTATAAAATTTATACACTATAATACTATATAAAAAATTAATATTTATAATAATTGTGTAATATGTATGTATAATAAGATCTATATCACATGACCTTCCAACGGACGACTCATGGTGCTAACCTTTGGCCTCATTCTGGGCTCCTCCTGTATACACCAAAATGCCACTACAACCACTTTCTTCACTTCCTCCTCCACTATTCCATCCCTTCCATATACCTCCACCAAATAAAGATCTACAATTTCCATAAATTTTTGCTCTTGGAACCTTCGTATCGTCGTTGCCAGAAGGTAACCGTCTTCTACTAGCACCGTCAAATCCACATATCATGTTAAATTGTAATATCTCCTGTCTCTAACCATTTGTGCTCTGTCAATTAAGTAGGATTTCACATTGATGACACCAGTTAGCTATTAGGAGTCTCTAGTTTCGCTAAGTACGTGTCCTAATTTTTAGTAATTTCAATTTCACAGTTAATACTGAATTGTTTATTATAATCTAAAATATGATTTTGGTTAATGATATGAAGTATGCATTGTTTCCCTATTTCTATTTTTTTTTTCATGCCCCTATTTTTTTTTCATGTCCATTTCTGCTCCATAAATTTTGGCATGGTATCAGAGCAGGCTTAAGCCTCTTCACAGAGTGGAGAGCAGATCGATCTAAAAGCTGGCGTCAAGACTCTTTAGAGATCTGAGTGAAAGAAGAATAGAAGGAGAATACTCTGCGTGTAGACTAGCGTTGAATGTTCATTTGGAAAGGGGTGACCAAAAGGGCTTGGAGTTTAAATGGAATCCACCAACAATTTACGGCAAATGCAAGGGCCCATGTTAACAATCAAAAACTATGAATTCTAGTCTATCAGAATGAAGACATTTCTGCAAGTTCA
The DNA here is from genome assembly GCA_037957365.1 of Torreya grandis. Taxonomy (NCBI): domain Eukaryota; kingdom Viridiplantae; phylum Streptophyta; class Pinopsida; order Cupressales; family Taxaceae; genus Torreya; species Torreya grandis. The sequence goes on from JARHVA010002148.1 coordinate 1,252,868, forward strand.
GGAATGTTGGGAAACGGTAGAGAGTGGCTTCAAAGAACCTGATCAAGCTACTCTAACAACGATGAATAATACTCAAAAGAATGCTCTCAAAGCACGAAGGAAAAAGGAGACACATGCAAAATTCTTGATCCAGAGTTCAATGGAAGATGCAATATTTCCAAAAATCATAGGCGCATCTAGTGCAAAAGAGGCTTGGGATACTCTGGCTTTGGCATACCAGGGTAATGAAAAAGTCAAAACAGTTCCACTTCAGACTCTTAGGAGAGAGTTTGAAAACTTGAAGATGAAAGAAACTGAGAATATTGATCAGTTTATGACCAAGGTGCTTGGAATTGTGAATCAACTCAAGATTCATGCTGAGGATATAACAAATCAAAAGATTGTTGAGAAAGTGTTGCGAAGTTTAACCAAGAAATTTACCATGATTGTTATAGCCATAGAAGAGTCAAAAGATCTATCCAAAATGACTATTGATGAACTAATGGGTTCTCTTCTATCTCATGAATCAAGGCTCATGATGGAGGAAGAGTCCTTGGAAAATGCCTTCCAGACTCAAGGTTCCTTCAGTAGAGGCCAAGGCAAAAGAGGTAGAGGTAGAGGCTGAAGAGGATGAGTTTTTCATCACACTGAAGAGAGTTCAGCTCCTAAACAGTTAGGACAATCAGACCAACAAGGACATTCTCATAGTCAGAGAGGGAGAGGAAGAAAATGGACACACAAGTCCAATGTTCAATGCTTCTATTGCAAGAAGTATGGGCATTATGAAAGTGAATGTAGGAAGAAGCAATCAAATCAGAACAACGGCAGAGCCAATGTCTCCAACATTAAAGAAGGGACATCTGAGGTAATGTTCCTCTCGTGCCAGATTACTGAAGAAGATCACAACAAGGATCTTTCACTGCTGGACAGTGGCTGCAACAATCATATGACAGGTAACAAATATTTGTTTTCCAGCATAGACAGTTCATCCACATTAAAAATTAAGCGAGGAAATGGCTCTCATGTTCAAGCCCAGGGTAAAGGTATTGTGCCTATCCTAACTAAACAAAATGAACTGAAATCAATTCATGATGTTTTCTATGTTCCACATCTTAAGCATAATCTGATCAGTGTAGGACAGTTAAGTGAAAATGGATATGATGTCAAATTCAAAGGCTCTACTTGCATCATTTTAGATAAACCACCTAGTAAGAGACTCGTAGCTAAGGTGGAAATGACCAAAAATAGAATGTTCCCTCTGAATATGAGAAGTTTCAATCAGTCACAATCATATGCACACCACATCTCAAGCACAGATGAAACTTGGTTGTGGCATTGTAGGTATGGTCATTTACCCTTTAAGAGTCTTAGTCTTTTACAAAAGTAGTCAATGGTCAAGGGATTGCCAATGATGAATGAATAGTCCAATCCATGTGAAAATTGTATTCTAGGAAAGCATCACAGGGACAGATTTTTTATTACCTCCTTTAGAGCAAAAGAGAATCTAGAACTAGTCCATACAGACCTTTGTGGTCCCATGCAAACCCAGTCCATTGGTGGAAGTTTTTACTTTCTAACTTTTATTGATTATTTTAGCAGGAAAGTTTGGGTCTATTTTCTCAAGAACAAATCTGAAACTTTCACAAAGTTTAGAGAATTTAAACCTTTCGCTGAAAAGCAAAATGGAAAATACATCAAGGTGCTCAGGTCAGATGGAGGAGGTGAATATGATTCACATGAATTTACTGGTTTTTGTAAGGAACAAAGGATCAAGAGGTAGTTCACAACTAGGTACACTCCACAGTAGAATGGAGTAGCCGAAAGGAAAAATAGGACGATCATGAATATGGTTAAAAGCATGCTCAAAACTAAGAATCTCCCTGATGGTTATTGGGCTGAAGTAGTTGCATGTTCAATATACACACTGAACAGATCTCCTACAATGAGTGTGAAGAACAAGGTTCCTCAAGAAGCATGGAGTGGCACTAAATCTAGTGTTTCCCATTTCAAAGTTTTTGGATGCATTGCATATGCCCATGTACCAAAATTGAGAATAAAGCTTGATGATAGGAGTGAGAAGTGTATTTTTACTGGATATAGTGAACAATCCAAAGCCTATAGACTATACAATCCAATCTCCAAGAAGTTTGTGGTGAGCAGGGATGTCAAGTTCCTAGAAGATAGATCTTGGAGTGACAAAGAAAATGATCCATCAAATAGTGAACAGGAGGAAAGCTTTGGACAACCAGCTTCTTCAATTTCACTGCCAAGATTACAGGTGCAGGGACAATAACTACCAACAAATAGTTCTTCTAGCAGTCAGACAAATTTTTCTCCAATAAATCAGAGAACAAAGAGTTTAAGAGATATCGATGAAGTAAATAGTGACATGGATCAACAAGCTCACTTTGCCTTCTTGTCTTGTCAACCTACATATTTTGAAGAAGTAGTGAAAGAAGAGCATTGGGTGCAGGCCATGAATGAAGAAATTGATGCAATTCAGAGAAATAAGACATGGGATCTTGTTAAACTACCTGTAAATAAAACCAGCATTAGTGTCAAGTGGGTTTACAAGACAAAGTTGAATGAGAAAGGACAAGTAGAGAAGCATAAAGCAAGGCTTTTTGCCAAAGGTTTTTCTCAGCAGCACTGTGTTGACTATGGTGAAACATTTACTCCAGTAGCAAGATTAGATACCATTCGATCTGTTTTAGTCATTGCAGCCTAGAACAAATAGCCAGTGTTTTAAATGGATGTAAAATCAGCCTTTCTTAATGGCATATTAGAGGAAGAGGTTTATGTCAATCAACCACTAGGGTTTGAAATTAAAGGCCAAGAGTCCAAAGTCTAAAGATTGAAGAAGGCCTTGTATGGTCTGAAGCAAGCTCCTAGAGCTTGGTATAGTAGAATTGACTCTTACTTGATCAACAATGGGTTCAACAGGAGTAGCAATGAGCCCACTCTCTACACAAAAACAGATCAACAAGGTAACATACTTATTGTTTGTCTTTATGTTGATGACATGATCTATACTAGAAATCTCATATTAGATGAATTTAAAACAGTCATGAAAAAAGAATTTGAGATCACTGATCTTGGTCTCATGAAGTATTTTTTGGGAATATAAGTTGAGCAATCAGCTCAAGGAATTTTTATATGTCAACGAAAGTATGCTATAGACATCTTGAAGAGGTTCAGAATGGACAAATCTAAACCAGCAGAAACACCTATTGCTATAGGAACAAAATTGAGTAGACAGGATGATGGACCAGAAGTTGATTCAACAATGTAAAAGAGACTTGTAGGCAGTGTCATGTACCTTACTGCAACAAGACTTGATTTAATGTATGTAGTCAGTTTTATTTCTAGATTTATGGAGTCTCCCAAGGACTCTCACTGGAAAGTTGGAAAATGAATTTTGAGATATGTTGCAGGTACAATTGATTATGGATTATGGTACACACATTCTGAAGACAACACACTTACAGGATACACAGATAGTGATTTTGCAGGCAACCTTGATGACATGAAAAGCACTTCTGGATATGCTTTTCACTTAGGGAAAAAATTGATTTCATGGGCTTCCAAGAAGCAACCCATTGTCAACATTTCATCTGCAGAAGCCGAGTATGTAGCAGCAACTACCGCAGCATGCCATGCAGTTTGGCTACAAAGACTTTTGATGGATCTTGCACATGTGGAAAAGGAGCCAACTACTATCTACTGTGACAATAGCTCAACAATAGCATTGTCTAAAAACCATGTATTTCACAGGAATAGCAAACATATTGACACTCGCTATCATTTCATTCGTGAGCTTGTCAACAATGGTGAAATCACACTTCAGTTTTGTGGATCTAAGGATCAACTAGCAGATATCTTCACCAAACCATTGGGAAGAATTGTGTTTGAATTTCAGAGACAACACTTAGGCAGCATTAGCGCTGGATAATGTAACAATTGAAATTAAGAGGGAGTGTTAGATTATAATCTCCCCTGTTTCTAACCGTTTGTGCTCTGTTAGTTAAGTAGGATTTCACATTGATGACACCAATTCGCTGTTAGGAGTCTCTAGTTTAGCTGAGTACGTGCCCTGATTTTTAGTAATTTCAGTTTCACAGTTAATACTGAATTGTGTATTATAATCTATTTATGATCTTGGTTAATGATATGAAGTATGCATTGTTGCCTTGTTTCTATTTATTTTTTTCATGCCCCTGTTTTTTTTTTTTAATATCCGTTTCTGCTCCATAAATTTTGTCAGATCGGTGTCCCGATAGCATCTCCAGCAGCACAATGCCAAAGTTGTAAACATCGCTCAAGTGCTGTTGAACCCTGTTTCCGTCAGCACTCAGGTACCCGATAGCCCGGTGTGGCTCTCATTCTTTTTAAAACTCGGCTCTGTTGGGTCCTATCCATGAGTTTTGATAACCCGAAGTCAGACAACTTGGCTCTAAATTTATCGTCGAGGAGGATGTTTTCAGGCTTTGCATCTAGATGGACAATGCCTTCGCGGCACTCTTCGTGCAAGAATGTCATCCCACGCACCGTGTCGACGGTGATGCTAAATATTGTTTGCACAACTCAAAACCCTCAATTGCATATTTGGATAATAACCATCCAGGGATCAATTCGCCATGTACTTGTAGACTAAGAAGAGGGTGGGGTTCTTTTGTGTAGAATCCATGAAGATGTATAACGTTGACATGGTTAAAGTTTTCCAGTATGGGGATCTTAGTTTAATGGGTAGAGAACATATGTTTTTGGAAGGGAGGTCACAAGTTCAAGTCTTGCAGTGTGAGGTAGTTTCTTTGTAAACCATAACTAAAGTGTTTGTCTTCTAGTTGTTTTACGATATCACTGACATCAACGTGATTGATAAGAATGGCATCAATAATATTGGTAGTTTCCTTGTAAACCATATCCATGGTGCTTGTCTTCTAGTTGTTTTACGACATCACTGACATTGACGTCACTGATAAGAATGGCATCAATAATATTTGGAAGACACTGATAAGAATGGCATCAATAATATTTGGAAGACACTGATAAGAATGGCATCAATAATATTGGTAGTTTCCTTGTAAACCATAACCATGGTGCTTGTCTTCTAGTTGTTTTACGACGTCACTGACATCGACCTCACTAATAAGAATGGCATCAACAAGGAAACCATAACCATGGTGCTTGTCTTCTAGTTGTTTTACGACATCACTGACATCGACGTCACTGATAAGAATGGCATCAATAATATTTGTAGACGTGTCTTCCAGTGATTTTACAACATCACCGACAAAAATAATATTCGTAGATAAATCCTTTGTCTACTCTTTACCATAAAACACCTCCAACTTAATATGATATTTAAGGCACAATTAGAAATATAAATAATTAATAAAAATATAAAAAAAAGATTGCTTTTATAAATAATACAAATGGTAAAGTAAATTTAAAAATCATATTAATGGTTGTGTGATAGAAATGATAGGTAATTTTAAAAATCATATCAATGGTTGTAAATACATCCAATGAATGTTATGGATGGCAATATTTTTAAATTTATTATCTTTTGTTTCATATTTTGAATCATTGTTTTTATAAATGTATACATGGATCATAATTTTAAAAATTATATTAATGATTGTAAATATATTTAATAAATGTTGTGGATAAATATATATTTAAATTTTAATTTTTTTTATAAACTATAATGATTAATGATTGCACTCATGTGGAGTAATCATGGATGGCATGTTCCTTAATTCTCCTTCTCGCCCATACCCCTCCCTTGTTGTGTAAGATGGAGGAGATAGAAACTCACTCTCTTTACTTTTTAAAAAATTATTTTCTTGTGAAAGTAGAAGAAATAAAGACATTCTTCAAAGAGAGTATTTGTATATGAGAGTATATATATAATATTTTTAATTATTTGAATTTCATTTAAATATATTTATTATTGATTTAAGATTTGAAAAAGAGTTTAATATATATATTACATATTTTAATTTTATTAATTTTATTTATTTTTCATAAATTTAAGATTAATATTCAACATTCTTTTTATAATTTAAAAATATATAAATTAATATTTTTATTATTTTATATTTTACTTTAAATTTTCTTATTGTAAAAAAATAAATAAAATAAAATTTATTTAAATTGAAAAAATGTAACTTTTATTTTAATAAAATGTGTATGTGATTTACCCAGAATAAATACTTAAGACAACTTTTCATCCTGATAAAGAATGGATGAAAATACGGTTGTCACATCGAAATTAAGAGTAGAGACGAATATACAACTGTCACATTGAAATTGGGAGCAGCCCTTCAAATTTGATGAAGACGGCCATTGAAGTGAAGAAAAGCAGACCCTAAGAATCTGTGTCATAATGAATCATATCGTATCTCATCATATCTGATCTTATAGTAGAGGTCATCAAGGGAGTGGAATTGAGTTTCGAAGCCGCCATGAAGATCTGTCAAGGCTTCAGAGTAATCTTCTGGCAGTATTTTTTCCAAATCCGCCACCAGACCTTTTTCCCCATCGTCTACCGGTACACTCGCACTTGCAAGAAAAGTATGAGCCGCACCAAAAGAGCTAGACCAATATCTCTCATAGAGTCTTCTGTACACAGCATAGCAAAATATATGGCTTATTTTATTGCTCGCAGCTGTCCAAGCATGAGTACCTGGTGGTAAATGGAAGAGAATTTGGCGCATACGTTCTTCACTTCTCTCCAATACGTTTTCCATCTCCATATAGATAATGTGGAAATCTTGAGATGCAAGCTCTGCACATTTTTTCTTCACTATTTCTAAAGACATGATGTTATCAGGGGACGACAGATCGCACATTGTGACCAGCAAAGCCAGCTTTGCTCGGGGTGTTGGAAAGCAAGATGTCGACCCGACCACCAATTGCCCATCCAGACCAACACATGAAAATGTACTCTCGCTGTGTAGTAATGAATTGGAGATTGCTTCATCCAAGTCGGCACAAAAATCGTACACGAACTCGTAGTACACGTCTTTTGGGTACTCGAACTGTAGCGGGCAAGAATAACTAAAATAAGAGAGATCAGATAAAAGTATGCAAAATCGAAGAGTTCTTTGAGAGCTAAATAAGTCTTACAGGATATAAATGGACAACAGTAATAAGTATTACCCTGCTGAAGTATAGCACGATTAAAGGGTGTTGGTCCCTTAGTTGGTACCACCGCTCCATCAACATGGGGCTTTGGCCAATATTCAAAAGCATTAAGCTTTTTACCTCGACCAACTGGTCGATTGCGTTTACCTCCAACAGAGAGCAAGCTGATGCGTCCAGTGCGACGAGTGAAGTCAAGCATCCCAAATCACAAGAGTGTGCGCGGAGCTGTTTGCAATCACTTATGTTGAGATACGCCAAAGACTTGAGTTGCCCAAATTTACTAGGAAGAGTGGATAGATTCCCACAACCAGACACAGTCAAGTGATTTAAAGCAGACAGATTACCAAAACTTTCAGGGAGTGTTATGATACTAGAACAACCAATCAACTTCATAGAACTTAGAGACTCCAGTTCGCCAATGCTGACTGGAAGGCTTACCAATTGGGAACAGCTTTCTATACAAAGCTCTTTCAAAGCAATTAGATTGCCAAAGCAGTCCGGCAGTATAACGAGTTTGGAATGACTTATTCCCAAAAAGCTTAAAGATGTAAGGTGCCCGAAGTTGGGCGGAAGGCTCACTAACTGGGAACAGTTTTTCAAATATAGTCTCTGTAAAGCGATGAGATTGCCAAAGCTGTCCGGCAATGTAACAATATTGGAGTTACTAATGTCTAGATATGCCAGAGACTTAAGCTGACCAAAACTTGGGGGAAGGGTCACCAATTGAGAACATCCTGATAAATACAGCTCTTTCAAAGAAAATAAATTACCAAAGTTGCCTGGAATTGTAGTGAGATTAGTTTCCCCTAAGTCTAGATAAACTAAAGAGCTAAGTTGGCCGAAGGTGGGCGGAAGGCTCATTAATTTAACACACTCTTTTAAACACAGCTGTTGTAAAGCAGATAGATTTCCAAAGCTATCAGGCAATGTAACTAGCTCTCTACAGCGCCTCATGTTTAAAAACCTTAACGACCTAAGCTGACCGAAGTTGGCTGGAAGACTCGCCAATTGAGAGCAATATTCTAAACACATGGCTTGCAAGGCAGGAAGGCTGCCAAAGTTTTCTGGCAATGCATTCAAATAAGTCGAGCTCAAGTTTAAAAAACGTAATGACTTAAGCTGGCAGAAACTCCGAGGAAGGCTCACTAATGTACGTTTAATTTTCCAATCCAAAGCTTCTATATCTACTTCTTCTAATGACAACAGATTTCCAAGATTTTCAACCAAGGCAGGCAGATTTGAAACACGTGAGGGTCTCAATAGTTGTAAGGATACAGGCAACTGCACATACACAGTTTTTCAAGTTAATAGCAGGCCATTCGATCGAATGGAACAAATGAATTAAAATAAAATCCATATAAATGAAAATTCTTCAAAATTACTTGCCTCACAGACGTTGTCCTTGATCCCAGCGCAACTTAGAACTGACAGTCGCTTCAGCTTGTTGAGATCCATGGGCAGATCACTCTTGCCGACATCCACATATCTTAGATTTTCAAAGCTTCTTGTACATGTTCCGTTGATTTTCAAACCAGGCGCATAAATAACTCTTAACGAGCTATTAATCCTGTCCAGATGCTCCGCTTCAAGTACTGGGATTTTAGAGCAAAGCTCGATCCATTTAATTTTCTGTGGCTTCTGCAAAAGCATTTGCATAAAGAATTACATAGGCGGGATGCATAAAAGATTGGTTAATTAGAAAATGAATATTCTTCCAAACTGTTGAACACAAAACTAAAGAAAGATAACCTGGGTATTTTGGACAGCATCAGCCAGCGGTTGCATATCCGTGACTCTTTGAGACTGTGACAGTCTTCTCCCTCTTGCTTTAACTATATCATGGACTTTCAAAATACCTTCTTCGTTATCCAAATTAGACATAAATCTACTCAAAGTGGAGTATTCGTTGTACGTATATTCCTTTTCTTCAGAATACGACTTGACAAGTGCTGCATCCTCCAAAGCTTGAAGCTCAACTTTTCCAACAGTATAAGCCACAATGCGCCGTCTCCAATTGTAGAAAAAACAAGCTATGTCAAGAAACGCCTGTTTGCAATCATCATCTAGAGTATTATACACAACATCCACCACACGTTCACTTATTTCTCCCTCTCCTTCTATGAGTGATTTCTTCAATTTTTTCACCATCTCATTGCAACCTGAAACGTCATTAACATATCTTTTCAATTTTGACCCTACTATTTCCAAAACCAGAGGCATTCCACCACATATCTTAACCAGTCCGTCTATATCTACGTTTGGGGGGAATTTTGAATCCGGACTGCCTAAAGCTTTTTCACACAACAGTTCCAGTGACTTTGCCTCAGAAAGACAATCCACACTATACCCTCGGCGTTGAATATGTGGGTGCAAAAGCAGATCGGTCTCATTAAGTTTTCTGGTTGTGATAAGAATTCTCGTGTCCTGGGGAAGGCATGAGAGGTCGTGTGGCAGAATCTTGGCTAGGTCACTTCCTCTCAACGCATTGTCGATGAACATGAACAAAGGCTGCTTGGATTCTCTAAATGCCTGTGTTAATTGTTGGTTACCCTCCACACAGCTCCTCAGGTCAATATTTTTGCCAAACAAATCAAGTAAAATCTGCTTCTGTAGCATCTTGAGATCATGGACAGAACAATTTTGTTCAATATCAAGTCTGCAGAATTTGTAGCCACTAAGATCGAGCTCCTTGAAGACAAAAGCCGCCAGGGTTGTCTTCCCGATTCCCCCAACACCGTAAAGGACGACAGCTGTGGTTGACATATAATTGATACCCATGTTGAGAAGCTCAATTACTTTATCTCTCGCCTCTTCGATGCCAACTGCCAAATGATACAAAACTCAACCTTCATTTGCAACGCTTGTACAGAATGGATTGAAACATGTCAAACATAAACCTCAAAGTGCTACAAATATAAAAGTTCAGGTATGGCAATCCATACCTGCAAGGAAATCTTCTCCTTGTGATGCAGGAAGAAGAACAGGGGTCCTTTCCAAAATACTAATTATAGCTGCTAAAGTCAGATCCGGATAAATGTGCAGTATTTGAGATTCGACACTCTGTAAATCGGCCGCTTCCACCGAAGCAGAAAAGAACCTTTACCATAGGGAATAAAAAACTGATCTTTATAATGCATCAATATAGGAAATTTTGAAAATCAGAAATTGACTGCTCAGGAAAAGTGTTTCATAAGTCTTACCTGGAAAGGTAGTGTGATTTCATCTGTCCAACACACATAAGTGATCCTTCCACAATGAATTTAATGGCTTCAGTCAGCTTCTCTTTCTCATGGGGTAGATGCTCATCTAATTGTTTGATACGCTTGGCGAGGGCGCACATATACATGAGAAGCATCACACATTGGTTTTTATTCATAGAAACTAGCTCAATTTGATCCAGCACATACACTACAGCGGAAAGCCCTGCTGCAATCAAATGACTTTTTGCTAGTTCTTTCGTCACATCATTGATAACTTTCCGCGTGACACGATCGACCCTAGACATAAACCTCTTCTGTAGAACAACTAAATGACCATTAAAAGAACATAATACGGCAAAAATTCTAACATTAAATAAGTCAAAAGGAGTAGAGAGAATTTTTTTCCATGCACTGAGATTCAAACACTTGATAGTTGATACCTTGCCACCACGTCCGTGAGTATTCTTCAACACCTTTTCCAACAAATCCTTCCCAAACTTGATAAAATAAGGCAGTTTAGACGAACTAGCAGTTTCTTGTGCCGAAGTGTTGGTACTCCCTTGCTGTGGCTACAAAATATGAGCTTTTTAAGATCATTATTGGATTTGCAAATATAAAAATAAAGAAGCGGAGATAAATTATGATTACCTTGTTCATGGCATTGACAATGGCTTTTAGGCGTTCCTCAATCAAAGAGATTAAGTCATCGACCTGGCTTACATCTTGGATCATCTCCAGAACAGGGCTTATATCCATCGCATTCTCATTCTCAGAAGAGGAGGATGCCAAACAGCTCAATGTGTTGCCCATTTTCAAAGAAAGTTCCAGCAAAATGGTATAAAGAAAATATCGGTGTCTAGACAGCTGAAAACGAATGCGGACAGTGTTGATCTGTATCGATGTCTTCACAAATAATAAGACATTTGCAAATCTCTGATATAGCGGCGGAGTTGGAATATATAACAGAGGACAGATTACGCCTAACAATCAAAGTATTGCTTGTGGATGAAAATTTACAAACCGTACAATTAGGAATCGAGTGTTTCTACACACCTTTGGAAATTTTGGGGGAAAAAATCAGATCCTATCAAAGAACAATCTCTATCAAATTGCTTTATGAATGAGATGAGAAATTATACTAACAGAGGGTATCAAATTTCTTAAAGAATAAGACGACAAACGCAAATTGTACTAACAGAGTAGGGATTACGCCTAAGAATCATATTATTGCTGGGGAAATATCGCACTGTGTAAAATCGCCTTTTATTCAACGAATTTGGTTCACATCTTTTGGCGAATGCTACTGCAATAGTTATTACAATACATGACTTTTGGATCTTTCATTTTTTTCCACCACACTCGTAACCAACCCTCGGATTTCAACATAGCCTTGCATGTCACTTTAAAATTTATTGACAGTTACGTCTTTAAACAATTTTTTATACGAAATTTCCATGTTTACAGAGTTTGTCTTTTTATGATTATGAAGACTCCGTAAATTATTATTAAACCGGAGACTTATACAGCGGGCGAAGCCCCAAGCTTTGTCTGGAGTCACGACAAAAAAGAGCATATTCCATTGCTAACAGCCTGGTTTTGCATGGCGCCGGTTTGGGGGAAGCGGTGGTGCAGAGAAGTAAAGTTTGGTAGTGCATGATGCCGTTAAACCCTGTCCAGAGATGGAGATAAATGCATATTTGTAGTCTGTTGAAAGCGCAGAGCAGAGGGACTGTCTGTGTCCATTGAAATCCTTGACTGAAATGGAATGCGATATCTAACGGCATGGCACAGAAGAGGCAGCCGTAGAGAGGGCTTGGGTAGGAGCAGAAGAAGCGACTGCAGGAAGATAAGGTAATGGTGGCAGCGGCTGCATTTACAAATATTCGTATGGCGTATGTATTGCCATATGGATACGAAACGCTGCATGGAGCATATTCTTTTCTCAGGTATCATCATCATCAATCTAAACAGTTGTCTGCATGTTCATCCAATAGAAATATATTTGGTTTGCAGCAGGCCGTTTGCTCGAATCGCGGGAGAAGCATTTTAAGCACCGAACCTGTGCCCTGTCCAGACATGAAGATAAACGCATATTTGTAGTCTGTCGAAAGCGCTGAGGGGCTTTGTGAATCCGTTGAAATCCTTGACTGAAATGGAATGCCGTTCCGCTTGAGTTGAAACAGCTGACATAAAAAGAATGGTGGTGGTATTGCTCTTGGGCTCAGTTAAAGAAAAGAACAGAACATAACTTGATATGGCAACGGATAACAAGGATTGCATGAAGACAGAGCTTCACTGGTTCTAAACAAAGAGTAATTCTCCTTGTGCATGGTGGAAGTCGTTCCAAGAGAGAGATGGCGGCTCAGCTTTGTTCCGCATGCCTTCTTCTGCTTCTGCTACTGTTTCTGTTTCTGCTTCTGTTTCGCATTCAACCTCTGCCATGCATCGCTTAATTCAGCGTTTCCCTTGACTGGGGGGGTGTCACGGGGCCAGCTCGACGGAGCTGACCACCTGTGCTGCATCATTTGTCCTAACGCCATCAGTGTTTCCCTGCACAAGTACACCCACAAACACAGTGGACAACAACTTGTATAATAAAGGATTAGCAGCGGAAAGAAAAACACACTTTTACAAAGATCGGGAAATCGACTCAAACACACATGAGCATTCACACAATGCAAGAAAATTGGGAGTAACGTGTATTGTATTAACTCTTCAGGTTAATCCGGTCCAAAGTACAATAAACGGGCCAACTAGCCAACATACACAACCACCACTAAGTCGGGCTTAGCTGATAATGCTCAGAACCACTCGAATGATTACAATGAACAATTCCCTCCCAAGCTCTGATTACTCTTTGCCTAGGACAACCCAGCGCTTGCTTCATGAAATCTGAGACCAACAGAACTGCTCACAAACACCGGCACGACGCTTGCACAGACACGTGCCCATGGTCCACATAAACTTGGGACTGACACAGAGTGCTTCACAATGATTTGCTTTTCACCACTTCGACAGTTCAAACTTGCATTCACTCAAATCACTATGCAAAGAAAGCTAACCATTTGCTTGATCAAGGCAAACCAACTCGTGAATGTAGATAGGGATGTTGAAGCAACACATCCCTCATAGACTCCCCCACTTAAAAATTGATGACGTCCTCGGTGTCGACATGACTCCACTGGCAAGAACCCATGAGGCCATCTTCTATTCAGAGTCAACCCAGAGCTAAAAGATTAATGCGTCCCTTCCTCAAATCCAATCCAAGCCAAGAGGTCAACACACCCCCTTTCTAGGCTCTATCCAGAATCCAGAGTCAAGAGACCAACACATCCCCTTTTCAGAGCCAAAGCTAAGAGATAAACACATCCCCTTTTTAAGCTCCCTTCAGAGTCAAGAGACCAACACAACCCCTTTTCAGACCCAAAGCTAAGAGATAAACACATCCCCTTTTCAAGCTCCATACAGAGTCAATAGATTAGCACAACCCCTTTTCAGACCCAAAGCTAAGAGATAAACACATCCCCTTTCCAAGCTCCCTTCAGAGTCAAGAGATTAACACGTCCCCTTTTCAAACCCAAAACCAAGAGATAAACGCATCCCCTATTCAGGTTCCATCCAGAGTTAAGAGACCAAGGCCAAACTCCATGACCTTAACTTTGAAGGCTTCTCCTTGCTCCCAGCTTGTTGAAAAGCTACCATTCCAACACCACTAGAAACTCCCTCCACTTCAGATTGCCAAGTAACCCACTATCTTCACCCCAACAAATTGTTCCAACTACCGCTTCGGTTTAACCCATCACATACACAAAAGGGCGCTTAAGCGAGAACCATCACTGGTTCGGCTTCATCAGTGACTAAGGTATCCAACTGATCACAAACTGAGAACAAACTGAATCTCTAGCAACTTCAGCACGTAGGCAAGCTTGCCTACACAAGCCACACAAAAAATCAATGCAGCTTCACAAAATCACCCTAATCTTGCCAACCCCCAAACTTGGGGTGGGGGAAAACGGTTCCTAATGACCCACCTCTTCAAGACTCTGCAAACCCAGCAAAGCCTAAGTGACCCCATCGAACTTTCCCCCAAAATAGTACTGAAACTCCAAAACAAGAGTATAATAGGCAAAGACAACTCTTCAGATCAAACAATAGGAACGAAGCCCTTACCCAAGAACTCTCCTCTGGAACCAGCTCGATGCACTAGATCAATTATCTTCTCTATGACACAACAAGATGATGTTTCCTTGAGCATACTTCATGGCTATGAAGAACCCATCTCACATCAACGAGAAAAAGGAACTTGTTGCTCCCCCCTCAACATCCCAACTGCCAACAAGCAATACAAGATACACTTACTCCTCACCAATTTTTGCACTCTTCTGCATACTCAACCCAACACCCCTTTCATCTTCCCAATCCCACTCCTCTGCACAATCTTCACCACGCACATTTGTAATGGATCTGACATAAAAAAACTCCAAGATGGAGAAAAATTGTCACCTTACCCATCCTGGGTAAACCCTGTCTCAACACAAAACAGATGGCTTGTAACTACTCTAAGCCTACTTGAACCTTTGGAGGTCTGAAGGCCAAGTTTCCAAGGCTAACTGGTTGACTTCCAATTGTAGGACCACCCGAGTCCACGAGAAGTAAGAGGTTTTCAAACACAGATCACCCCCTACAATAATCAACCCCAACAAGTTACAACAACCACCTCCGAACCCAAGCTTTACCTAGCATTGAGCTCTCCTGAAAACACACATCGTCTGCTCACACCATTCATCTGGATCCTCCATCTAAATTGCAAACACCCCCTGCCACTTTGGACAATCCCGGTTGTAGTGACTCCCACCACACGTTCAACACTTCAAACGGAACTACTTCCCGCTTGACTCTCCAACTAGGGACTTCTTCTTGATACCCATGGAAGTGCTCCAAGACTTTCGAGATCCCACTGACGACTCCAAAGTAGCCTTCCTTCCCTAGTCACCCACTAGCTTCCCTAAAGACTTACTCAACCCCTTATCAACACCTCCACCCATGGATGCACAAGGGCCCAAGGTGTTTCTAGATGAAAAACCATCTCTAAAATCCAAGAGACGATCTGCTACAATAATTGCTTCACTAACATCAGACACTTCATGGCGACGGAGCTCCCCCTGAACCCATGACTGAAGACCATGAGTAAATTGAAACAACTTATCTGCCTCTGACATGTTGGTGGCCTCCAACAAAAGGCTTTGGAAAGAATCGATGTACTCTCTCATCTCCCCCACTTGCTTCAATTGACTCAACTTGGTCCTAGCCAACCATGCTGCATTCCCAAGTCAAAACTGATCCCTAAGCGCTTCCTTCAGATCCTCCCAAGAGTCCAACCTCCTTGTAGAACTCCTTAATGTAATGTCATTAGCCAATGTTCTATACCAATCCTTTACCATACCCGTGAGGTACCTTACTATAACGCACACCTCCTGTGCACCTGACAGACCCCCCTAACCGTGCCAGGTACTCCTCCATGTCCCAAAAGAAACTTTTCAGAAGATGGTCATCTCGCTCACCATCATAACACTCCAGTTCCTTCAACTTGGGGAGCTTCAAGACTGTAGAAGAACTGAACCCTGATCCTTTCACCAAACTCAATACCGTTGATCAGTATAAAGCCACTTCATCCTGTAACTTCATCTGAAACACCAAGCTCTTCTCCAACTTTCTAGTAATTTCCACGATCATCTACCACATGGTAGTCACCTTATCCTCAAGCTCGCTGAATCTTGTACCCACATGGTCCCCCATCAATTAGAATTGGGCACCAACTCGCTCAACAAGGCCTTCACCCACCGTAGCAACTTTTGACTTACTGCCATGGCAACTACCACCACCTTCACCTTTGTCCCGACCTTGCTCTCGACCCCTGTTGGCTGCTTTCTTGAGCAACATCCTGGACATATCCCCTGCCATACTGACTCAGACACAACCAAACACACACACTAGATTGAATCGACAGGGGAAGGCACAAGATTGTTTAACTTAGGCAAACACAATCCTACAAAACACAAACTGTGTGCTCTTATACCAACTGTCACAGGACCAACTCGACGGAGCTGACCGTCTATGCAACACCGCTTGTCCTAACCCGAATCCCTCATTGTGATGGGACTCTACAAGAACTACATACTACGCCATCAGTGTTTCCCTGCACAAGCACACCCACAAACATAGTGGACAACAACTTGTATAATAAAGGATTAATAGTGGAAATAAAAATGCACACTTGCAAAGATCGAGAAATTGACTCAAACACACATGAGCATTCACACAATGCAAGAAAACTGGGAGTAACATGTATTTTATTAACTCTTCAGGACAATCCAGTCCAAAGTACAATAAATGGGCCAACTAGCCAATATACACAACAACCACCGAGTCGGGCTCAGTTGATAATGCTCAGAACCACTCGAATGATTACAATGAACAATTCCCTCCTAAGGTCTGATTACTCTCTGCCTAGATAACCCAATGCTTGCTTCATGAAATCTGAGACCAATAAAACTGCTCACAAACACCCACACGATGCTTGCATGGACACATGCCGACGGTCAACATAAACTTGGGACTGACACAGACTGCTTCATAATGATTCACTTTTCACCACTTCAACAGTTTAAATTGCATTCACTCAAATCACTGTGCAAAGAAAGCTAACCATTTGCTTGATCAAAGCAGACCAACTCGTGAATGTAGATAGGGATGTTGAATCAACACATCCCTCATAGGGGGCATTCAATCTGTAATTGCCAGATTCAGCGTCAGCCTTGGCATTGCCATTACCATGGTCTGTGGAGGCTTCTACGTATATAGATATGGAGAGAGGTTTGTCATCGTTCATTATAAACAATCATATATGCTTGCTATAAGAGTGCCCTGGGTAATAGTTATGTACATATAAATATATGCAAAATGAAGATCATTAGGGGTTGAGGAGAGGAGTGGAGAGAGGAGAGGCAAGGAGAGGAGAGGAATATGCGTTGTTCATTTTCAAATATTATGGATGTTTTTTGCGAAATCAAGTGCCTTTTGTGAAGTTGGTTGTATGTTTTCAGAACTTCATTTGTTACGTTGCGCTGCACGTGACATTGGTTGTGTGCTTTTAATTTTGCTTTCCATCGGTGGTGAGGGTGTTTTTATTGTGTCTTGTGTACACAAAGCCAGGCCTTGCGTACTCGCCAATATGAACCATCCCTTCATTATGTTGCATACAACTATAATAAAAAAAAATTGAAATTAAGAAAACAAATGAAAAGTCTTGAGACTTTAAAGCCAATATCGAAAACATTTAATCATCGAGTAGCAGAGTTACATATCTCAATGCCCAAACCATGAAAAGGGGGAAGAAAGCTTAGAATTGGTAGCCCTGACCTCATTAGTTAAGAACCCTTCACAATCTCTATAGGGAACTCAAACGCTGAATTGAGATAGATGATAGAATTATCCTTTGGAAAAGAATACATGTTATCTGTTGACATTGACCCCTGTAATGGAGAAAGTATGCTACATGCCATTACAAAATACATATGTTGCCTGTCAATATAAAATTTTAACACCGCTATGTGTCCACGACCACTATAGTTTTACAAAAAGAAATTATGTAAAAAGAAATACATTGTTTTTCACTCATTATATCGACACTCAACTGCTTCATGGAGGTGGGGTCGTTTAGTGTTAAACAAAGCAACACACTAGACATTTTTTTTAGGTCTTAGAAGATTAGATACTCTTGATGGACACTGCCTCGTCCCTAGTGGATAAGAACTTTATTGTTATAGTAAACTGAATATGAACTGCTTTTTCCTAACCTCCAATTTTTTTTGCACCATGCAGGCAACTGCTAGTATATGTAGAATAGATGTGTACGAGAAAAGTATACCGTATGCCTTGTTGTAACCATCAATAACCTTTAGAATTTTTACCAGCCATTTACGTTAAATATTATTTTAAAAAAAAGATGACTACAACACGCTACCTAAAATTTCAGCTTGGAGCTAAGCGATTTGGGGAGTTTGGGCGATAAGTTAAATGATTTGTTAATATTTTTGTTTTTTCTAGTTGTTTCGATTGTCTAGTTGTTTAGATTAGGGTAAGCTCATCTTTAATAATTGGGGTGGGCATCAATACTGAATATATCAGATAGTTTAGGTCATCTCTTAATAAAAAACAATTGACGAGGATAACAAAAAGGATCCCAATAAAATAAATCACAAGAGGGTCGAGTTTCCTTCTAGTTGGAAACAACTGACCAAAAAAGCAACTAGACTCAATCAAAAGAAGTGATCACCAATTTTGAATGGATTGGGAACCAACAGAGGAAAAGCCAATAATGCATTTGACTGGTGTGGCAACCAGTGAGTTTTGGCTACACTGGAAACTCACTTGGGCTATAATGAGGCCCAAGTCTTAAGATACCATCAAGGTCCCCAAGGGACCAACAAATCATTTTTTGCTGGATCAAGAACTAACCTAGACTGTAATAGGCACCCCGGTTTGCACCCAAAACTAACCCATTAGGGACTCTTATGATTCCGGTAGATTTGTTGGTATTGCTTTTTTGTGCTTTACAAAAACTAATGCATGTAACATAAATATAGAATTGCAAGCATAGATACACACAACTGAAATAACCAACACACTGTATTTGTATTAATTGCAAAATGAGTTAACGAGTACAATGCCAGTCACGTGGTGACTCACTAAATCCCCTCTCGAAATCGTATGAACATTATTCCAAGCGAATATCCTAGCACGTGCCGAAGGTGCTTCATTTGTTCTCCACCCCACAGAACTACAAACTCTGTAGGCTGGGTTTTCTACAGACTCCGCATATTGGATCTACGAACTCTGCAGGCCACTTCTACGGACTTTGCAGCCAAATCTATGGACTCTGCAGAAGCTTATATGGATTCTGCAGCCAAATCTATGGACTCTGCAGGCTGAGATCTACGAACTCCGTAGGCTAGAAATCTATGAACTCTGCAGGCTGAAATCTACAGACTCTACAGGCTGAAAACTACAGACTCTGCAGGCTTAAATCTACAGACTCTGCAGGTAGAAAACTACGGACTCTGCAGGCAGAAAACTATGGACTCGACAGGCAGAAAACTACGAACTCTGCAAAAAACTACAATCTCTGCAGGCAAAAATCTACGAACTCTTTAGGTAGGAAACTACGAACTCTGCAGGCAGAAACTACAGACTCTGCAGAAAACTACGGACTCTGCAGGCAAAAATCTATGGACTCTATAGGCAAGAAACTACAGACTCTGCAGGTAGAAACTACAGACTCTGCAGGTAGAAACTACAGACTCTGCAGAAACTATGGACTCTGCAGGCAAAAATCTACGAACTATGCAGGCAAGAACTACGGACTCTACAGGGAAAAACTACGGACTCTACAGAAAACTACGGACTCACTTGGTTATATACAGATGCTACAGTGATGGAGCTACTATAGTGATGTGCTGCTATAGTGGTACGTCTGCTATAGTGGTATCGCTGCTACAGTGGCAAAATTGCTACAGTGGCGTGACTGCTATAGTGGCGTGGCTGCTACAGTGGCTGAGAGCACAAACTCCAAAGACCAATCCCAAGGATTGATGTCTAAAGTGCTACAGATGAGAAAGACGTTCTCAAATGCCCAAATAAGCTGCAAGTGCAACAATTCTTTCTTCTTATCCAACATGCCCAAAGAAGCCACAAGCACTTCCCTTTATCCTTTCTCCAAGGGGCGACTCAACTCACTTGAGCAATGTGGGATAAAGGATGTGCAATAGTCCCTCATAAAGTAAATGTTTAAAGTGACAGTCAATGTCTTTCAGCTGGGTTAAATGTCGCCTTTTTTGCAGCACTTCAGGCTCAAAAAAACACTAGCAACCGGACTTCGAATAGTGCAAGTGATAGCTTGCCGAAAAACTCTCAGCAAGGAGCATCAAATCCAATCATCAAAACTGGCCTCCATTGCATCCTATTAACTTACTACGAATAGTAAGTGTGCTAGAAACTAAGTAAGCCCACCGCTAAAATGGGGACATTACAGTCTTCCCCCCTTGAAATTGCTTGTCCTCAAGCAATCTTAGCCCAGCCTGCTGAATAACTTGCTCACTTTCCCATGTAGCATCCTCCTCTGGTAGGTCTTTCCATCTGACCAAATACTCCTTCACTATCATGTTTCTGAGTTTCCTCTCTCTAGTGTCTAGAATAGCTTCAAGTTCTAACACGAGCCTCCCTTCCTCATCCAAAGGGGGTAAATCTGCAGTAGGCACTACACCCTGACCAATGGCCCTCTTAAGCCTAGACACATGAAATACATTGTGCACTCGACTGCCTTCTGGAAGCTCAAGTTCATAGGCGACTTCACCCACTCTTCGAATCACCCTATAGGGGCCGTAAAATGTAGGCTTAAGCTTCTCTGCTCCGCTCTTCTTGAGTGATGACTGCCTATATGGCTGTAGCCTCAAATACACCATGTTCCCTACCTCGAAACTGTGCTCTACCCTATGTTGATTAACATACAACTTCTACTGATTTTGAGCCTGTCGTATATTCTCTTTGAGCGCTCTCAAGATAGCTTGACTATCCTTCAACAGGTCTTTAGCTTTGGGCACTCTGTTGTCCCCCAAAGCCATATCCATGAAGCTTCATACTCGTACAATGCCATAAATGGGGTCATCCCGATGGTCATGTGATGCGTGGTATTGTAACAATACTCCCCCATGTGTAACCACTTAACCCAGGCTCTCTGCTGTGCAGTCACATAGTTCCGAAAATAACCTTCCACCCATTCATTTACTATCTCCGTCTGCCCATTTATCTGGGGATGGTAGCTCGTACTAGGTGTAAGGTCTGTACCGCATAGCCTGAATAACTCCCGCCAAAAAATGCTCATGAACTTGCTATCCCTGTCACTGACAATAAATCTTGGTAACCCATGCAGCCTGAAAACCTCCCTGAAGAACACATCTGCCACCTGAGCTGCTGTATAAGTAGAGGGAATAGCAAAGAAGTGAGCAAACTTCGTCAATCTGTCTACCACCACATAAATGCAATCTCTTCCCTGCACTCGGGGTAGGCCAGTGATGAAGTCCATAGAAATGCTTTCCCACTTCCGGTCTGGAATGGGTAAGGGATGTAGTAAACTAGCAGGAAATGTGTGCTCTTCCTTATTCTATTGGCAAACTGCACACTCCTTGACATGCCTCTAAACATCGTCCTTGAGCCCTCTCCATGAGAACCACTCTCGGATCTGCCTGTAGGTCTTGAAAACCCCCGAATGCCCAGACGTAGGTGCATCATGAAATGCCCTCAATATCGTCTCTCTTAAGGGTGATGACGGAATTAAATAAATTCTATCCTGAAACCTGATCAACCCATCTATCACCTCATAGTGAGCATCCTGTATAGTGCCTGAAACCAGTCCCGATGCCCAAGCATCTCTAGCATATTCTAATATAATCTTAGCTCGTCAATCTCCTGAAATCTCTGCAGGAGCACACATGTGAGGTCTTTTGGATAAGGCATCAGCTACTACATTCTTCTTTCCTTTGACAAACTCAATGTCAAAGTCATAAGCCTACAATTTAGTGACCCACTTCTGCTTCCTGTCATTCAAGTCTCACTGACCCATGAAATACTTTATGCTATTGTGATCCGTCTTGATCACAAACTTCCCTCCAACCAAGTAGGATCGAAATTTGGCCAAGGCATGCATGATGGCCAACATCTCCCGATCATAAATAGAATAGCTCCTCTCCACTCCTCAGAGCTTCCTACTCTCAAAAGCAATGGGGTGCTTCTCCTGCATCAATATTGCTCCAATCCCGTCACCCAATGCATCACAATGAAGCTCCAAAGGCTTTGTGAAGTTGGGTAGAGCTAGAACCGGACATGAAGACATCACCCGCTTGAAATGTTCAAAACACTGTTGCATTGCCTCTGTCCATACAAAGGCACCCTTCTTGGTGAGGTTTGTTAATGGTGCTGCAGTCTGTGAAAAGCCCTTCACAAATCTCCTATAAAGTCCACATAATCCAAAAAATCCTTTGAGTTGTGTAAGGCTGGTTGGAGTGGGCCAATCAACAACCGCCTTTATCTTTTCTGGATCCACCCGAACTCCTTCAGCACTGATAATATGGCCAAGGTAGAGAAACTTGGTCATGCCGAACTCGCACTTTGATTCCTTGGCATACAATGACTCCTCCAAAATGACCAGCACCTCCTCTAATTACTACAGGTGCTCATCCCACGTCCTACTGAATACCAGGATGTCATCAAAGAATATCAATACAAATCTTCAGAGTTGCCCTTTAAGCACCTGATTCATACAACTCTGGAAGGTAGATGGAGTGTTGGTTAGCCCAAACGGCATAACCAGAAACTCAAAGTGCCTGTAGTGGCATCAGAAGGCAATTTTTTCTATGTCCTTCGCTCGCATCTTGATCTGATGGTATCCTGAACATAAGTCTATCTTAGAGAAATATCATGCTCCATGCATCTCATCAATCAGCTCATCAATCCTAGGGATGGGGTACCTATTCTTAATTGTCTTCTTATTGAGAGCTCTATAATCAATGCACATACGCATTGTCCCATCCTTCTTCTTCACCAAAACAACCGCTGAAGCAAAGGGGCTTTTGCTAGGCCTAATATGCCCCATCTCCAATAGCTCCTTTATTGACTTCTCTATTTCATCCTTGTGCTTTTTAGGATGGCGGTAGGGGGTGATGATGACTGGTTTAGCCCCCTCCTCTAGCTTGACAACATGCTCTATACCCCTCTCAGGAGGAACCCCATGTGGAATGCTACCAAACACCTTATCATGCCTAGAAATGATCTCCTATACATCTGGGTGATAACTTTTTACTTGCTGCTCGGGAGGCGTAGGCATGATCAAACATTTAGCTGCCCACTCGACATCATCATGTCTAAACAACCGTTCCATCCTTTTCAAGGATACCACCCTGAGCCCCCCATCAGGTAAACCTCAGAGAACCACCTTCCTGCCCTGATGTTGAAACCTCATCTCTAGCTTAGCCAAGTTGAAGGTGAACTCTACCAGAGAAGCCATCCACATCATTCCCAAGATGACATCATAATCACCCATGTCAACTACATAGAAATCATCCTCCAACTCATAATCTCCTCCCAATTTGATGCGAAGTTTTGAAATCTTCTAGGTGCATAATAACTTGTGGCCATTGGCCACCATGACTCTAAACCCTGCGTGCTCTTCGGTCTGAAGACCTCTCTTGGCCACCAATTTTGCATCGATGAAATTATGTGTTGCCCCTGTGTCGATCAAGGAAACCATGCGCTGCCCTTGAATCATCCCTCTTACCTTAAAGGTAATGGCCTTCTGGACGCCTGTCAACCGAGCAAGAGACTTTTCATCGTTTGAACTCTCCTCAGTAGCGCTATCGCCCTGACTAGATTTTGAATCTGAATGCTGCCCCTTGTCTTCGGAAGGTGATTCGTTTGTTGAGAAATATTCCATGGGCTTAGCCTTCGCCTTAAGCGGGCATTCATGGGAAAGATTCCATGGCTCCCTACAATGAAAACATAGTTTTTTCTTCCTGAGTTCGTTGAGGGTATCACTATCCAACCCTTTAGTTTCCCCCTTAGGCTACGGAGGGTCCTTCTGAAACGTCTTCCTTTCCTTATCCTTCCTAAAATGAGAGTCCTTAGCATGAAGTTTACCCCTGTAGGAAGAAGATGCTAGGTCTCTTGTTTTCTTAATAGCCTCTTGTAGTGAAGAGGGGTTGTGTCCCTTTACCCATCCTCTCAAGGGATCATAAAGCCCATCCATGAAAAGAACAACCTGTTAGGGTGTGGAGCTAAAAGCTTCACCTTAAGGCAAACATGGAGGTCTCTGAGCATGACAGTCACCGGCGTCGGCAGGCCACAACTGACGTCGGTCAGTGGACAGTGCAGAAGGAAACCAACATCGGCAGGGATCAACCGGCGTCGGTCACCTCCAGTCAGACAGGGACCGACGTCGGTCGCCTGTGGCAGTTCCAGAATTGTTGTTGACGAACAGTCAGTTAAGTGAACGGGCAATTTGCATGATGAAGACGAGTTCGAAGTCTTGAGCCGCAAGTCTAATTATTGTATGCATGAGATCTATATAATAGACTCATGGGCTGTATTGTTAAGTGGAGAACTTGGAGAACTAAGTAGAACTTGGAGAGTTCTTCCCATGGTGGAATCAAGTAGGATTCCTCATGTATGTAAGATCAGGTTTGATATGCAGGGTGTTGTAGGATCATGGAGGAGATCTACATGTGATAAGTAAGATCAGGTTGGTCTGTAGGGATGTGTGTATGCGAGGGTCAGAAGAGGATCGGCGGGGGAGTAAGATCAAGGTGACAACAATACATCAGGAGCAGGATCATGGTGAGATCTACTTGGAGTACCAGTTTGTACTCGATTGTACAGGCGTACAATGAGGTGAACAACAACGTGTGTTAGCTGTGTGTTGTGACCTATTGAGAGAAGATTACTCAGGTGGGAAGATTACTGGGAGCCTTGAGGAGGAAGCCTCACAGAGGTGGAAGAAGAGTGTGATCTCTTTATTGTAATTTCCTTTGTAATGAGTTGAATACAATTGTGTGTTGCCTCTCATATTCTGTGTGTTTTCTCATTGATAGTTATTTGTTCTTCTGGTTATTTCCACAATCTTAAGTTGCTTATACAATGGTAATCATGTGTGCTCTTAATTCTGACAAGTTGTGTCAGAGCTTTGGGGAACTTAGGTCCTATCACAACCAGTGTCCTTTCTGATATATCTGTCACCAATACTGTCAGCTTTTGGAACTCGGTGATATAGGCCTCCATAGAACCCCACTGTTTAAGCTGAGCTAGCTCCTTGAAATGCAATTTTGGGTCCTTAGTATCAAATTTGTCAATGAGTCTCTCAGTAAACTCTGCATAAGTATCTATCTGGTTATGGCCAAGCGTGACCATACCGTGGTGCCACCACTCGTGGGAACTTCCATCCAAGTGCAATGTAGCATACTTAATCGCGTCCTCCTCAGGCATGAGATTAAGCTGGAAATAAGTGTCTAATTTTTGGACCCACGTTCGCGCTGAAGTCTTCCCTGTACCGTCATAGTATGGAATGGACAACTTTCCCAACTTTTTCCTCATCTCATAATTTTGTTGCCTATTCCCTCTCATGGGCATATGCTTGAGTCTAACATCCATATACTCCCTGAAGGACATTTCACCCTGAAAATATGGTCCAACATTTCTCGAATCCTCCAGTATTTGGTCCTGTATCTCCTACTGTGTAGGACCAGCGTTATCCTGTTCATTCTGTCTCGGAGGGAATTGTGGCATGAGTGGCCTTGCAAAAGGTGCTCTAGCGTATGTTCGGGCTCCTCTATTAATCGATGCATCTCCATTACCTCCATTACCTAGTCCACCTACCCGGTTAGCATTGTTACCCTAGTTGGCATTGTTGCCTTGATTTGCTCTAGTCAGGGGTTGTGTAATTGCTAGAGCCATCTGTTGCAATGTGGTCTGTAGCTCCCTTTACCCCCTGGCAAGATCACTGAGCATCATCCTGGTGCTGGGTTCTCCCCCTTCCCCATCTCGGTCACCCATGGCTGGTGCTGAAAAAGGTTCACCCTCCTCAATTTTTGAAAAAACTTGTAAGTCTGGGTTTGTTCGGTTTCTCCTCAAGAAGTACTGATGCGTGGGATGCATGAAACCTCACAGGATGGCAGGAATAACAGGATCTGATACCATTGTAATGGGCACCCCGGTTTGCACCCAAAACTAACCCAGCAGGGACTCTTATGATTCCGATAGATTTGTTGGTATTGCTTTTTCGTGCTTTACAAAAACTAATGCATGTAACACAAATATAGAATTGCAAGCATAGATACACACAGCTGAAATAACCAACACATTGTATTTGTATTAATTGCAAAATGAGTAAATGAGTACAATGTCGGTCACGTGGTGACTCACTAAATCCCCTCTCGGAATCGTATGAACATTATTCCAAGCGAATATCCCAGCACGTGCCGAAGGTGCTTCATTTGTTCTCCGCCCCACGGAACTACGAACTCTGCAGGCTGGGTTTTCTACGGACTCCGCATACTAGATCTATAGACTCTATAGGCCACTTCTACGGACTCTGCAGCCAAATCTACAGACTCTGTAGCCAAATCTATGGACTCTGCAGAAGCTTCTACGGACTCTGCAGCCAAATCTACGGACTCTGCCGGCTGAGATCTACAAACTCCGCATGGTAGAAATCTACGGACTTTGCACGCTGAAATCTACGGACTCTATAGGCTGAAAACTACGGACTCTGCAGGCTTAAATCTACGGACTCTGCAGGGAGAAAACTATGGACTCGACAGGCAAAAAACTACGGACTTTGCAGAAAACTACAGACTTTGCAGGCAGAAACTACGGACTCTGTAGAAAACTACGGACTCTGCAAGCAGAAATCTACGGACTCTGCAGGGAGGAAACTACGGACTCTGTAGGGAGGAAACTACGGACTCTGCAGAAACTACGGACTTTGCAGGCAGGAATCTACGGACTATGCAGGCATGAACTACGGACTCTGCAGGCAGAAACAACGGACTCTGCAGAAAACTACGGTCTCACTTGGTTGTATACAGATGCTACAGTGATGTGCTGCTATAGTGGTACGGTTGCTACAGTGGCACAACTGCTACAATGCGCGGCTGCTACAGTGGCTGAGAGCACAAACTCCAAAGACCAATCCCAAGGATTGATGTCTAGAGTGCTACAGATGAGAAGGATGTTCTCAAATGTCCAAATAAGCTGCAAGTGCAACAATTCTTTCTTCTTATCCAACATGCCCAAAGAAGCCACAAGCACTTCCCTTTATCCTTTCTCCAAGGGGCGACTCAACTCACTTGAGCAATGTGGGATAAAGGATGTGCAACAGTCCCTCATAAAGTAAATGTTTAAAGTGACACTCAATGTCTTTCAGCTGGGTTAAATGTCGCCTTTTTTGCAACACTTCTAGTCCAAAAAACACTAGCAACTGGACTCCGAATGGTGCAAGTGATAGCTTGCCGGAAAGCTCTCAGCAAGGAGCATCAAATCCAATCATCAAAACTGGCCTCCGTTGCGTCCTATTAACTTACTACGAATAGTAAGTGTGCTGGAAACTGAGTAAGCCCACCGCTAAAATGGGGACATTATATAGACACAAAAGGAGGTCCAGGGCTCCAAAGCCCTGATTTTGACTGGACCGAGAACTAACCTGGACATAAATGGAGGTTCAGATCTCCACTTACTGATTTTAAGATGTCCGAAAGCCACCCTGGGCTAAAAGAGGAGCTCATGAAGGTCTAGGTCTCTAGAGTCAAATGAAGGGAAAGAAATCCTGTGGAGTTCCCAGCAAAACCCAACATAACAAGGCATCCATCAGTTTTAGATGCCCCGACAACCATCTTGGGTTGAAGGAGTATGAGGTCCAGGGGCTTTAAAATAACCCTTCTAGTACCCCAGGGGGCCTAACATGCTAGAAATTTGACAACAAAATCTCGATTTTGATTGGATCAAGGACTATCTTGGACACAAATAGAGGCCCAGATCTCCACAGTTAAACACAAAGAAATAAACCTTATAGGGTCCCCAACTTGACTCGAAACCAATAAAACATCAATAGTTTTAGATGCATTGATAACTATCCTGGACTAAAAAAGCACGAGACCCATTTCTCAAAGGTAACCATTATGATCCCCAGAGAACCCAATTAACCAGAAAGCTAGAACAACCTTGAACCATGCAAAAAGGGCACTCTTAAACAACCCTTGAATCACCTTAAACGACCATAATAAGGCTACGTCGAGCCACTACAAAGAGTTAACAACAAAACCAACCCTTGAAAAAGAAAAATGGGCTCACCAAAATCCAGCGAGCCACAAGCCACGCCTGAAGTTGAAGGACAAGAGAACGTGTCGTACTGAGATGGGTGAAAGGTCCAAACGAATCGCCAGATTGAGACTCAGCACCCAACGCTTTATCCCGCAACATCCAAGCAGGTAAGAACATTCCATTTACGATTTTGAAGCATTTGTTCAAAACCCCACCCTTCAAGATCCTTAGGGCAGTTCTTATATGTCTAATCCTTTCGATCCGACTATGTTTTGATCCATTAGGTAAGATCTTTACCCATTAGGGGTCAGAAAAGGGCAAAACAGAGCATTTGTTTCCTCCCAAGAGTGGCGCCTGAAACCGTTCTTTTGATGGAGGCTCTTCTTATCCATAATGGGGTGTTTAGTCATCCAACCATCAGTAAACCAGTAGCCATAATGGAGTTTACCCTATGGACCTATACACTAGAAAAACCATTCCAACGCAGTCACAAAAGTGACAGTCAAGCTGTCAAAAACCAACATTTTCAACATTTCCCAGCATTGGGAATCCTCTGACGCAAGAGGATGATCGTTGCAACTGGTAACTACGCACCAGGAGAGTGCTGGGCCCTTCACCAATCTTCTTTCAGTACCCAGATTGCCAATTCCTCCCTCCATAGCTAGGTAAATCCTTCCATTGTTACCCCACACCCGATAGAGCCAAAGCACTTCGAGACCGAGCTCGTCCAACACAGTGTTATGGAACGAAGCCGACGAGCTCTCTCCTTCCAAGATGGCCACCAAAGCCAAGCCCTTGTTGGGTCAGAAAGAAAAGAGTCTGAACTGAGACAATCCCTCTTCATTTCCATTCTTCGCATGACCCTTCCCTTGATCCGGGTCTCGATCGTCATCATTTTCTCCGTCAATCGCTTCCTCAGCAACTTCCTACCCATGGCCAGTTTCAAATTTCTGACCGTTCCCTCCGCTCTGCTCCGCCATTAACCACAAAAAAAATTGTGTTAAATAGCTTTCCTTTGTGGTAATATGTTATTCATTATATTTTATTATTAGATTTGACTGTTTTGTTGTTTTTATATATTTTAAAGTTAAATTTGTATTAAGTTTCTTAGCCTTAATTTATATGATTTTGGAGTGTGATCATTCTTTTTTTAAGAATAATTTTGTAATATAATATAAATACAATAGTTTATCTAATTTTAGAGTGATCATTTCACCCCCTTTATTTTTAGAGTTATATTAATATAATGGTTTATATAATTTTAAAACTGATCAATCCACTCATTTTTAAAAAAAAAAACTTTGTAACATAGTGTTATATTAATATATGGAAAGACTCTTTCAATTAAAATATTAATAAAAATCAATTTTGATAACTTTATTTAATCTTTAAAAATGCTAATCAAAATTAAAAAAAGTGTCATAGATACTTTAATGTTATACGAAACATTAAACATTATTAATAAAAGATTAAATATTGTGGTTTATGTTAACATTAATGCATTTTATCCATAAATGAAAAAGTAATATATGTGAAAGTGAAAGATATTTGGGAGAATATTTAGAGTAGAAGAGGATATAAAGTAAGACACTTGAAAGGGTTAAATGCTAAGTTATTGTAATCACTTAAAAGTGGTAATTGGATGCTAAGAGTGTCGCTTAAGTTAACCTATCTCTAGTCTAGCCATAGACATATCCTTGAGCATTAGACTTACATTTTCAGTGATTCAACAGACCACAATCCCCTACAGCGTGTCAAGACACAGTCTTAGAACTGTCATCCCATATCCCAATCCAATTTTATTAGTAGTCTTCCAAAAGGACATTAGCACCACATTTGGGACACTACAACCACATGGCGCTAGTGTTTCCAACTAGGCACTAGGGCTTCTCAATGGATAGATTTTCAAATGTGTGTCCCTCATAAGGTCAGCGTTAGTTCATTTTATTATCCACAAAAGCAACAATACCCTATAAATATAAGTATAATCCACCTTTATTCACTAGATGTAAAATAGATGAAAAAACTATTCAAACCAAAGATAAAGTTGTGCAAAATTAAGGTATTTGATCCCTATCCTGCCCTACTTTATGCTTACTACCATCTACAATAGCACTAAGACTAATTTTCAAGCATTTCAAAACTCAAGTACATTCAAGGCATCCAAAGTCACTCTCATTCTAGCATTTACTTGCATATATATCAAGCACTATGTGGGAGAACTACATCGAGCTTGATCCCTCTTCAAAGTATTGGTATGTAGAAAAATCTCTACATAGTGGGGTGTTGAGAATGTCCAGTCCATTCTAATAACATATAAAAAATTATTGATTATGCCATAATTTCAAGGAGATTAGGGTTTGCACATCAAATTAAGTTTTTTATGTACAACATAGAGCTCCAAGTTTCAATCATGCTGGAACAGGACATACAGACACAAGCACAAGTGCTCTTAGAAAATGGGAACAATCCTTCAAAGGGAACATTAGTGCCACATTGAGGACATTACACATAGATGCTGCTATTATATCCAGTGAACAAACAAACACCAGAATCCTATTGACGACATAAATTACTCAACTTTTAGAACCCAAATAATCCATGATAGTCAATTTTTAGCTAAGTCTCTATTTATGCCTATTTGTTATTGTTTATAGAAAGTCAAATAAATTCAAAGGTCATAGCAAATTAGTACTTAATTATTGTATATTTATTTAACTGATTTAGGTATCTCAGCGCTTTAACCAAACATAGGAGTTACATTTTGGGGAACCCGTCTTACTTCTAATATTGTTTCAAACCCCAGTTTGCATTAATCCAATTTTTTGTGCAATTAATTAGGTCTAAATACTTCTGATTTTATAATTATTTTAGATAACCTAGCTAATTAAACCAATTTAATATTAGTGTTTAAATTTATTTTACATACAATTTACATTGTTGCAAAGAAGCCCTAACTTTCAAAAAACCTTAACCCTAGACACACTTAGGGTTTGTATCATTTTTTATTTATACATAGATTTTTTTTCCAAAACTCAGATTTCAAATTCATATCATCATGATCATAATGACAAAAGAAATTAATCATTTTTTGTTGCAAAGGTTCATACTTTCATTTGCATGTTTGTTCCCTTTAATTCTGAATGAACTTAGAAAAAATATAAATACATGTATAGATGATGCTTCATATAAATTTCAATATATGTCATATCTCATAACATGTTATCTTTATCCTATGTGAAATTATATTAAAAATCAAACCCATATACACATAGAAGATTCAACACATAAGCTAACAACTATGTTTCAAGTTTCAATGTCATATCTTATGTACAGGAAAGAGTCTCCTTCTCATCATCTCCATGACGGTGATAAATACTTTTTTTATAACCAGGGCCATGCTATCATCCCTCCACGAGATGAGGCAACCTATACCAATGTCACTAATCCCTTACTTATCCTATTCACACCTCTTCCCTACAGGGTATGTGCCTACATGTTCAATCATAAACAACCAGGGTTTGCATTTATGAGACTCTATGTGATCAAATTATAAGTATGAGCAAGATAACTTTAGGATTATAAAATTAGAATCAACTATTACATGAAAAGATTACAACATGAGAAAATCAATTTATAAGACAAAGGCCTCTAGGGCACAATAGTGTAAATCATGTTTATACATATTTAATTTGTCAATTTGTAGCAAAAAATGTTACA
Source organism: Torreya grandis (assembly GCA_037957365.1). NCBI lineage: Eukaryota > Viridiplantae > Streptophyta > Pinopsida > Cupressales > Taxaceae > Torreya > Torreya grandis. Next base: position 1,284,838 of record JARHVA010002148.1, read on the forward strand.
TATCAAAACATGACATCACAACAATGTACATATACAACTAGTACTTAAAAAAACATTCAAAGATCAAATAAGAGCTCTAGTGAGATACTCAGGGACATGATTAAAGCTAAGTTAACCAACATACCTCATCTACACCCAATGAGGAGATCCAACTATTTTTGTGCATATCATAGAATGCATGGGCACCACACAGATACCTATTTAGCATTGAAAAGGAAAATACAATAGATAATGGATACAGATAACTCACATAGTGAACATCATCCACATAACATACAATGGCACATCTACCAATTTAAAAAGGGTCACATTTTAAAACAATACAAAAATGGTTACCAAGGCATAACTCAAAACAACATAAGGTTCAAAAAACACAATTAGAATAAGAAATAGTACAAGCACAGATAAATCAAGCAAAGATGCCTCTCCAAAAGGAGGCTCAACATTCAATATGGTATGGATTTGGTCAAAAGTATCTACAACAATATGATTATAATGGTCAAGGTTTGGGCAAACAGGCCTAAGGCTGATAATATTGGTCAACAAGGTTTGGGTTCTACCAAACATCCTAAGGCACATCAATCACAAAATTATACTATATGCCTTGTTGTAACCATCAATAACCTTTAAATTTTTTACCAGTCATATACGGTAAATATTATTTAAAAAAAGGATGACTACAACACATTACTTGCTAACTTCTTTGTTGCTTCTAGTTGTTTCAATTATTTTTATGTTTTGTTGTTATTTTTTTATGGTTTATCTTTTTATATATTTTATTATTATTTTTTAAATTTAAATTTGTATCGAGTTTTTTTAATTTTAATTTATATAATTTTAGAGTGTGATTATTATTTTTTTTAATTTTTTTTAACATAATATTATATTAATATGATAATGTATGCAATTTTAAAGTGTGAGCATTCCATTCTTTTTTTAGAGTAGTTTTATAACATAGTGTTATATTAATACAATGGTTTATATAACTTCAAAGTTTGATCATTTTACTTATTTTTTTTGTAAAATAACTTTGTAACATTGTGTTATATTAATATATGAAAATACTTTATCAATTAAAATAATAATAAAAATCAGATTTGATAACTTTATTTAACCTTTAAAAATTATAATTAAAGTAATAAAAAGTGTCATATTTACTTTAATGTTATATGAAACATTAAATGTCATTAATAAAAGATCAAATATTGTGGATCTTTCTAACATTAATGTAATTTATCAATAAATTAAAAAATAATATATGTGAAAGTGAAAGATATATTTGGAAGGGAAGAGGATATAAAGTAAGACGTTCAAAAGGGTTAGATGCTAAGTTATATTGAGTACATATAATAAGACATGAATACAATTGTAGTTGGAATGAATTCGATACATTATGATTTTGTTTTTATAAATAAATCAATAAATGTTGTATTTTACAATTAATTCTCTATAAATACATATATATGAGGTTTTGCATTTATATTTTTACATTAAACTTCGCTATATATATATATATATATATATATATATATATTTTAAAGAAATAATCAAATAAATAAGGATTCTATGTCATATTGATTAAATACAAGTAGTTGTTAATAAACACTTTTATAGAAGATTTTATGTTTGTAGTTATTGTTGACCAATTTTTGGTCCTACAGGCCAAAATTGGGCACCCCCTCCTTTTTATTTGCAAAGAGTCTTTCACATCCATGATTTATCTAAGTCATCCCTCAGTTGCCTTGTGCAAAATATCCCTTGTCAACCTTGTTGCATGAAAAATCCAAGTGTTTTGTCATTTTGCTTAGTCCAGTGCAAATTGGGTTTGAGCAAGTGCATTACTTGTCTACTTTTATAAGTAGAAGTGATTGAAGAACCTGAAATGGTCTAAGCAGTTTGCAAAAGGCAACAAATTTCCTTTGAAGGGCATTTTGACGGTTTGAAGGACATTTGAAAAAATTCTGAAGGGTATGTGCCCTTGCGGAGGGCATCTTGGTTGGTGGCAGGACCAAATCAAAAGTTTTAAAGGGGCATTTTGAGGCAAAAAGTGCCCTTGCAGAGGGCACCTTGAGAAAGTGAAGAATGAAGACAAAAGGCCCAAAGAGCGTATGCCCTTCGGGAAAAGAAGCAATCAAAAGAAATAATTCCTTCAGATAAAATGTCTGAAGGAAAGCGTGGCAAAAATCCCAAAACAAAGAAGGCTCGATAAGTCAAAAACAAGCCAAGAAAAAGCCAAGGCAAGGAAGAGACAAAACATGGGCAAAGTAAAGAGCAAAAAAAGACAAAGCACAGAATAGTTCTAGCAGTCGATAAAGTCAAAAGGCAGAATCAATGACCACTCAAACCAAGACAAGTGGCATAGACAACTCAGCAAGGAGAATTAATACATTTGGTGAAATCTATCTACCAAAAACCAATAAAATGGATTGGTTCTGAACTATAGAGGAGAACAACCCATGTTTCATGCTTCACCATTAATGCACAATGAGTTGTGGCCAACATTGAAGAGAGCATGGTCCATCCACAACAACTTATAGATGGCTTTGTCAGTTGCTAGGAGTATCCCATGCTTTTTCAGGCCCAAGACAGTAAAGGTGGTGACTTGGACATCTACAACATGGCTCTCCCATACGCATTTTAAAGAATACGGTAGCAACATGGTCTTCTGGTCTCTGCATAAGTGTTTAATTAGCATGGGTTTCCATTACTTGATTTTTCAACTACCTTGTTTCCATCTCTATATATTTTTAACTTCTCATTTGAGAAAATATCTCAGCTTGTATGATGAAGCCCTATAGGAATTTACCTTAAATCAAGACATAGCATTTTTACCTCCATTTAAGTTTGCACTTTCACATATGTCTATGGTTTTATCTTGTGTTAAGTCATTTTATTTCATGCTTTCACAAAATGATTCCAACATGTCTAGTGTATTGTGAATTCTTCTTTTGTAGGTTAGCAAGAAGTGTCCATAGTAGAGTATAGGCACATGTGAACAGGTTACCATAGTGTGTCTTAGAACACCTCTGGTAGTTCTTCCTCCCTATATCTCTATAGGACCACCTATTAAAACACTAATGCAGAAGAGTTTCTCATGTCAAAATAAGTGTATATCAGCTTGTTCTTGGTGTAAAATGTATGTCAAAGCTGAGTAGACCAACAATTTTGGTGCATTAATGCTTTAGTTTAGGTTCTATTTTTAGTATTTCTCTCCCTTTCCATCCCCCCCATTATTAGCAGTAGGAAATCCAGGGCCTCAAGGTGCATCAAGGGGAGCTAGGCCCTAATCTAGAGATTCACCCCTCACATTTGCGACCCACAATAAGAGGGATGTCTCCATTATTTCGCGTGGATGAAAAGAATTGAGCCTCTCTTTAGGGTGCAATCCACCACATCAATAATTATATAATGGGATTTCCAATATACATTATATAAAATTTAATTTTAAAAGGAAAAAGAATCATATAATTAGAACAATACATGAACATAGTTATTTTTTTATTATTATCTTTCATCATTACCTTAGTTGAAATAAAAAATATTATAAGTTGTTCAGCTTGCATGAATTAGATTGATTGTAAAACTTATTTCATATGTTTTTTTAAAAGTATACCTTTATATTGAACCCAAAAAAACTCAATGCCTTATGTTTGAGTAGATTTTAAGAGTGAGGAGAACTATTCTTAATTCCTTGGAGAATAATTATATCTATAGATATTTGAATTAAAATTTGGCACCTAATGGCATAGAAAATTTGACCCAAGATAAGACCTAATGGATAAAAATAAGAATTAAATGAAATGCGACTTGAAAAATGTTTCAAAAATTACATCTAGATAAATATGCACTTCATTGACACTGTTGTAGGCCAGTCCTATCTAGATATTGTAGACTCAACTCCAAAAAGACAAAGAACCAAAATTTGGGATCCCCATGACAAAATGACAAGATGAATGACCAACAAAGAAACTAATGGACCAAAATAGAGAAGGACCTAAGTAAAATTCACACCAATATTTAACTTATTCATTGTCAATAGTCTATGTGTACAAAGTTTCCATAAATGACATAACATACGAGGTTGTACGAAACTTAAGAATATACATTTTACAAAAGGATACGACTAGTGAAACTAGACAGTACCGAAGAGCATGATAGTACAAAAGGAGTGGTCTTGTTTAAAGAGTAGAGATAACTAAAATGGAAGTGTGGATTAGTTTGTAAGTAATTTTAGGTTGTTCAGGATGTTAGATATGAATACTTAGAGTCATAATTTGTTTAAAAGGTAAGGGTAATTCATATAAAAAGTGAAGGAAGGGTGGTTAAGGACTATGGAATATGACACAAGCTAAATCTGTATAAGGAGGGTCATAATTACATTTTTAAAAAAATATATGTTAATTTAATTGTCTACATTTTCACCCCTTATATTCTAATAATGAAAAAATATCAAAAGTACTAGAGTAAAATGAAAATAATTATACGTGAACTTTACTATGAATAAAAGTCTTGAATGTATGCCACATGGTAAACTGTGCTTCATGTAAACCTGTAATGAAACATGTAAAAATTGATCCTCACTTAAGATGAAAATTTGCTAGTAAATACAATAAACTTATATATCACATAACAAGGAATAAATACACCTAATTGGGTACATGAACCATTGTGTTGTTTAGTGTAAAACTAATGACTGTAGAGGGTAGTACCCTTAGATAATTTCTTCTTCATTAAAATTTTTGGATTGTATTATGTATGCCCTAATCCTCGTTGATAGAAAAGTGCGCTTAAAAAATCAAGTTATGCTTGACTCCATCATTACATACCCAAAATTAGTAGAGTAACTTGGAATCCTTGAATGAAATATAATAGATCATTTTGGTGTAAAACTTGTGCAAAATTAGTGTAAAAATGTGAATCAACTTCTACAAACAGAATAAGATTAATTTCTAGTGAAAATCTAGTGCAAAATTAGCATAATCTAAGTCTAGTGTATACAATATAGATAATGACATGAGTATTCATTCCTTCTATAAATTTAGTGTGAGCAATAAAATGGTCATGTGACACCCCATGACCCAAATCTTATTTCTGGATGCATATGGATTTTAAAACTTAGAAATATGAAGTGAATTTATGAGAGAAATATATGTATAAACTTTGGAACACATGTTGTGCATGATGCCCCCATTCTGAGTAAAATATGAGACAAACCTAAAAATTTTCTTGGGATAATTTTATATACCTATTGTAAATTGTCATGTAATGAATATGATTCTATTAGATTATGTAAATCATTATTTTCTACCTAATAATATAATAACACATTATTTTGGACATGGTTGGCTTGTGCCCTTATTTGAATGGATCACTATTGTCTAAAATTACTTTCTGGGTGATTCCAGAGTATGTTCTATATTAAACTAAGTATCTTTTTCAATTTTATATCTATGTAATTTTTTTTTCAACTTAGTCTCTAAGACATTCCACTTGTATGCCCCTTCTTCTGAGGTGAGTTTTGAATTCTACACAATAACTTAGCTCAAAAGATTAAAATTATACAAAATATTTTATATAAAATTTTGAAATATGAATTAGTAAAGATAACATTGGAGATCATGCAATCATAATAAGTGATTGAGCAATATAATAACATATCAACTAACAAGTGTTTAGGGAGAACAAACTTATCTAGGTGCATGCAGACTTTTTTTTTTTGAAATTTAGAAGCCCATTACATTTTATAATGATGACTATATTTCTCTACATACTTGTATAGACCCAAAAAAATCTAAGTACATTATTATTTTACTTATTTCCAAAAATAACAAGTTATTATATTTATCTAGTTGTAATCAAATACGTTTGGTAATTGTATATTTTAAGAAATATTATTTATTCAACATTTTTATGCTATTAGGTTCACATTAATCCTAAAATAAAGAAAACACCTATATTAATTTTCATACTATAATGAATGCAAAAGGAGAATATAAGTGCTTCAAATTTACTTTGCATTTACTTCTTTAGCACTTTCATAATTGATCTCTAGATGTGTTTCTTTAATTCAATTTATTTCACTCATTTCTTACATGCACTAATACATTTTGTATTTATATAAAAATTTAAATCAAATTAAACACCTCTTAGAGTGCACTTGTTAAAAAATAATTTCCTTTTTATGCTTGAATTGGTAAGCACCAAATAATAACCACCTACTAAAATCTAAGATATTGTAAAATGATATACCTAATTATGATGATAATTACCATGAAGTTACGAAGTATATTAGATTCGAGTATCCACACATTTTGAAAGTACAAGATGGTATTCTAAATATAATTATCAGTATTATCAAAGTTCAAGATAAAATCAAGTATGAATAATGTTTGAAATAATGTTGAATGATGTATAGAATAAATTCCTTTGTGGGATTAGCTAAAATAATCTAACTACATCATCTACACAAAAAACTAAATAAAATATAAACTGTTAGACTATGAATGTAAAGATGCACAATGAATAAATAAGTAGATACTGTATAAACATAATATTTTCAAACTTTTATCACTTACTAACACTTTTTATCTTATAGGAACCCATTGAGTCTCAATCTCTCCAAGTGCATGCCTTAAGGGGTGCATTGGGAAAGGGGTGGTTAGACCATCGGTGCTTCGCAGGATTATTGTTCCTTTTTCCACTTGTTATCTACACACTTATCTATTGAAAACCTTATCCCTAAGCTTGTTCTTCTATCTTGCACACTCCTCAATAATTTTCTACCTTTTATCCCCATTTTCTTAACCTTAACCCTCTTTTGATTGTTCATTGTAATAGGTCAACATTGTCGACTCTATATAGTTATTAGCCTTAGTTTCCTATACTAGGTTGACTGGGTTCACCTTGTATAGTTTTGGATAAAATTCACTTAGGTTCTAGGTTAGCTCTTAGCTGACCTAGCCCATGACCTAGTGAATTTTTGTCCTTAATTGTACTAGGTAAACTAGGTCAACCCTATCGCCAAAATTTTTGGAAGGGTTTAAGGTTTAATATACCTATATATACAAGATCATTTTGCCATTATTTATAGAAGAGAAGTAAAAGCTATTGTGCATATACTTATCCACCATTTTACTTGAGGAACAAGCTTAAGGCTTTATACTTTCTTTGGAGATACAAATCTTGTCTCATGGATAATTATTTTGGATGCATTGATAAGTTATGTAGCCTAGAGCTTATTTATCCTTTTAATCTTTACATACCACAACAACCTCTTGTGAAGCACATTGCCCAAGGGAGAGATTAAGGCTCAGCGGGTTTGTCTTCAAAGGTAAGTATTCCTAACTTTGTTCCTCCTTTGTAAGAGTAGATAGATATGAATTTGTACTTCTCTTCCATGCATTAGGATTATATATACATTGAAATGAGTATATGTTTCTTACGCATGTTTACTTTTATTATTTCTAACCTCCACTTTGTGTCACAATTTTTGATGAACACTAGATTAGATTTGCTTTAAAATTGTTATTAATTTAGTGAGATATCAAAACATAGGACTCCCTTAGGGTTATTACATGATTGTTCTTGACTGAAGGCTTTGGATCCCTCCCTAGCATAGTGTATTGTGGTAAGATATCCCCTAATTGGGTCTAATGTATCCCCAAATTGGTCATGTTCCTGATTATCTAATGTGTTCCCAATTGAAACTATATGGTATGATATATATTTTCTGAGTTAGGATTAATTTATAGACATGATGCATTTGTGATTGCATACATTTTGGTGAACCCAACATGAATCTAACACTTTCAAGTTTTATTTCGCATTTTTCATTATTTTATCATTTTATTTCTCTATATTTGTTATATTGAGTTGATAGTATCGATATAGTTCTAACTTTGGTGCACAAGTTTAACACACAATCACATAAGTATTACTCTATTTTGTCTATAAAGGTTTTTATCAGGTATAGGCTACTAGATTGACTCTGTCAACATAGTATACTTTCATACATCTAAATCAAGCTACTATTACGACCCTATCATATTTGCACATTTCTAGACTTCCATAAAACATACTAGGTCAACCTTGTTGACACAATACATTTTATAGGTTTTAAATAAATAGGGAATTACAAAGCTAGGTTGACCTAGTTAACATAGTTAGTAGAATTTGCAAGTATAAATTAGGGTACTTTAACAACAATCTTATTTTCCTCTGTATCTTTCAACCCACCAAGGTTCCTTTCTATCTTGAGTTATCATTTCTATTAATCATTACAATTTTATTTTTTATAATTTGTAGTCTTTAAAATTACCCTTGTCTTGTCAACTAGGTCGACCCTATCGACATAGTTTTGTATTCTATCTAAAAAACTAGGTTGACACTATCGACGTAGTTCTTTTTCAGACCCTTACTTCCACAGTACATAGTGACACTATCAAATTTGTTCTATAATATATGCATACATTGTTGTCTACATTGACATTGTAATATGTTTTAAAGTTAGAATTAACACTTATATGCAGTAATTATCTCACACTTTTATTTATTATTACTTGCATGCTTATAATAGATCACGTAGTCTAATTAGGTGGTTTTTTAATATTCCATTTAGTTGCATTATTTTCTCTTTTATGAACACATTACCAAATCAAAAAATGTTAAAATGCATTTTAATAATTGTCTACCAAAAGCCTACCTTCTTGGATTTCATCACCAAGGGAGAAGCTAACTTAGTTTTTTAGCTAAGTATAAACACATGGTTAATGGTATATTTTATCTAAGCACCTGACACCCTTATCATTACAGTGTGTGAAGTGAGGGAGTAGGCTCCAATACTAAGTCAATACCATTTCCAATACATATCCCTTTCAACCTAAACGTCCTAAAACCATCTTTAGATTAATTTCTAGTTCTTTACTTACAACCAACTTCCTATCACATCTAAAACTATACTCAAATCAGGTTGACCACTTAATTAGCTTTTAATTTACAAGTTGATTGCTTTATATTTACTCAATTGTATGTTGTATTTAAAAAACTTGCATTAGCCAGCATTGGTGCAATTTTTTGTTTTATGTGCCTTGATTGGATCAACCTCATTAACCCAATTGATTATGTGTTTCCTTCTATTTATTGATTTCAAAAGTACTTGTAATTTTTTTCTATTTCAGTACACAATCATTCTACTCAACATAGTCTCTTATAGACTCTTTATTTTCCCTACCTACTGTACTAGGTCAACCCTATCGATTCTATACACTTTTTAGCCCCTATTTATAGTACAAGGTCGATACTATCGACTTTATACAATTTTTAGCCCCTATTTATAGTACTAAGTTGACACTGTCGACTCTATATAATTTTGAGCCTTAGTTTCTAGTACTAGGTTGACATTGTTGACTATGCATAGTTTTTAACCTCAGTTTATTATACTAGGTCAATCCAATTGACTCTGGACACTTATTTGTCTCTTCTTTTCTCTTCATTTTTTCACCTATTCCTTGTGTGGTTATCTAGTCTTATTTTAAAATGATGAATTCTTTTCAACCTACCCTTAGTCAAGAACATTGAATCATCAAAGATTTAGATCATAACCTCACTTATTTCATTACTTCAGATGAAACTATTCACTTTCTTCCTTCATCTTCTCCTAATTCAAAACCAATCACTATACAATGTAATGTAGTTGAGGGCATTTGTCCTAATCTTCCTCCCAATACCAATGTTTGGAATCCTCCACCAAATAATCCCCCTCTTATCAACACTAATACCCCTCTAAAAACAAAAACCCACCTATTGATACAACTCAAATTCTTGCTCAAGTCATACAATAAATGAACATAATGCAAACTTCTAACTCCTCTCAAATGATGAGCATGCAACAACATTTATTACACATGACTAGTCAACCACCTCAACTCATCACATCTCAATCAAATCAAAATATTTTCTCTCATCCCCTTAGAGATGCCAATGGGAATATCATCCCACAACCTCCAATAAATCACAAAATGCTTCAACATATTCAAAATGAACCTTTAACCCCATTCATTGCATCCATAGATATTGGAAATATTTTTCCAACTATCATATATAATGGGTCTAAAGACCTTATTATATTTCTTAAATATCTTGGTAATCTCTATAAGGAATGGGTCCAAACTAACACATTTTCTACTGCCAAGATCTTAGCCAAAACCTTTGTTGGTGATGCACTTGAATGGTAAAACCAAAATCCTAGACATTTCATCTCACAACTAGAGGGTTTAGTCAATGCTCTAGTGAATGAATTTCAATATGATGACCTTCCTGAAAATTACCTTAGCTATTTCATCAATGCCAAGCAACTTTCTATTGAATCTGCTCACACTTTTATCAAACGATAAAATTCTCACTCATAAAGTGGACCATAACATGAATGATGATACTATTTTAAAACTATTTGTTACTTCTCCTAAAGTTCTCCTTCAATACAAAGTTCAAATATTTTCACCTAAAACTTTATAAGAAGCCTTAGACCAAGAAAAAAGGCAAGACTTTATTATGACTCAATTTGAAACACCTCAAATAATTATTAAAGAACCTTTCTAATCATTTTATCATAACATTGATTCATCCAAGCCTCCCCAACCTCAAAATAGAGCATCAAATTCAACCAATTTTAATCCAACCCACCTTCCCTTGAGTCTAGAACAAATTAAAAATAAATTTCCACCCTCTAAACTCACAAACTTTGATCCTTCCAAACCTCATCCAAAATGGTACAATTTTGATAAATTTTATTGGTGGCATACTACTATAGGACATTTTGATGATTCTTGTTGTGATCTTCGCTAATTTATTCTGTCTCTCTTGCTTGGTCCACATTTCAATCTTGACACTCTAACAAATCAATGTTATCAAGACTATCTTAAAGCTTCTCAAATTCAATCTTAAGAACCATAATCACATCAACATCGAATACCTAATGATCAAAAATAATCATTTCATACCTATACCTCATTCAATAATGCTATTCAAACCAGAGTTGATCCTTATTATTACACCAATAAGGAAAGGATATCTAACATGAAAAACTTTAAACATATCATTGCATCCATTGACCCTCAACCTCTTAGGTCACATGAACCAAAATAGTACCTAGTTCAAATGCCTACTCCAAAACATATCATACATGGTCCTCCTTTACCTATTCATACCTATCCTACACATCCTATGTCACATTCAACATCCTTAAAATTTAACAAGCTAACACATTTAACTATCTCCAAATACACTTACTAACCCAATGCAAATCATTTTAAAAGTTCAATGTTACCTCACTCCAACTCACATGTTGGGACATCTTGCAATGCCCATCCACATGTCCCTTTAGAATTTGGGGCATCTTGCAATGCCCATCCCTGCATCCACTTACCCATTGGGGCATATTACAATGCCCACTCTTATTCTAAAATGCATAATAATAACTAAATTCAACTTCAAGAAACCTTTTGAGACTTATAGGCTTGTATTTAACATGTTCATGTTTGATACAGATGCTAGCATAGATCTTACTTGTTCTTTTTATCTCATGTTTATTTGTTTTTGTGCACTTTACTTCTATTAATTTCATTTTACTGAGCATCATTATTTTCCTTTATGTTTTTCAGTTTTCATACACATTACATTTGGCATTTGTTTTCATTTTGGTCCTTATATGTCTATTTTTGTCTTTCTATGTCATTTTCTTTGCCTTAGTAACTTTATGATTATTTTACCCCTTATTTAGCATTCACCTCATTGGTGTTCACCTTGTGAGTTGCAGTGTAAGACCATGGATAGGACCTGGCCTTACTCACAAATTACCACATTAAAATATATTTAAACCGCTTTTTGGGATGACTACTACATTCACTAGTGCTTATACTAGATCTATTGTAGGCTAGCATTGCTTCTCTACTTACATGACTATCATAAGCATAGCCCCATCCATTTCATATCACTATTTTAACTTTTTTTGATCATCTAGAAGAATATTCATCATTTTATCACTTATTACATAGATGGATCTCTTATGATCCCCATATATCTCTTATTTCCTTTCATTTTTAGGCTCACATCAATCATTTTTGAGATTACACACGTACTTGTGGGCAATTCTAGGAGTATTTAGACACCTTGGTCTTTAGGTCCTTTTCTATAGTGACAAAGTGTAAGGTCTTTGTGTTTGTCATATTTAACACCCATGTTAAGTTTTCCAAATCCATATGGAGGAGGAATAGAAAAAGCCAAAACAAGTTAAAATTGAAATCATAAAATACAAACAAAAGGCAATGATCTAAAAGGCAACATGAAAAATTCCAAAAGTCAAATCACACTAGAAGACATGATTCTAAGCACCTTTCCTTATTCTAGTTGAATATCAAACTCCACAATTAGCCTCATGATAAATCTAAGGTCCATTAGGGTGCGGTAGACTAGAAGATTAGAAAAAGAGAAGTAAAAAATATTTTAATTCTACCTACTTTATCACGTAAGTACCCAATCTTCATAGTAGACCAACAACTCTGTAAGGGGTCTTGAAGAATGGGGAACATGTTGTGGGAGGGTAGGTCCATTTTACTTTTCATACATATGTCCTTCATGGGATGATCTATATACTTTAATTTTTAGCCCAAGTTTTGTGTTCATTAGTCAAAATGTCATAAGTCATTGATGTTTAGAGTTTCTAGTCATTCTCACCTACCTAGTGTGTCTCATTCTTTCTAAGAATGTTCACATCACCCATGTGATACCTCACATTCCTTATTTACATCACATTTTACTTATATTACCCTTCTTGGATATTGATTTTAGTTGATCACATCCCTAATCACATCTACCTTATTATGCCTCTTGGTTTATAGTTTGTGAGTTGCATTGTTAGACCTTGGATAGGACCAAGCCTTCCTCACAAATACTCTTACACCATTTACCACACTATATTATTGTAATACTAGTCATGTCATTAGGTGGTTATGTTTTCTTCCATTTGTATCTTAGAACAAACACTAAGTTTGAGTTTTCATCCTTTAGAGCTTTTGATTTTCATTTATCCATCATGTTCTTGTTTGATTTTTGTGGACTTCACTTCTCTTACATATGACATTTGGAATTCTTACATGTTTCTCCTTATAAATGACTTGTTGATGTTTGTATTCCATCTTGAATTACATTTCATTTTTAATCATCCATGTTTTTTACACATGGAGTTACGTTTCACTTACTTATATATCTTTATTAGAATTTTCTTGCATTGATATTTCATTTGTCATTTATATTTTGCACACTTCCCAACTGATTTAGTATATTCTATATTTCATTTTTTCATTTATGTTTTTCATAATTCCCAATGTGATTTAGTATGTTTTACATTCTTCCCAACTTGATTTAGTATGTTCTACATTCCTTTTTTCAGTCATGTTTTACATGCTTTCCAATACTATTTATTGTGTTCTACAATCATTTGTCATTCATTTACCATTATTTTGTCATTTATTTTCCCTCAATATATTTGTTCTAACCTCATCTTAACAATACTAATTTTCCAATTCTCCTAATACCCTTATATCTTTGTCTATAACTCATTTTTCACTACTATATGCCTATATTACATTTTTTTTGATTTTTGGCTATTTTTTTACACTAATCTCTACAGGTTTGTCTAATGTTATTCAAATTGGACACCTTCACATATCTTGTAGTTTAATTATTTATCTACAAAACTAAGTTAAGTAAAGGTATGTGTTTTCTAATTCTGTCCTTTCACTTATCTTATTTTCTCCTTACGGTATTTTACTTAGCATCAACATTATGTGTTCTCATGTTCTATTCTTGAAGCACCATCTCATGTTGCACTCACCTAACACATGATGATATTCGAGTGGGGCATATGGATACACATAATATTTTCAAAATTTTATCACTTATTGACACTTTGTATCTTTTAGGAACCCAACAAGTCTCAATCTCTCTAAGTGCATGCCTTAAGGGGTGCATCAAGAAAGGGGTGGGTAGACCATAGGTGCTTTACAAAATAATATCCCATTTATCAATTATTATATACACACTTATCTCCTGAAAACCTTATCCCTAAGCTTGTTCTTCTCTCTTACACGTTCCTCAATCATTTCTTACCCTTTAACCCCCTTTTCATAACCTTAACCCCCTTTTGAATTTTCACTATACTAGGTCGATACTATCAACTTTGTATAGTTTTCAACCTTATTTTCCTATACTAGGTCAATTGAGTTGACCTTGTATAGTTTGAGGTAAAATTCACTTAGGTTTTAGGTTGGATCTTGGCCTACCTATCCCATGACCTAGTAAATTTTTATCTTTAATTGTACTAGGTCAACCCTATCTACAAAATCATTTCACCATTATTTAGAGAAGGGTTTAGGGTTAAATACACCTATATATACAAAATCATTTCACCATTATTTAGAGAAGATAAGAATAAGTAAGAGCTATTACACATATTTTTATCCACCATTCTACTTGAGGATCAAGCTTAGGGTTTCATACTTTCTTTGGAGATACAGATGTTGTCTTGTGGAGAAGTCTTTTAGATGCATTGATAGGTTGTGTAGCCTAGATATGATTTATCCTTATCATCCTTATATACCATAACAACCTCTTGCGAATAACCTTGGCCAAGGGAGAGATTGAGGCTCAATGGGTTCATCTTCAAAGGTAAGTATTCCTAACTTTATTTCTCCTTTGTAAGAGTAGATAGATATGCATTTTTACTTCTCTTCCATGCATTAAAAATTTGTATACATTGACGTGAATATATGTCTCTTATGCATGTTTAATTTTATTGTTTCTAACCCCCACTTTGTGCCACAAGATTTGGTGAGCCCTAGATTGGATTTTATTTAATTGTTATTAGTTTAGTGAGATATCAAAACATAGGGATCTCTTAGGGTTATTGCATGATTGTGTTTGACTGGAGGCTTTGAAAACCTCCTTAACATAGTTTATTGTGGTAAGAGATCCCTTGATCGGGTCTAGCGGATCCCCATATTGGTCATGTTCTAGATTATCTAATGTGTCCCCAATTAGAAGTGTATGGTATGATCTATCTTCTTCAAGTTAGGATTGATTTATAGACATGATGTATTTATGATTACATATAGATACTAGTCATAATATATATAGTAACAACAAAGATGGTAGTGTAAGAAAGACTAAAATAGCATAGTATCTTATGTGAAATTATCATTATAATACTAACTATAATACATATTTTAGATAAAGATACGTAAAATATACTAATAAATATCATTCTCGATGCAAGTCAAACTGTGTGTTAGGTGCCTTGATAATGATATCCATCAACGAATTTTACATAGATTTATCTAAGATATATATGCTAATAGCACTTACTGCCACATAAATTAAAGGGTAAATATTTATTATTCATAAAAAACACTTAATGTAAATATTTAATATAATTTTGAAATAAGAAATAGAGAGTAACACAATAGTAGTAAGATATACATATGCATATATGATATATATAAATAATATAAATACAATATTAAAATAGAAAATAGAGAATAATTTTAAAACAATCCCAATATTTTTTTGAATTATCTTTAGAGTACACAATGAAAAATCAAAAGGTCCTACTACATAAAACTAATGCAGTGTAATGCATCTCAATAAACTCAACATGAAGTACTATCACCCAAAACTAGCATCCCAATTGTCTCAATGGTTAAATATATAATCAACCAAAATGGAATTGAGTATATCTAAGAATGTCTAGTTAGCCAAATGCTTTATAAGAAAATAAGATAAGCTAGAAGAGAAATACCTAAGCACAGAGTTTGGAATGACCAAAAATAAGGGTTCATCTAACTAATTTGCTTAGCAAGTCTTATCACATTGTGAGATCAAAAAATGCATATCTCCATTCCAATGCTAAGGCAACACAGCGTAAGGGTCCCAAAGCCTTTTAGAGAATCTCCCAAGTGAGGAATTACCTTAATGATCACTATACCATGATCTAATATCCTTTATGAAAATTAAGCCTTCAATCCTTTAATTGTTGAAGGCTACACACATAATATGTAACTCCATATGGAAGAAATATGTTATTAATTAGATGAATTACAATATAATTAACTCAAGGTGGATGACATCACATATATGAGCCTCCTATAGAATAAATGTATAGTTGGCATAGGGAAAAAATTTAATTCTTGTGATCCATGAATACTATCTTGTACGCCAACATAAGGGTCTACACCTAAATGTTGCCTTACTTATTCTTTAGTTATCATATCTTATTATTATAAAAACATAGGAATTCATGCCATCTAATTAGCATGTGTATGACCACGTAAAAGTTCATTACTTAATTAATCTTAGGCATTAACTTGTGTATTTGTTAAGGAAGATTATGATATAACAACTCATTGTCAAGGTGGACTATTTAATCCTATAAATAGGTGAAATCATTAAGGTTTCCATAGCTTATTAAATCCTTATACCAATTCTTGGATTATTTATTATTTAACTGAACACATAAGGTATACTAAGATTTCGATGATGAGGATAAGATTTAATTTTAAACACTCACATATCTAATATAACCAATGACTACCCATTCTTATATAAGCATTAATGATAATATAACCAACTTTCGTTAACCAAGAGTTGCATTGTAACATCTAAATTACTAGTCTTTTAAGAAAGCAGGACATAAATCTAAATCACTATAACACCATTAATATAAAAATTCATAATCCATAATATGGGTCCACATACTAAGATCATTAATTTGACTTAATTCATTGCTTAAACAATAGAAGTAATCTCACTTAAAATGACATCAAAGTGAATAACCATTCATTGCTAAATTGTAATAATGAGAACATATTGCTTTAAATCATCAAGAGACTATTTTCATAAACTATTTGCATCATCTTATTTTCATCTAAGGTTATAAACATGATAAGACCATGTGTTTAGAAATAAAACTATAATTAAGGGATGTCTTCTATCATCATGCTAAAAATGATTGCATAAATCAAACAACTATTTGTTTCAACTAAGGTTATAAACCATGCAACCATAACTCATAAAATGTCATAATAAAATAACATCAAGGAATATGCCTTAAATCATACATCAGGTTGTATACTTGTCTATGGTTACTAATTTAAACCCAAGTCTATCTCATTACCAATCATGTTTCAAAATAACGATATCTCCCATCACAATTAGTTATCATCATGTGATTGTTATAAACAAATGATAGGTCCTCATGCTAGATAGGAATTCTATGCCATGAGAATGTCACCAAGTAATATTCATCATAAGTCTATGTAAATATACATAATTATACCAAGGATATTTACAACCTCTAACTAATTCTAACACATCATAAGGCAACACCATTTTACCTTCATATAAATTCAAGGTTAAAGACATTATGAAAATAATTGTTCTAATAATAACCTTTTTCCAATTTTGTGACTACTTAAAATCAACATGTCACTAAATCATGTACATACAACAATATGAAAAGATCAAGTATAATATAAAGCATTATAATACACTATCACTCATATGATAAATAGATCCCACTATAAATGCACACCAAAATAATAAATACAATCGGTTAATTATACAAGATGCAAACAATTATCAACAAGAATGCTTCCAATGTCAACATCATAATCAATAATTTTTTTTTCCAATGCAAAAATATTACAAAATTTCATAAGTTAATAAGATAAAGTAAAACATGAAAATTGTTAATCCACCACAATCCATTACTCTAACATCATAAGTCAACAAGTATAGGCAAGAGACAAATTGCCATATAGATCTAGGTAAATCAACTGAGAAGGATGAACACTAAAAAGAGGGACACCCTTAAAAACTAGCCTTATGAGCCCAAGCATTGGTGGCCCTTACCATCCCAACCATCAACTTGGTGGAGGGTTTTGACAACTAGGTACTCGAGTGAGGTAAGAATATACACATAAGACTGAGCCACTAGTAAGGATTACAAAACTATCAATAAGGACAAAGGAAATAATGTAGAAAACATAAAGCCATAACACTTATCCAAACCATGGGATTGAGTAATGCCCAAGTCTTACATTGGAACTTAACCAAGACCATACCATTAAAATGGCACTAGGAACCTTACTTCAAAACCACATGCAACATTTCATGACTGAAATCGCACTCATACAAGGAACATGAGTAACCAATTTACAAAATAGGAAAGAATCAGTCCATGTTTTCTACACATAGACACACACACACACATAACCACTAGTTCCATATTAGATAAAATATACAAATCTTCATCCCAAACTTGAAACATATCTAAAATCTAGAACTTGACATTCAATGGATATACACACAGTTGATTCAATGAAAAATGCAATCAAATTTGATCAAAGTAAATGTGTTGTTAAAGAATAAGAAATCATAATTTTAATTCTTAATATACCCAAATTAGTATTTAATTTAATTTTTAGAGATTATAATGGTGAACCAGAATATAACAAACCCAACTTAATTAGACTAGTAAAACCTAAATCATTAATTCAAAATAGGTGCCATAAGGATAAAAGAGTATTTTGTTACAAGACTTAAATATTATCCAAGTCACTTATTTTTGATATAACCATTAACCAAATTCCTACATGTCAAAATGATTTACAATAGTTTATACCTCGTTCCCCACCCATGATTAAAAAATAAATAGAGTGACATTCAAGATTTTAACAAAAACTGACCAGGTCTTCACCCATAAAGTTTGTTGAATATAAAATTCCATATAAAAAAAAGACCCCAAGGTAAAATAATGTAGTAGTTCAGATCATAATTGTTATTCAGCTTCAAACATCATATTAAACCCAATCGTTGTCATAAAACCCTTCTTTTCCCGAGCAAATCCATCTACATAGGGAAAAAGGGTATGGTGACTTGATTTTGTTTTAAAGCATAAATAAATTTATTTAACCCATCCCAAGTGCATCAAGTTTCTACTATGAGACACAAGAAAACATGGGAAGCATTTACCCCCAAATCAATTTTATATAACACTGAAAAATAAGCAAAAATCCATATGAACATTTCATACAACAATTCAGGGTATGGCATCTTATTTCCATATAAATCTAGAAATAACCAAACATAATATAAATGCATCAGTACTATACTAAACTTCTCATGTAAGGGAGAGGTAAGACTACTCTCTAATCGATTTACTCATATATTATAACCTGGTTCAATAATCATAACATAACTCCCTTGTAATGATGTTGTAGGTTGAAAGGTGACACAAGGAAATATGAGTCATTAGGTTTTTGATGCCTCTCCTAACTCTTTTCTTTCCTCCATACATCTCTCTCTACCCTCATGCCCTTCTCCTCCTGCTATGTGTTTTGTCCTCCTTCCCTTGCTATGTTCTCCCATTTTTCCTCTCATGCCTTACCTTCCTCTCCATTATATCTAACTCACCCTCCTCCAACTTGGCATAACCATGCCTCAACATGTTAGATGTGATGCTATCTCCCTTCTTCCTACATGCTCAATCAAAATTCATCTCTCTACTTGGCATCCTCTCTCCCTATATTAGTCAACACCCAACTTCCTCCCATACTTCTTCCCAGCTATGAGTTAATGCCCTTTTTCCTTGCAGCACATGCCAAGGAGTAATAAGATAATAAAAATAATAATATGCTAAATCCATTCCCCTATTCCCTTCTTTTGCAAGCCACAAAGCAATATATATATATATATATATATATATATATATATATATATATATATATATATATATATATATATATATATATATATATATATATCCAAAAATAATAAAAAAACCCTCCAATTAAAATAATAATGATCTCACGAGAACCAACTTCATGTACAAGTTAAAGAAAATAAAATAATACAATAAAAGTGAAAAAATATAAACAACCTTCCTAACTCCGTAAGTCGATCTAGGGAATAATAAAACAACAAAATCATTTGAAAAGTTAAATCAACAAAATCTTGAATTTCATAAAGAAATAATAACAATAAAATAAGTTTTAATAATAATAATCGTAATAACGATCCAAGAAAATAATAATAATGATTATTAAATAATAAAAGATATAAATCATTAACATAATAATAATAATAATAATAATAATAATAATAATAATAATAATAATAATAATAATAATAATAATAATAATTAGTAGTAAAATACTAAAATGATAAAATAAGTAAACTAGTACAATTGATAAATAAATATTAATTAATAAAACAATAAATCGGTAGAGAGATAATAAT
This sequence comes from Torreya grandis, assembly GCA_037957365.1. Lineage (NCBI taxonomy): Eukaryota > Viridiplantae > Streptophyta > Pinopsida > Cupressales > Taxaceae > Torreya > Torreya grandis. The sequence continues at coordinate 1,305,187 of JARHVA010002148.1, forward strand.
GAAATATATTCATTAACTAAAATAATTTACGAAATGAATAAAATTATTAAAATGATAATAATCATTATAAATTTATTTAAGGTAATAATAATAGTAATCATTAAAATGATAACGATCATTAGAATCATCAAATCGACTCAAAGCTCTAGGTAATTAATCATTCATGACAGAGGTTGCTAAGGACATTCTTCAGAGTCAAGAGACCCACATTGGTGAGGATAAACCCGAACCAACTTGGTTATAGACAAATACTCATATGACTCAACATAAATAGTTTACAACACCTAAAAAGGACAACTAAACATGAAGGTATAACCTCTATCACATGAGAAACATGCAAGAGGAATGTCGATTCCAAAAACTTGATAATCCCAATAAAGAACAAGAACAAAACACACATGCTCAAAATGGGGTAAGGACAATAACAACAAAAAATAATAACACAATAGAATACAACAATGGTGACTCAATATCATATAGTACATGTTATACATGTCAGAGTGACCTTTCAACTACTTAATCGCCCACATATGTACCCAAGATGTCCAAACCCAATATTGAGCTTAACTCATGGCCTGGTGCTTGCATCCACCAAATAATATATCAGTAGTACCTGAATGATGTCGATATAAATAATAATAATAAATTCAAAATGAATCATTAGGCATGAAATAAAAAATCAAGTACAATCATCTATAGCTGAGAAGGGACCAAATTTAGTCTTGATAATCTTGACCTCAAGCATGCCCTATGAACATATCTTACATCTGCAAGAGTAGATAATGTCAAACATAACCAATAAAAGATGATATATCTATAACATATAATAATATAATTAACTAAAGCAACATATACATATAATATGATAAAATGAATCCAATGTAGGCAGTGTGCACATTAGAATATTATGAACCCAATGTAAGCATTAATCATAACATAACTTATCACACAACTATCTAAGGTACCTGCATCATAACCATTTGAAAGCAAAACCAACACCAACCATCATCAGTCCAAGTGTTATCAAGAACATACAGAAGTAGGATATAGTCCAGTATCTGTAAGGGGTCATAAGGTTGATTCATGACATCTTCCCCTCTTTAAAGAGGAGCCATCCTGGTGACCATTAACAGTCAAGAACAAATTTCTTGGAAAGTGTCCAATAAAAAAAATCAACATTGATACATAATCTATCCATGTATTTTGGGGTGGCAATGTCTCAGCCATATCTCATTGGCATTCATAACTACTATCATCTAGATAGCCACATTAGACCATGTAATGGCTTTCTTCCTAACTTCACATATCCTTCACAACACTGAAAAGGAAAACAATAGTTAAACCACACTATCACAATAGAAAATTCCACCAAATCTCTCAACTTGGCTAGAATGTTTCCACTCTCATGCCTTAAAAAGGTCATCAAAACATTAAAATCCACTAAAAACAAGCTACAATAGGTTCACCAAACCCAAAATACCTACATTAGTTAGCAAAAATTCTAAGGTAACAACTATTAATTTCAATGTAATACCATTATTTCAACCATCCTAGCCATTATGAAGGTAGTCACAAAGCATTACGAGCATACAATGTTGTAAAACATAAAAACTCACTCTTTCCTTAATACACTTCCCAACAAGGGCACTAACAAAAATCCAAAGCAGGAACATACAACCAAGGAACCACAAGACAAAAATTGATGTCTAAACCATATTAAAAATCTGAATATGCAACTTGACTAGGGTCAATGCCACTTGTCTCCACACACACAGACTTGTAATATGAGGTCAATAATCATGAAATCATTTAATCCCATTGGATTACAATTAGAATCTAAATCAAGAGTGGAAATATTCCACTAAAACATTATGTCACATGCATAATGTTAAGAGCATTCATCACATAATATCATATCATAATGGTAGTAATCCATACTGTCATGGTACTCCATTACATTATCAATTGCTCAGTGGTTAGTGCAGCATCCCACACCAACTATGTTGAACAATAGAGGAGCCATACTAGGAATCACATGCAACTTAAGGGCTTACAACATGGTCTCTAACACATACATGAGATTGCATAATGGTCTAGAGATACCAATCCCACCATCCAAAAATAACCATTTGAGGGCATCACCCAACTTTCATTACTATATCCAAGAGTTAAGTGGGTACCTAGAATTTTAAACACCACCTGATAAGGGATTAGTGCTACTCTATTAGATCACAAAACCAACATAAATTCTAGTAATTCTTCTAAAATAAAATAAAAATAATCATACCAAAATATTTTTAATAGGTATAACAATAACAATACCTTAACCAAAGCATGGTTGCACCTACATACCAACACATGCATGCATTTTATCAAGTACCACCTTGCTAATTTGCATAAATTTCAAAGTCTATATGACCAATTAATGATTCACAAGGGAAAAAATAAAAAAAGATCATAATGGTTGCTTTTACCATAACTTCTGAGAGGTGTCTAAAGGAACGCTAAACCTATAAAGTGACCATTATGCACTAATATACCATGTCCAACTCGTGGCACTCATGGTACACACTCTAAATGAATCAAGTGGCTACTTACATAAGGGGGAAAAGTAGATTTTCAACCTATGAGAGACTCCACTTCTTGGCCCATACCTGATCAAAATCATTATGGACATAGTGCTTCTCTACCCTCAACCTCATACTTGTACTAATACTCAATGCTAGATTAGTGAATGTGGGATTACATAACACCATATAACATTATACCTTGGCATTTCAATCAAATATAAGTTGGTTTCACCACACGAGTGGTGTAAAAATATATTACTAAATACCAAATATGTTAACAACAAGAATCACACTTATTCCAAGACATGCACAAAAAATATCCATGCAACAATTTTAAAACATTGATCAATGTAAGATTCATAGGATTGATTTTAAAAGTGGGAGATCACTTACACAATTAATTTATCATCATTCACACATTCAACCATTTATGACACAAAACCATGTATGCAAAATTCTCATACAACAATGTTGATATCAAGAAGAGAAGTGAAAAATCACAAGATTATTACATATGCATAAGGTGTAAAATATACCAATTTACATGATTTGACATAATCGATAAAATGTAAAAGTTCACACAACAAGGTTAGTGTTAACTATTTTGACCACAAATCAAAATTAGTCAACCCCTTATAGTCAAAAACTTTCATATGGGTATATTATGTCATATGGTGTGTCATGGTCTATTTGATGTGATTTAATATCTTATTAGCCTTGGTCATAATCCAATTTAGTCCTTATGTCATTTTGAGTCACTTAGGGGTCATAAATGAAGGTGGTATCGGTTTATTAGGTATAAAACTATTCTAACCTCCTTATCAAAATACCTCATGTTAGTCCCTATTATATTCTTTGTCAAGAATGTTATTACTACCATAAAATTGTAGGTGTTAACTAAAAATCAAGACAACAAGTGAAAAAAAGAGAGTTTCAAAGGTTGTATAGACCATGGGAGAAAGTGGAATGTGGGAGAACATTGTGTAGTGACCCTTAAGCTTACATAACTTGATTTACATTATTGATATACTTTATAAGTGCTAATATTATACTAAAAGCTTTCTATATCTCCATCACTCCACTAGGCAAGTAAAATTGGTCAACATGTCTTTGGATAGTATAGCCAATAGGAGGACTTCCAGGTCAAAATATCTTGGTGGTGGATAGTACACCATATCAAATTTACACTCATGATAGTATTTATAATAATGGTTACCTATGGTTTATGAACCATTCCTAACAAGTTGACTATCTTGTTTTGCTAGCTAATCCCCACACCTTGAAGGTTTTACTTTTGTTTGAGGTTGTATTTATAATCCAAATGATGAAATGGATTAAATAAGATGTGAAATTACTTCTCAAATGTTTTACATTTTTTTTCATGTTTTTAAGTGTTTTAATAAGTTCAAACCTCTTAGGTTGTATGTGGAGTATGCTAATGAGGTTGCAGTCAATTTTCAACACTTGTAAAAGTTTGATTTATATGCAATTGTGTCTAAAGAGTGTGATATGTTGTGATTAATATTTATCATGTCATTACAATATCTTTATTTCCAATTTTAGTCTCACACCTATATTATTCATGGAGTAGCAGTCAAGAACATGGGTGACATAGTTAATTTCCTGCATGATTCCATACATAGTTAGCTAACTAGGGTGTGTGAGGTTCTGAATAGGTTCATAGAATATGTTATGAAGAGTTAAAATGGGATTGAACACATTATGTATGCATTATCAATTAGTCTAAACCTCTAATGCCATGCAAATGATGATAGGATAGTCAATTCCCAAATACACAATCATATACCATAGAAATGCACACTTATAGGTGATTATAGAAGGATATCACATTGAAATGGGTGTTTAAACTTTTTTTAATCATTTAAAATTTGTAATCATTAATTTAAAAAACTTTTATAAAGTTGAGAAACTAGTTGTAGACCACATTCTATGCATATAACTCATGACCACATTCACTGCCTTGACTATAACTATATCAACACCTGTAGGAGACTGAGAATGGTGGGATGGTAGTATTGTAACTTGTTTATAATAATAAAAGTTTTTTAATATTAATTTTATCACTTTTAGAAGGTCCAAAGCTGATTATAAGTCCTATACTATGCACATTTTTTAGGTTTCTAATCACTGCCCTACAACTTGCAAATGACCACCTATAGGTGGCTTACACAGAGGTCTAAGGGTGTGTTATAAGATGTTAAAATATTTTTTGAGACTTTATTGAGATTTATGGAGGTTTTATAAACCATGATAGTCATATTTGAAGCATTGGATTGGCAGATAAGAGTGAGAAGCCACTTCAAGAGAGGAGAATTGAGTTTCAAGGACTTGCTTCCCTAAAACACCAAAATAAAGGCCTAAGAACTTTTATTGATGTCATATAACACTGTAGCATGCATAATAAGTCAAACTAAAGGAATCCATCTTGTATCCCTATCCTAGGTGAATATCTTTTCAAAATAGAATGGTTGTGTGACTAGAGGAAAGTGGTGTTTAAAGGCCTCAAAGTCATGAAATTGTTCACTACATTTCTTTAGTGTTGTCTACAAGATTTGAACTTCAATGTGACATCTACACATAAATTTACAATATGGAGGCATATATTAATATTAAGTGGTATTTTTGAGTTGAGATAGTATAAAGTTCATCAATAAAGACTTAAGATGCAAGGTATGGAATTACACCATCACCTACAGATGCCTTGCCATCAAAATATCCACATCTAGCCTGACTGTAGGTACTCACTAGCCATGACATATACCCAAGAGGAGTAATAGGAATGAAAAAAAAGTTTCCATTGGGATTTATTTTCAAATAACTCTAAAATAATCCAAGGGTATTAAGCATAAGGTTTCAAGGATTGAAAGACACCCACAACACCCATGTTACTCCAACAGTGGTCAACTATAGTTGATAGTGAGCAAGAGTATAGTGTTTTGGAAGATGGTATAACATGGACATGACTTGGATAGATAAAAATGGATGAAATATTACCTTGGAGGCTCCAATTAAGTCATTAGGAATTATTTTCAAGATTAAACCATTTACTGTCAGTGTCTCTCTCAAACAAGAAAACATGGTCAAAGTTTAAACTAGTCAAGTGCAAGTTGTATGTGGAAGTGTTTGGAAAGGTTGGAGTGGTAAGTAATTTGGGATAACTTTAATAATAGCTATAATAGTCCCAAGATGCTCTTACCATATGGATATAATTTAGAGAAAGGATCAAACAATGCAACCTATAGTCTATATTCAAGACCTGTACACAAACAATAATTTCCACATGTTTATCTTAGGTTTCGAAGCATTTAGAGGTGCTAGTGGTACCAAAAAAACCTAATAATTTTCATAGATCATATATATAACTTATATAATCCAACCATATCCTCATTTTATATGGGATAATAGGGGAAGTTCCCTCCATTTTGGCTCAGATAGAGGGCACTCCCCAAGGATGCAAACCTGTAGGTTTTGAAGGAAAATGATGAGATGAAAAGATTGATGTTGATACAAACTTGAAAGGGGATGTAGAAAGATATGATAGGCATGGAAAAACATGAGGAATAATGTACAAGTGTTACAAACCTATCAGGGTGTTCCAAACCTACATATATACAGGCTAAGCCTACTAGGTCTTGGTTAGCCCTAATTGCTAAGGGGGTAATAATACCATTTATAATATTAGATGAAAATTATAGTCCATTAAAAAATGTTTTTAGGGAAATATAATGTCTGTTACAAATATTATAATGTAAAATAATTCATAAGGAAGCCATTTATTGGCTTAGAATAACTCAAGTTTGCACAAAATAGAATGAAAAGCTCAAGAGTCAAGAGGCTGATTTGAAATGATCACACCTACAATGAGACTTAGCTTATGAATCTAAGGAGTTGGGGGATGTTGAAGAAGGTTTGGAGCAATGTTTTTGTGAATTTTTTTTGCTAGTTTAATGTTATAACTTTATGAACAAATGCCAAGGGTGAAAAAGTACTCTAAACCCTCCAAAACCCTTGCTAAAGACCCAATTGGGAAGATTGAGTGGGAGATGCATCTAGATGGTATGGAATGGATTTTAAAATGATTGGATATTATAGAGGACTCTCCAAGGCTTCTTCTCATCAACTTGAGACCTACCCTACTTATACGGACAAGGTGTTAAAGAGATTTTTTTGTAATTTTGTGTGTTTTGCAAGTATGGAAGGGTTTAAAAGGATGAAATACAATTTAAGAGAGAGATTGGGAGTTAAAATAACCCACCATGTTCATTTAATGCTTTAGATGACCCCAAAAGTGCCTCTACAAGTGCCTTCATCTCAGCCAATCAAAATTAGCATAGTAAACAAGTTGATGAGAGAGTGAAAACTTCAAGTGGGAGGCCTTTTAAGGTTTTATTGAGGAATATAAGACCATGAGGGGTCATAATAGGTGTCATACACTCCTTTGTATGGATCATATTGGAAAACTAAAAACCAACTTTGGTGCCAAGTGTGAAGGGGGAGTGAAAGAGGAGTTATTTTGACTACAAGCAATTATAACTCATCTCCAAAAGAATCTTGATGATTAGGGATGAAAATAATACATGTTGGAGTATATCTAAAACCCCTCCCTCTCAGTGAAATAATTACATCTATCCATAGTCAGCTTTAGGAATTTCCAAGAAGACCTAATGATGAAGGTAGTTTTTTGATCAAGCAATTGAGGAGTTCTACACCACATTTTAGGAATTTCATGTTTTGAGGGACATTTTTCAAAGTAGACCTTGCATGGTCTATCCGATATTCCTCTCTCCTACATGTGTAACTCCTTTTCTCAACATGACACATCTTAGTGACTCTTGGACTTCATTCTCTTCTCCTCTCTCTCCACTTCTATAAGTAGTAACCATTTTTGATCTTGTAGACTAATACCACATTTAGTATGGTGAAGATCTGCTGGTTTGTGTAGATTCAAGAATCTAAATAAAACCAATAGTGTTTGGTAGGGGGTTACATAGGGTACTTAAACAAACCACTAGGAGGCTAGAAGGCTCAAGGCTTCTATGGGCTCCAAGAAATCTATAGTGGTTATCTAATTTGTCTGTTTATACCAAGCTATAAATAGACTGGTAAATTAAGTTAGGGATAGAACGATCAAGAAAAAGAAGGATGTAGATATCTCTAGTGGATCTAACCATAGTAAATTAGGTAACTAAGACTAGACTATTGATTGCACACAATTAATGTAAATAATAATTCCAGGTAAAGAGAGCTAACAAATGATATATAAATCTAGAAGCTAAGGCACTTTCAGGCCAAATGAAAGACATTTTAAGCAATATATATGTTTTCAAGTAAGGGTTCAAGAGCATGCCTAGTCGATGTTTGAGATGTCTTTCACTTTCAACACTATTGTTTTCTAACAATGAAATGCTCTAGTTTAGAGAGAGATTATTTAAGCAAGTTGTATAAATTGTTTTGAGCATGTAGTGTCCTATTATGTAATGAAATATGTTTCCAATGCAAGCATAACATATAATGGAAATTATTTCAAGTAATGAAGATATATTATAACCACATACAATGTATGAACTTCAAAAACTATTCTAAACAATGCAAAAAACAACTGAATTACTAAAACAAATCAAACCCTAACATGTATACTAATGAAAATAACAAAAAGTTTCACTTTAAAAATAAAATTACCATCATATAAAACTCAATAGATATGTGAAAAATTTATACCAACCAATTATCCAAGCTAATAAGTGAGAGAGGAAGAGGATCAGGCTATGTGTGATTTGAGTCTAGACCAAGAGCCAAAAGTTGTGGAAGAGGTGAAGGAAAAGCTGCCAATCTATGGAAGAGCCAATGCAAGGAGCATAAGAGATAGGTGAAATGGAGTATTGAGGGAGTAAGGAAAAAAACACAAGCTTCAAGAACACTATAGATAATAATGTGAATCACCAAGAATAGTTGTATTAGACTAGAGCATCCCTTGTCATAAAGAAAGCTATTATACCAAGAAAGAACCAAGAGATATTCAAGGAGGCAACCAAGCTTTGAGTGTGATGATCAAGTGGGAAGATTAGATCAAGAATGCAAGAGACATTGAATGTAGAGGATAAAATGAATTAGAATGAGGCATATATCTCAACCCTAATCTACCAAACAACCAAAAACTAGCCGTTCCTAGCCATTTGAGACCAAAATGGGCCTTTTCATGCGTTCTACCTAGGCCATAGATTTTATGAAGGAAACATGCAACCTAGGCCATGGGTTTCCTCCCTGAGTTATGGCTTGAGTCAAATAGGTGCCTAGGGTGGTCAAAGAGCATCTGAAAGGGCCACGATGTGTCCCCAGATGGCTTGTCTAGTGTGAAAAAGTACCATAATGACTAAGGATGTGTAAGGGGTGAGAATATCATGTGGTAAAGGTCTAAGTGAGTGTAAAATGTCTCTAAGAAGGATAAATAGGGTTTGTATTCTACATGTTAACTGATGTGTAATCATAAGGAAGAATAGGGTCATGGGAAGTATGATTACATATGCCCCCAAGGTACAAGCAGTCGATGTTTGAATGAACAAGGAGTGTTTTGTAGTACTTAGAAGCCACACCAAAGTAAAGGAAATCAAGAAATACAAATATAAAAGGAAACATTACCTATGATTACCAGATAAGGATGACAAGAAAATAAGTTGACAACATGATCCATGGGTGAGAGTGCAAATGTTGTGTAATCCAAAATCTAGCTCCTGTAAAGAAAGGACACAAGTGATATTAAATAAAATCATAATATATATAATGACATTAACTAAGGAATCATCCCTAGTTTTCTCCCTAAGAGAGATATGGGTGAAATGGACATCCTCAAAGGAGAGTGAATCATGCACTATCTCAAAGAGGTAGAGCAACTCATAGCTAAGGACAACCCATACACTGGTGAGTTAAAACATAATTAAGAGTAAGTTAGAGAATAAATTTACATAGCATGCACCTAACTCATGGGCATTGATCAAGGCACCAAAATGTAGTTCCAAGAATCTAAACATAACTACTAGTGTTTGGTAAGGGATACACAGGGTATTTAAATAAACCACTAGGAAGCTAGAAGGCTCAAGGCTTCTTTGGGCTACATGAGATCTATAATGGCTATTCAATTTGATGGCTCACACCAAGTTATAGATAGACATGTAAAATAGGTTAGGGCTAGCACTATCAAGTGCACAAATGACATAGGTATCTCTAGTAGATCTAACCATAGGAAAGCAAGTAACTAAGACTGGACTTTTGATTGCACATAAATTAAGAAAATGATAATACCAAGTAAAGAGAGCTAACAAATGATATGCAAATCTAGAAGCTAAGGCACTTTCAGGTCAAATGAAAGATGTTTTAAGTAATAAATAAGTTTTTAAGCAAGGGTTCAAGAATATGCCTACTTAGGTTTGAGTTATCTTTCACTTTCAACACTATTGTTTTCTAATAATGCAATGTTATAGTTTAGAAAGAGAGAGAGACTATTTGATCAATTTGTATAGATCATTTTGAGCATGTATTTTCCTACTATGTAATGAAAAATGTTTCCAATACTAGCATAACATAAAATGACAAGTATTTCAAGCAATGAATATATCTTATAACCATATACAATGCATAAAATTTAAAAACTATTCTAAACAATGCAAAAAACAACTAAATTACTAAAACAAATCAAACCATAGAATGTATACTACTATAAATAACAAAGATTTTCAATTTGTAAATCAAAGTGCCCTCATATCAAACTCAAGAGAGATGTTTATAATTTCTACCAACTAATTATCCAAGCTAGGAAGCAAGAGAGGATTAGGTTGTGTGTGAGATGAGTTTATACTAAGAGCCAAAAGTTGTGAAAGAGGTGAAGGAGAAGCTGCCAATATATTGAATAGCCAATGCAAGGAGCATAAGAGATAGGGGTAATGGACTCTTGAGGGAGCAAGGAAAAAACCAAAAGCTTCAAGAAAACTATAGGTAGTAATGTGAATAATCAAGAATAGATGTATTAGATTAGGGCATCCCTTGTTATAAATAAAGCTATTATGCCAAGAAAGAACTAAGAGAGATTCAAGGACGCAGCCAAGTTTTGAGTGTGATTATCAAGTGGGAAGATCAGAGAAAGAATGTAAGAGAGAGTGAATTTAGAGGCTCAAATAAATGAGAATGAGGCATGTATCTCAACCCTAATCTACCAAATAGTTGAAAACTAGCTATTCCTAGCCATTTGAGACCAAACTGGGGCCTTTTTCATCCATTTTTCCTAGGCCATAGATTTCATGAAGGAAACATGTAGCCTAGATCGTGGGTTTCCTCCCTAAGCCATAACTTAGGTCAAATAGGTGCCTAGTGTGGTCAATAAGTGTTTGAAAGTGCCTTGAGGGTCCTTATAGAGATTTTCTATCATGAGAAGGTACCACAATGGATTAAGGATGTGTAAAGGTGAGAATATCATGCGAGAAAGGTCAGAATGAGTGGAAAATGTCTTTAAGTGGGATAACCAAGGTCGATAGTCTACACATGAGCTAATGTGTAATTATAGGGAGGATTAGGGTCATGGGAAGTCTGATTACAGTTTGATGTCATATTTTACCTTTGAATAATATAATTAATTTGGTTTTGAGTTCATAAACATCTTGTTTGAGTGTGCAAAGTGATGAATGGTTGAGTCTTGTGATTCTATCCTTGATTTTACTAATCCTTTCATGTCTTATGCAATAATTTCTCATTCTAATAGGTCATATAGAGTGTATTTAGTATATTAGGCTCCCTTTAAGTGTGCAAGTGTCCTTAGATTTAACAATCTGATATTTGGTCTACTTACCTTGAGTGGTCTCATGCATGTCACCTCTATATTAAAACACTTATGTTAGAACATTTTGGGACTTTGAGATAGTTTTTAGATCTTGTTCTTAGTGAGAGAAATTATGATAGCATAGTGGATATCTTCATGGTGTATCACCCCTTAGATTATCTTTGTTTTATGAATACTTCTATCCCTTTTCCCTCAAGCAATTAGTAGTATAGGTGACAAGCACTTCAAGACAAATTTAGGAAGCTATCCCTTAAACCCAAAGGTCTACTTATCCTATAGGTAAGGCCACATACCTAGAAGCATTCCAATATTGTTCAAATATTATATTAAGCTTGAACAACCTTCTATAGGGTGCAATATTTAGAGACAATAGTTATAACATGCCTAGTGGGAACCATTATCTTCAAGATAACTTGTCAAGGTGAACACTGGTCTTGACAACATCAACTACAAATTAGTGTGCTACACATTATTTGGTGACTCCATTCAAGGTAAAATATAATTAAAGGCTCTTGTTTTGTGATAAATTTATTCTCATACTTCATGGTCGTTACTAGGTCATCATCTAGTAGAAATATCAATCCTATCAATCCACAAATTTAGCTTGAACTTCATGTTGATGTTCAATACCCTCATCCTAATCTACCTTTTGAAGAGCAAGATGATTTTGCTAGCCAAGAAAGTGAAGAGGTTGAAGAAATTGAAGATCTTAAAGAAAACATGGCTGGGCAACATTCCTTTTCTACCTTTAATACTGAAAATCTAATTCACCTTCAGGCCCATTATGACATTCCTCCTAATGTTACAAAGAGTGTGCCTACATTCAATGGTGAGGGTCATGTCACACCTAGTGAACATATCTGGGAGATCTCCATTTTTTTTATTGTCCATAATGTTATTCAAGATAATATTTACATTAGACTCCTTGCCATGTCCCTTAGAGGAAAATCTCTTGATTGGTATAGAAATATACCTAGTGTATGCATCACATCATGGGATGAATTTGGAGGGTTTCTAACTTCAAGGTTTGAATATGAAAGTGACCATACTTCTCTCATATATCATCTCAATTTGATCAAAAGATCTCCCAAGGAAATAATGTATGACTTCATTGAGAGGTTTCAAAAGACTTGGTATAGATTTCCTCCTCCCATGAGACCACCTACTAGTTTTCTTACCCACTTACTTGAGAGCCATTGGTATTGATATTACTATTATGCTTCAATCTATAGGTAGTTTCACTTTTATTGAAGCATATGAAATTTCCATTAGAGCTAAGAATGGCCTCATTCAAATTGGAAAACTACCTCCTAATATGTATGTACCCTTGCTTCCTAATATTCATTCTACTACTCCAAATATTTCTCAAATTCCTAATGCTAATTCCAATCCTAAGACTAGTCTTAAAAAGCCAAAGATGATGTTGAATAGAGAGCAAGATTCCTAGCCTTAGAGGCTTAAAATAGGAAATCCAACAGGTAAAAATATCCTTATAAAAACCTTTATCCATACCAATATAAATATGGTCAACAATATGGGAGAGGAAGAGGTCAAGGGCAAGCTAATTTCAATAAGACTGCTAATGTGTATAAACCCAATTCTACATCCAACACAAGAGAGATGGTACTAGTGCATATTAATTTGGTATAAGGTGAAAATTGGTAAAAACACCAATTCATGGATAAAAATGAGGGTGGTGAGTAATATATAGTTTCTCAATGAGGATTCACCCCTCTTCTATCAGTTTAATATTAAGTCATAATGCAAACAAGTGAAGGTGGACAACCTCAAGGAAAGATCTTTGCTAACTTTCTAGTTGAGGTCACTTTTTTACTCAATCAGGGATATTATATTATAGACAACACTATATCCAAGAGAAATGATTTATTAGGTGATAATAATATGCCTAAATTTTCATACAATCATTCTACAAGGCATGGCTACAAGCATGGTAGTCCCAAACAATCCTACACATCCTTCAAATCAGAATTTGGGGAGGACTATTCAAATAACCTCAACTTCTCAAGGTTTAGTCACTTCCTTGCATCCAAGGACCCAATAAAAATTAGGTATGTCTACTCTAAATATTTTATACTCATTAAATAACACCAAGACATCCATTTCCATTTGGGATGTCCTTCATATGCTTGGCCGAAAAGAGCTCTTACAAAAATAGCTATCTACTATTCCTACTAGTATTTCACCTTGAATTCAAATTCATGGTCATGTTTCTATTTTAAATTCACATAAAACCATTATTGAACCATCTACCAAAGCTAAAAATCCTCCACCTTTCTATCTCACTCTCATAGTAGGTGATAAACTAGTCCACAATTGCATAGTTGATAGTGGTGCTTTTACATCAGTCATGCCTAAGGTTGTAGCTAATAAGTTGGGCCTAAAATATGAACCCCATAGAAAATGAGTGATTTAAATATATGATACACCTAAAAAGATAATAGATTTGATAAAAAACTTTAAGACTTTCCTCCATGATTGTCCTAGCTTTCCCATCCTTCAAGACATTGTTGTTATAGACCTTCCTACTCATTTTGCAATCTACCTTTCAAGAGATTTTAAAACTAATATAGGAGGTTATCTATCAAATAATTGATCCTTCTTAGCCTTCAGATGAAGATAAAGATCAAAGGTAACAATAATAACCCAACCTCTTGTAAGGTTTCACATTGAGCCCTATGTTGAAACAAGTTCAAATTTGAATTGTGTAATAAATGAGGAAAAAGATTATATTATGGATGATGGTACTTCTTCTAAGCTTGAAGGTATTTATGATTTGTTTTTTGATTAATATGTTACTAATATTTATGAGCATAATCCTTATAATTTTATACATATAACTGATTTAGGATTGTATTGTATACATGAATAAGGAATACCAATGCCTCTACTTGTCAAGGAAGAAGGCGAGGATGATGATATGTTGAAAATGTTTTTTGATGGTTTAATAAGTAAGATTGGTGCAAGATCTGGTGTCATGTTGGTTTCCCCATCTAAAAAAAATTACTATGATTTATATAGGTTCTATTTTAGTCTCACTTACCATGTGGATGAGTATGAAGGTTTGCTTCATGACATTCAATGGGCAAGGAAAAAGGGAATCAAGAATTTGCAAGTATATGGAGATAGTTAATTGGTTGTGCATCAAGTTAGGAATGTGGTTTCTGCTAATAACCCTTTGATAAAGTCATATAATCATTGGTTACAGTATTTGCTTTAATTTTTTAATTAATTTAACATATAATTAGTCCCAAAAGAATAGAATAATCATGTTGATAGATTAGCTACCATAGGTGCACAATTTGATACACCAACTGCCACAAAAGAAGAGGAAAAAGAATCTCACATTAAGATCATTGTTAGACATTCGAAACCCAATAATTAGGTGTCTTGGAAAGTTTTTTATAGTGACAAATAGATTTCATACTTATTGAAAAATGAAGCTGAGTTTTCCTTAAGAAATCAAAAGAGACCAAAAATAGTTTGATGACCAAATTGTGCAACTAAGAACAAATAAGATACCTAAGGATTTAGTGACCTTAGAAATTATATTTATTGAGGATGATAAAAATAATAAGGAAAATTTGAGTATGTCTACAAAATAAGAGAATTATGAAATGGTCTTGATCTTCAAAGACAAACTCCTCAAACTAGGCAAGGTATGTTCTACATTGGAGAAGCAAGCATTTGTTGATTTGTGTAGAGAATTTCATGACATATTTTCTTGGGAGGATAAAGAACTAAAAGGATTTTATCCTAGTTTATCACACCATACCATTGAATTGGAACCTAGAGTTAAATTGGCTAGACAAAAACAAAGGCCCATCAACCCCAAGGTTGAACAAATCATGACAATAGAGCTTACCAAACTCCTTAAATCTGAAATAATCTTTCCCATCAAACATTCAACATGGGTAAATAAACTTGTGCCTATTATAAATAAGAATGGGGAGATAATAATTTGTATGGAATTTAGAGATCTTAATAGAGTGTCACTCAAAAATCACTATCTTTTACCCTCAATGGAGTAGATTTTGTAAATTGTTTTAAGTTCTCAGCATTTTTCTTTCCTAGATGGATATTCTAGTTATAATCAGACTCTAGTGAATGAGGATGATCATTTTAATACAAAGTTAACTAAAAAATGGAGGTTTTTTGCTTATAATAAGATTCCTTTTGGTTTGTCAAATGCCAGTGCCACTTTTAAAAGGGCAATGGACATGGCCTTCAAAGGTTTGATCAATGAAATGTTGTTGGTTTATCTAGATGATATAGCAGTGTTATATAAAGATGATAATGAACATATGAGACAATTAATGAAAGTGTTTGAAATATGTAGGCAGCATGGGGTATCTCTCAACCCCAAAAATGCATCTTTGTTGTCCATGAAGGTAAGATCTTAGGACATATTTTCCAAATATGGTTTGACTATTGATCCTAAAAGGATAGAGGATATTCTAGGACTATCATTTCCCTTTCATAAGAAAGGTCTCGATATTTTTTTAGGAAAGATAAATTTTTTAAGGAGGTTCATACCTAGTTTTTCATCTTTGGTGAAACCTATCATAGCCATGCTCAAGAAGAACCAAGTCTTTTCTGGGACTAAGGAAGGTAAGAGTAGTTTTGAGGCCATTAAGAAATAAATTGCACAAGCTTCTACTCTTGTGAACCCTAATTTTACTAAAGACTTCATATTGTATTTATTTGCTAACCTTGATACTATCTTAGCTCTGCTAATGCAAAAGAATGATAAAGGTGTGGAACAACAAAATGCATTCTTTAGTCAAGGTTTTGAAGATTATTAAGTCAAGTATACTTTTGTAAGAAATAATTCCTTGTTATTTTAAGAGGACTAAACAAGTTTAGGCATATGATTTCAAACAATAGGATTCATGTTATGGTCTCTCATCCTAGTACCAAAGAGTTTTTCTTGAGTACAGACCTTAATGACAAGAGGGCAGGGTGGATTACTAAGGTAATGGAATATGATGTTAATATCAAAGTGAAAAAATTTATAAGGGATAAAGACCTTTTTGAACATCTAGCTTTATATCTCTATGAGTAAAAAATAAGAGGCTTTAATCAATCATGATTATTCCCAACTAGCTAGATCCTTACCTCTATAAAGTTGGGCATAAGATGTTATCATATTTCTTAAAAGTGTTGATTATTTTAATGGTATGAATAGATCCAAAAGGAGAAAATTTAGATCACAAACTATTATTTTTTGCCTTGTATATGGTGTGATTTTTAGAAGAGACACTAATGGTGTGCTATTGGGATGCATTGATAATGATCAATTTGGAGTGTTGCTTAAGAAGTTCTATGATGGGATGTTAGGAGGTCATTTCTTCCAAAAAACCACAACTGCCAAGATCATGAGAGTAGAATATTATTGTCCTATCCTCTTAAGGACTACTATTATTGGGTAGAAGGTGTGGACAATGTGCTTTCTTTTTAGAAAAATAGAAGTTTGAAACTCTCCCTTTGAGGCTTATATAAATAGATCAACCTTTCATGCAATGGATTCTTGATTTCATTGGTATGATAAACCCCCCATCAAGTACTAGCCACAAATGTATACTCACAATAACTGACTAATTTACAAGGTGGGTTGAGGTAGTGGCATTGAAGGAAGCTAATGAGAATGCTATCTTAGAGTTCTATTAAAGTATCATAACAAGGTTTGGCTCTCCTACTATCATCTTAGATAATGCACTTACTTTCATGGGTGTTAGGACAACTTATTGGGAAAATAGTAATGGCATATACATGAGAAATTCATCCCACTATTACCCTCAAGGTAATGGGTTGGTTTTATCCACTAACAAGAATTTGATCAAAACTATCAAGAAAACTTTGGAGAATAATCAAAGGGCTTGGCACACTATTTTCTTGACAACCCTATGGGCTAATAAAATAACTCCAAAGAGGTCAATAGGGAATTATCCTTTTGTGTTTGTATATGGAAGGGATTCTAGGTTGTCTATATCCCAAGACCTTTCTGCCTTGGATTTGGCACATCAACTAGAGTTACTTGAAAACACTCCAATGGAGGTAATGTTGACAAAATTAATGGAGTTATAAGAGATTAGAGATAAAGATCATCAAGCTATAGAACATCACTAAATACTAATGAAGAATTATTTTGAAAACAAGTAAACTCAAAGAACATTCCAAGAAGGTGACATATTGTTGAAATGGGATGAAGATAGAGAAAAGCCAGGGAGACATACCAAATTTGATACCTTATGAAGTGGACCATATGTCATCATCAAGTGCAAAAAAAGTAATTATTTATAGTTAGAAAGAATGAATGGAGAGGATCTGATTATACCTATGAATGGGATACATTTAAAGCCTTTATATTGAGGAAAGGAAGGTTAGTCTTGTAAATATTAGGCTAGGTGTGAGTTTTGTTTCAGTTGTGTATGTTGTGTTCCATAAGTGTTCTAGTTGAACACATGTGTGTTTATTTGGGTGTGTTTTGTCTTGTGTGTATTTTATTTATGTTTAGTGTGGTGTCAAAGTAAAATTGTATGTCAAATTGGTGTATAGGTGACTCCATTACCCAATGGACAAGATTAGGCAATTGGTCTTGGCATAGCAAGCATACCACCCTTGAGAAATCACCAAGAATGTTGAATATTTTGACCATAGGTCAAAATAGATAAACCCCATATAGTATAACACTTGAATAAGGATCTAATATAATGTCATATGGTGTGTTATGGTCCATTTGACATGATTTAATATCTTATTAGCCTTAGTCATAATCTAATTTAGTCCTTATGTCATTTTGAGTCACTTAGGGGTCATAAATGAAGGTGGTACAATTTTCCTAGGTAGAAAATTGTTATAATATCCTTATAAACATCCTTCATATTATTCCCTATCAAATTAATTTTCAAGAATGTTAGTCCTAACATAAACTTATAAGTGTTAACTAAAAATCAAGAAAATAAGTGAAAAAGAGGGAGTTTCAAAGGTTGTATGGCCCATGGGAGAGAGTAGAACATGGGAGAAGATTGTGTAGTGACACTTCAACTTAAATATATCCATTTCCATGCTTGATCTTATTTTAAAGTTCTAAAATTAGACCAAAACCATTATATCTCTCCATCACTCTACAAGACAAGTAAAATTGGTCAACAGGTCTTTAGATAGTACAACCAATAGGAGGACTTATAGGTCAAAATATATTAGTGGTGGATAATAAACTTGGTCAGATTCACATTCATGGTAGCAGTTGGAAGAATGGTTGTCTATTCTTTAAGAACCATTCCTAATAAGTTGATTGTATTGTTTTGCTAGCTAATCCTCACACTATATAGGTTTTACTTCTAGTTGAGGTTATTCATATAATATAACTAATGAAATGGATTATATATGATGTGACATTACTTCTCACATATTTACCATATTTGGTTTCATGTTTGGAAGTGTTTTCATAATTTCAAACCTCTTAGGTTGCATGTGGAGTATGCTAGTGAGGTTGTAATTAGTTTTCAACACTTACAAAAGGTTTCTTTATCTACAATGGTGTAAAATGAGTGTGATATGTTGTGCTTCATGTTTTTAATGTCATTAAAATCTCTTTATATCAAAGTTAAATCTCACACCTATATTATTCATGGAGTAGTAGTTAAGAACATGGATCACTTAGTCAATTTCCTACATGATTCCATACACAGTCAGTTGCATGGGGTGTGTGAGGTCCTAAAGAGGTTCATAGAAGATGTTATGAAGAGTTAAAAAGGGATTGAAAACATTATTTTTGCATGATAAATTAGAAAAAACCTCTAATGCCATGCAAATTATGATGGTACAGTCAATTCCCAAATACACAGTCATATACCATAGAAATGCACACCTATAGGTGCCTATAGAAGGATATCACATTAAAATGGGTGTTGAAACTTGTTTAAAGCATGCCAAAGTTTTAATAATTCATTTTAACACCTTTGAGAAAGTTGGGAAACTAGTTTCAGGTCACATTCCATGCATATAGCTCATGACCACATTCACTGCCTTGACTACAACTATATCAACACTTGTAGGAGACTAAAAATGTGGGGATGGTAGTATTGTAACTTGTTTCAAATCTTCTAGGTTTTTGAATATTAATTTGAGCACGTGGAGAAGGTATAAAGCTGATTACAAGTCCTATACGATGTACATTGTTTAGGTTTCTACTCACTGCCCTGCAAACTATAAATAACCACCTACATGTGGATTACACAGAGGTATGAGGGTGTGGTATAAAGATGTTAAAATGTGTTTTTAGACTTTATTGAGGTTTTTGGAGGTTGTAAAAACCTTGAAAGTCATGTTTGAAAATTGGAATGGTAGTTAAGAGTGAGAAACCACTTTAAGAGAAGAGAACTGAGTTTCAAAAACTTGCTTCCCTAAAACACCAAAATAGAGGCCTAAGCATTTTTATCGATGTCATATAATAGTGTATCATGTAGTATAAGTCAAATTAAAGGTATCCATATCATATCCCTATATTAGGTGAATATCCTTGAAAAAGGGAATGGATTTGTGGTTATAGGAAAATGGTGTTTTAAGGCCTCAAAGTAATGAAATTGTTGATTACATTTCTTCAGTGTTGTCTACACGATTTGAACTTCAAAGTGACCTATACACCTAAATTTGAAATGTGGAGGCATATATTCATATTAAGTGGTTTAGTTGAGTTGAGAGAGAAAAAATTTCATCAATAAATATTTGAGATACAAGGTATGGAATTACACCATCACCTACAGGTGCCTTGTCATCAAATATCCACCTACAGCCTAATTGTAGGTACTCACTAACCATGACATATACCTTGGAGGACTACTAGGCATAAAAAGATAATTTTGAAAGTGGTATTTTTTTACTTATAAATCCAAAATAATCCAAGGGTATTAAGCACAAGGTTTCAAGGATTGAAACATAACTACAACACCCCTATTACTCCAACAGTGGTCAACTATAGTTGACTATAGTTGATAGTGAGAAAGAGTATGGTGTTTTGGAAGATTGTATAACATGAAAATGACTTGGATAGATCCATATGGATTAAAAGTGACCTTGGAGGCTCAAAATAAGTCATAAATCATTATTTTCAAGGTTAAACCATGTACTACCACCTATAGGTGTCTCTCTCAAACAAGAAAACATAGTCAACAATCTAAACCAGTCAAGTGCAAGGTGTATGTGGAAGTGTTTGGGAAGGTTAGAGTGGTAAGTAAGTTGGGAGAAATTTAATAATATATGTAATATTATCAATAAGATCTTACCATATGGAGATAATTTAGATAAAGGCTCAAATAATGCAACATATAGTCTATATTCAAGCCCTGCACACAATCAACAGTTTCCACATGTTTGTCTAAGGTTTTAAAGCATTTGGACGTGTTAGGGGTAGAAAATAACCCTAAGAATTTTCATATAGCATATATATAACCTAGATAAAACCATTATATATTCATTTTATATGAAACAATAGGGGAAATTCCCTCTATTTTATCTTAGATAGAGGGCACTCCCCAAGGATGTAAACACGGAGGTTTTGAAGGAAAATGATGAGAAGACAAGTTTGAAGTTAATAAAACCTTGAAAGTGGATGTGGAAAGATGTGATAGGTATGGAAAAACATGAGGAAATATTCACAAGTGTTATAAATATATCAGGGTGTTCAAAACCTATAGATATGCAGGCTAAGCCTACTAGGTCTTGGTTAGGCCTAATGGCTAAGGGGGTGCTAATACCATTTATAATATTAGATGAACATTTTAATCCATTGAAACATGCTTGTATGGATATATAAGGTGTTTTAAAACTATTGGAATGCAAAATAAATCAAATGAAATCCATTTCTTGGCTTAGGCCTAATCAATCTTGCACAAAATGGAATGAAAAGCTCAAGAGGTTGATTTGAGATTCTCACACCTATAAGGAGACTTAGAATTAGAATATAAGGAGTTGGGGGATGTTGAACAAGGTCTTGAGATTTTTTTTTTTGAAATTTGTTTGCTAGTTGAACATCAGACCTTTATGAATAAATGTTAAGGGTTAAAATTACTCTAAACCCTCCAAAACCCTTGCTAAAGACCTGATTGGGAAGATTATATAGGAGATGAATCTATATTGTATGGAATGGCTTGGAAAATGATTGGAGATTGTATAGGACTCTCTAGGTCTCCTTCCCATCAACTTGAGACCTACCCTACTTGTACAAACATGGTGCTAAAAATATTTTCTTGATAATTTTATGTGTTGTGTAGGTATGGAAGGGTTTCAAAGGACATAAAAAAATTTGGGAGAGATATTGGGACTTAAAATAACCCAAAATGTGCATTTCATGCTTCAAATAACCTCATAAGTGCTTTCATCTTAGCTAGTCAAAACTGGCATAGTAAATAAGATGGTGAGAGAGTGAAAACTTCAGGTGGAAGGCCTCTTAAAGATTTATTAAGGAATATAATTCCATGAGGGGTAATAAAAGGTGTCATAAAATCCTTTGTATGGATCAAATTGGAAAAATTAAGACCAAATTTAGTGCTAAGTGTGAAGGGGGAGTGAAAGAGACATTATTTGAACTGCAGGCAGTAATAACTCATCTCCAGAAGAATCCTAATGATTAGGGATGAAAAAAATTCATGTTGGATCATGTATATAACTTATCCCTATTAGTTAAATCATTACATATATCCATAGTTAGATATAAGATGTTCCAAGAAGGCCAAATGATGAAGGCAGTTTTTTGAGCAAGTAATTGAGGAGTTCTATGCCACATTTTAGGAGTTTCATGTTTTGAGGGACATTTTTTCAAGTATAATTTACATGGTCTATCTCAGATTACTCTCTCATGTATGTGTAACTCCTTTTATTATCATGACACATGTATTAGTGACTCTTGGACTTCATTATACTCTCCTCTCTCTCCAATTCTATAAGTAGTAGCCATTTTGGATCTTGCAGACTAATACCACATCTAGTATTTCAAATACATACTAGTTTAATTTAATATTTTTCTTTTGAATAATATGAAAAATCAATTTTTTAGTTCATAAACATATTTTTTGAGGGTGCAAAGTGATGAATGGTTGAGTTTTGTCATCTTATCTTTGTTTTTCCTTATATTTTCATGTCTTATGCAAGAAGTTATCATTCTAATATGTCACAGAGAGTGTAGTTAGTATATTAGGATCCCTTAAAGTGTGAAAGTGTCTTTAGATTAAACTATTTGATCTCTTTTATACTTATCTTGAGTCGTCTCATGCATGTCACCTTTATATTAAAACACTCATGTTAGAATATTTTGCAACTTTGAGACTAGTTTGTAAATCTTGTTCTTAGTGAGATAAAGTATGATAACATAGATAATATATTCATGGTGTATGACCCCATTATATTATATTTGTTTTATGCATGCTTATATCCATTTTCCCTCAAGCAATCGGTAGTATAGGTGATAAGCACTTCAAGACAAATTTATGGAGCTAGCCCTTAAACCTATAGGTCTAATTATCCTATAGGTAAGACCACATACCTATAAGTATTCCATTTTTTCCCAAATCTTAGATTAGGCTTGAAAAACTTCCTCTAGGGTGCAATATTTGGTGGTAATAGTTGGCATCAAAACAAGTAAGTGAAAGTCCATAAGGTCAACCATATGCATAAGTATAATAAAGTCATAAATTTACATGATTTAGTAAGATCAATAAAAATTAATAATTATCAACACATAATAGTTAATATACAAGGAGGAGCCACATGAAAATAAGGCATGCATAAATGACTCAGGCATTCAATAATTATGCCAAGGTACTATCACATCACAACAATCAACACACATGATGGTGAAGTACAAGGGTATATGACTCCCACATGGTCACCCAATGTCTAGATGTCATCCAAATGACACCAAATAAACATAATAAAATACACACAATTAGTCTTAGAGATCTCAAATCATGATCACCCTCCTTCTAAGAAGGTTATTTTCTAACAAGGCATAAAATCCATCTCCATGAGTTATAAAAAATTTAACAACAATGTTTATACATCATGGATAGATATCTTAAGCTAATTGATAAGAATAAAGGATCCCCAAAATTCTCTAACTTGTCCAAACAAGTCAGTCACATTCACCTGCTAGACCCTCCACGATTAAGATGCAACCTTGAAATTCCCAATATAATATACCTTGACATAATTGGATATCTCACCCATGCAATCTATCAATAACCACTAAGGCATTATCTCATGATTCTAACAACAAGCTAATATCACTTATTCTTCTAGTTGACTTAATCTAGCAAGTCAAAGGTTAAATAGTAATTATTGCTTTGACACAACATTACTTTATGGGAAAGGGTGGACTTAGCCAAGGCATGGGTGAATGCTAAAGAACCACCATGAAAATTATAATTTCCATAATCAATAAGATCAAATTAACTCATAATAAACATCCACATAGATGCAGGGCATATATATATCACAATAGACATCCCATGAGTATCAAAACATAACTAAGTTTTCAATAAAGCATCCTCATGGATGCATAAATTAGTCCAAATCAAATAAGCATTCCCATGGATATAATGTATCCATGGTTAACATGAAAACCTCATGGAAATTAACCTATCCATGATCAAATAACCATCACCCATGTAAACACATCCATGATCAAAGAAACATCATGATTACAAAATAAGAAATAAACACCCCCACATGCTTAATTATTTTTAGACCTTAGAAGTTATGAAGCCACAATATTTTATATCAAACTCAAAAGAGAACAAATAAATATATAGGATCAAGCTCCTAATACAACACAAGATACTCCCATGAAGTGGAGATCCCAAGCCTCACTGATTTACCCAAGTAAATTTGACACCCTTGCCCTATGAAAATCTCTAGGTTTGATCCAAACCTTTGGTCTTTCAAAGGTCAGGATGTTCTAAGCATCTACTGATTACTTGCCCATAAAAGTCAATAATAGATACTGAACATCATTTTCTCAATTATAAGGTAAAATGATGATCACTAGTCTTCCATTGACTTGCCCATACAATTCAATAGTTGACTAGTGATGCTTGCCCCAATGCAAATAATGAGGTAAGGATTGACCCATCCAATTCTATGGGTAAGCATCACAAAATCCCTTGTAGAATTTTACCAATTTTTTCAAACACACACACACAGACATATATTCCATAATATAGGAACTTTATAATACTTTAGGCTTTCATAAGAAAAAAACTATTCAACTCATCCAAGAGGTTAAGCAACTTTATAAAGGTCACATTATAGCCTTCTCAAGCATATAATACATACAATAGTATATACCAAGCATATAACTGTAGCCATGGTTTAGTATGCATGCTAAAGTACAAGGTTCTAATTCAATCTTATCAAGACAACATAGACATATAGGTGGCATTCAACCATCATAAGGCATACACATGCATGTTGGCAAAATAAGCCTCCATAAGGATAGGTATATCTACACTAAGTGTATTTACAACCACCTAAAGTGCATTATGCAAACACAATCTCTTACAAGTGTATGCACAACCACACAAAATCTCAACCAACTTTTCAAGCACATGCCAAAAGTTAGTGCAAAATGTCAAAACTCAATAAAAACCTTTAAGCACATGCTCTAATACTAGATGAAACAACTCCATTTTTTTAAAATTATCTTCAAAGTACATAATAGAAAAATAAAAGGTCTCACTGCATAAAATTAATGTAGTGTAATGCATCTCAACAAACTCATCATGAAGTACTAGCACCCACAACCAACATCCCAATTATCTCAATAGTTAAGGCTATAATCAACTAAAATGAAATTGATCACATATAAGAATGTCTAGTTAGAAAAATTATTTATAAGCAAATAAGGTAAGCTAGAAGAGAAATATCTAAGCATGGAGTTCTGAATGATCGAACATAAGGGTCTATCTCACTAACATTCTTTGCAAGTTTTATCACATTATGAGATTAGCAAGTGAAGATCTCTAATCCACTACTAAGTCCATCATGACATAAGAATAAGTGTCCCAAAGCCTTTTAGGGAATTTCCCAAGTGAAGAATTCACTTAATGATCACCATAACATGATCCAAGATCATTTATGAACATTAATCCTTTGATACCTTAACTGTTGAAGGCCACACACACAAGATGTAACTCCATATGGAAGAAATATTTTATTAATTAGATGAATTACAATATAATTAAGTCAAGATGGATGACACACACACGTGAGCCTCCAATTGAATAAGTGTACAATTAGTATACAAAAAACATTTACTTCTTATGATCCATGAAAACTATCCCGTAAGCCAACCATAGGGGTCTACACCTAAATATTGCCTGATTCGTTAGTTATCATATCCTATTATTATAAAAACATATCCATTCACACCATTTAAATAACATGCGTATGACCATGAAAAAGTTCATTACTTTATTACTCTCAAAAATTAACTTGTGTGTTTATTAAGAAATATTATGATATAACAACTCATTGTCAAGGTGGACTATTTAATCCTATAACCAAGTGAAATCATTAAGGTTTCCAAAAATTATTAAATTCTTATCCTAATTTTAGGATTATTTATTGTTTAAATGAACACATATAAGATATACCAAGATTTCAATGATGAGGATAAGTTTTAATTTTAAGTACTCACATATCTAATATAACCAATGACTATCTATTCTCATATAAACAAATGACAATATAGCCAACTTTCATTAACCAAGATTTGCATTGTAACATCTAAATTAATAGTCTCTAAGAAAGCAAGACATAAATCTAAATCACTATAACACTATTAATAGAATAATCTATAATCCATAATATGGGTCCAAATATGAAGATAATTAATCCATCTTAATTCATTTATTAAGTGATAGAAGTAAGTTCACTTAAAATGACATTACAACCAATAACCATTCATTCTTAAATTACAATAATGGGAACATATTAATTTAAATCATCAAGAGATTATTTGCATAAACTATTTGCTTTATCTTATTTTCAACTAAGATTATAAACATGATAATACCATGTGTTTAGAAATAAAACTATAATTAAGGGATGTCTTATATCATCATGACAAAATTGATTGAATAAATCAAGTACAACTATTTGTTTTAGCTAAGGTTATAAACCATGCAACCATAACTCATAAAATTTGATAATAAAATAACATCAAATAATATGCCTTTAATCATAAATTAGGTTGTATACTTGTCTACAGTTACTAATTTGAACCCAAGTCTATCTCATTAATGATCATGTTTCAAAATAACAATATCTCTCATCATAATTAGTTATCATCATGCGATTGTCATAAACAAATGATATATCCTCATGCTAGATGTGCATCTATGCCATGAGAATGTCACCAGGTAATATTCATCATAAGTCTACGTAAATATACATAATTTCACCGATAATATTTACAATCTATAACTAATTACAAAAAATCATAATGCAACACCATTTTACCTTCATGTAAATTCAAGGTTAAAGACATTATGGTTACATCTATTCTGATAATAACCTTTTTCCTTGGTTAATTTTATAAGATCCACGTAACTATCAACAAGAATGCCTCTAATGTCAACATTATAATCAATAATGTTTTTTTTATAATGTAACAATATTATAAAATTGCATAAGGTAATAAGATGAATTACAAAATGAAAATCGTTAATCCACCACAATCCATTACTCCAACATCATAAGTCAATAGGTATGGACAAGAGAAAAAGTCCCCATATAGATCTAGGTGAATCAACAGAGAAGGATGAACACTGTAAGGAGGGACACCCCTCAAAATTAGTCCTATGAGCCCAACCATTGGTGGCCATTACCACCCCAACCATCTTGGTGGAGGGTTTTGGCTACCAAGTATTTGGGTGGTGTAAGAATATACATATAATACTTAGCCACTAGTAAGAACTTACAAAACTATCAACAAGGACAAAGGAAACAATGTAGAAAACATACAGCCATGACACTCAACGAAACCATGGGCCTAAGTAATGCCCAAGGAAAATATTGGAACTTAATAAAGACCATACCATTAAAATGGCACCAATAACCTTACTTCATAACTACATATAATATTTCATGACTGAAATCAAACTCATATAAGGAACATGAGTAACCATTTTGCAAAATGGGAAAGAATCAATCCATGTTTCATGTGTGTGTGTGTAAATTAGTTCCATATTAAATAAAATATATGAAACTTCATCCCAAACCTAGAACATATCTAAAATCCAAAACTTGACATTCAATTGATACACACACACAACCGATTCAATGAAAACTCTAATCAAATTCAATTCAAGTAAATGTGTTTTTAAAGAATAAGAACAAGGTATTTTAATTCTTAATATACCCAAATCAGTATTTAATTCTATTTTTAGAGATTATAATGGTGAACTAGAATAAACAAACCCAACTTCATTAGACATTAAAACCCAAATTGGTTTTTAATTCAAAATAGGTGTCATAAGGACAAAAGAGCAATCTGTTACAAGATTTAAATATTATCCAAGTCACTTATTTACGCTATAACCATTAATTGATTTCCTATAGTTCAAAATGATTTACAACATTTTATATCTTTTCCCCCACCCATGATTTAAAATTAAATAGAATGCCATTCATGATTTTAACAAAATTTGACCAGGGCTTCACCCATAAAGTCTACCGAATATAAATTGCCATACAAACAAAAGACCCCATGTAGCAATTTAGATCATAATTGTTATTTACCTTCAAACATCAAATTAAACCCAATTGTCGCCACAAAACCCCTCTTTTTCCAAGTAAATCCCATTCAAATAGTTCACACAGGGAAAAAGGGTGTGGCATCTTGATTTTATTTTAAGGCATAAATAAATTTATTTAACCCATCCCAAGTGCATCATGTTTATACTATGAGACACAAGAAAATAGGGGAAGCATTTACCCCTAAATAGATTCCATATAACACTCAATAAATAGGGAAAAATTCATATGAACATTTCAAATAACAGTTCAGGTTATGATGTCTTGTTTTCATATAAATCTGTAAATAACCAAACACAATAAAAATGTAAAAGTACTATACTAAGATTTTCATGCAAGGGAGAGGTAAGAATAATCTATAATTGATTTAATCACTAGATTATAACCTGGTTCAAGAATCATAACATAACTCACCTGTAATGACGTTTCAAGCTAAAAGGTGTCATAAAGAAATATGAGTCATCAGGTTTTTGATGCCTCCCCCAACTTTCTTATTTCCACCATACATCTCTCTCTCTACCCTTACACCCTTCTCCTCCTGTTGCACGTTCTGTGATCCTTCCCTTGCTGCATTCTCCCATTTTTCCTCTCATGCCTTTCCTTCCTCTCCATTCCTTCTAACTCTACCTCCTCCAACCTACCATACCCATGATCCAAACTATTAGACGCCATGTTGTCTCCCTTCTTCCTACACGCCTGACCAAACTTCATCTCCCTACTTGGCATCCTCTCTCCACGTTAGTCGATGCCCAACTTCCTTCCATACTCCTTACTAGCTATGATTCAACACCCTTTTTCCTTATAGCACACGCCAAGGAGTAATAAAATAATAATATCCTTGATTCATTCCCTTGTTCCCTTCTTTTACATGCCACAAAGAAATTATATATATATATATATATATATATATATATATATATATATATATATATATATATATATATATATATATATATCCCAAAAGAATAAAAAACCCTCCAATTAAAATAATAATGATCTCCTAGGAACTAGGTTCATGCACAAGTTAAAGAAAATAAAATAATAAAATAAAATGAATAAAATATAAACAACCTTCCCAACTCCACAAGTTGATCCAGGGAATAATAAAATAATGAAAGCATTAAAATAGTTAAATCAACAAAATATTGAATTGCATAAAGAAGTAATAATAATAATAATAATAATAATAATAATAATAATAATAATAATAATAATAATAAAATCAATTTTAATAATAATATAAATTGTAATAATGATTCAAGAAAATAATAATAACGATTATTAAATAATAAAAGATACAAATCATTAACGTACTAATAATAAAAATTAATAGTAAAATACTAAAATGATAAAATAAGTAAACCAATATAATTGATAAATAAATAATAATTAATAAAAACATAAATCGATAGAGAGATAATAGTGAAATAAATTCATTAACTAATATATTTAATGAAATCAATAAAATTATTAAAATGATAATAATCATTATAAATACATTTAAGGTAATAATAATAATCATTAAAATGATAACGATCATCAAAATCAACATGAATATCCAGGGAATTAATCATCCACAACAAAGGTTGCTAAGGATGTTCTCCAGGATCAAGAGACCCGCATTGATGAAGACGAACCTAAACTAACCTAGTTACAAACAACTGCTCATACACTCTAATTGTTTATGACACTTAAAAAGGGCAACCAAATATGAAGGTATAACCTCTAGCACACAAGGAATACACAAGAGGAATGATGATGCTAAAAACTCGATAATCCCAATAGAGAACAAGAACAAAACACATGTGCTCAAAATGGGATGAGATTAATAGTGACAGAAATAATAACACAATAGAATACAATAACGATGGCTCAATATCATATAGTACATGTTATACCTATTGGAATGACCTTCTGACTACTTAATTGCCCACATATATACTCGAGATGTCTACACCCAACACTGAGCCTAGCTCACAACCTAATGCCTGCATCTACCAAATAAGATGATAATAGTACCTGAATGATATCGATATAAATAATAACAATAATAAATTCAAAATGAATAATTACACATGAAATAACAAATCAGTTATAATCATCTATAGCTGAAAAGGGACTAGAGTTAGTCCTGATAACTGTGACCTCAAGCATGTCCTATAAACATATCCTATAGTTGCAAGAGTAGGCAATGTCAATCATAACCATTAAAGCATGATATATCTATAACATATAACAATGTAACTAATTGAAGCAACATATACATATAATAGGATAAAATGAATCCAGTGTAGGCCCTGTGCATATCAAAATATTATTAACCCAATAAGAGCATTAATTGTGACATAATGTATCACATAGCTATCTAAGGTACCTATGTCATAACCATCTAAAATCAAAACCAACATTAACTATCATCAGTTCAAGTGTTTGTCGAGAACATGCTAAAGCAAGCTATACTCTAGTATCTGTAAAGGGCCACAAGGTCAGTTCATGACAAATTTTATTGTTATTATTATTTATATATATGATGTGATAAGATTTATATATTACCTATAAGTTAAATATGATTATTTATATATTATGATGTGATAATTTTATTATTTATAAATGAGGTGGTAAAATCTCTATACTACTTATAAATTAATTATAATTATCTATTTATTTATTTTAATGTGAAAATATTTTTTATGATAATTTATATTTATAATTTTATTTATATTATTATTTATAAATATAATGTGATAAAATCTATATATTAACTATAAATTAGTATGATTATCTCTATATTAATTTATTTATAATAATGACAAGTAAAATCTATATATTACCTATAAATTAATTTTTATTATCTGTATATTATCTATTTATTTATTATGATATGGTAATAGTTTTTTATGATATTTTTTTTACAATTTCATTGTTATGATTATTTATAAATACGATGTGGTAAAATCTATGTATTATATATTAAAATTTTATTATTATGATTATTTAAAAATATGATGTTAAAATTTATATATTATTTATTTATTATGATGTGATAATTTTTTTTTATGATTATTTATAAATACGAAGTGGTAAAGTCTATATCTGTAAATTAGTTATTTTTTATAATTTTATTGTTATGATTATTTATAAATATGATGTGGCAAAATCTATATATTCTGTATAAATTAATTTTGATTATTTGTACATTATCTATTTATTTATTATGATGTGCTAATATTTTTTATGATAATTTTTTTTATAATTTTATTGTTATGATTATTTATAAATTCATATGATATGGTAAAATCTATATTACATATAGATTAGTTATGATTATCTGTGCATTATCTATTTATTTATTATCATGTGGTGATATTTTTTTATGATGATATTTTTTTATATTTTTATTGGTATTGATTATTTATAAATATGATGTGGTAAAATCTATATATTACCTATACTTTAATTATAAATTATGATGATGTGATAAAATCTCTATACTACTTATAAATTAATTATGATTATATGCATATTACCCATTTTAGTTATGATTATCTATATATTATTTATTTATTTATAATCATGTGGTGATATTTTTCAAGATAATTTAATTTTAAAATTTCATTGTTATGATTATTTATAAATATGATGTGCTAAAATCTAGATATTATTTATAAATTAGTTATAATTATCTATATATTATTTATCTATGATATGATTATTTATAAATATGATGTTGTAAAATCTGTATGTATTATCCATAAATTAGTTATGATAATCGTAAGATCTAAATTTGTCATAGGAGCCTATAAATTAATTATGGCAACTAGTCAAGTAGAAATCAATTTCACACTAAAAGCAATGAGGGAATTTGTACAGTAAAAAAAATGAGAAAAGTAATATTTATAAATATTAAATGTAAACAGTTCAATTTACCCCCCTTTTCCTCTTTTTTTTAATTTTCTTTCTCTACTCGACAAGAAACTTATTTATTTATTTTTTAAAATATATTTGATTTGTATTTATATGTATTTTAATTTTTTCTAAAAGAATTTAATGTTAAGACACTCATGTCATTACACAAAATTAACCCCCCGAATTCCACTGAAGGAACACCTAAGTACATAATCTAAAATAATCTAAGCACATTATCTACAAGAAAAACTAAATAAAATCTAAGGTACCAAACTATAGATGTAAGATGCACAAAGAATCGAGAAGTAGATACTAGTCATAATATATAGTAACAACAAAGATGGTAGTGTAAGAAAGACTAAAATAGCATAGTATCTTATGTGAATTTATCATAATAATAATAAAAATGTAGCTAAGTAAACATAAGTAGCAACACAAATCTTCATAACTAACTACATAGTAAAATATTAGCTTTTATAAATAGAAATATTTTTATTTTAACAACAATTGATTCATGATAACTAATTTTTAATTAATTTAACAAAGAGGACAAATAAAATTTATTATATGTTTTAGTATTATGTTGTACTAAAAAGTGCAATACTTTATTTTCTCTCTTGGTGTTACAATATTCATTTTCCTTATAATGCTTGGAATTGAAATCCAACATCATCATTCAATTTTAGTATGGAATTGAATGGGTACATTATTATTCTCATCAGGGTTATATAGGATTCAATCTACAATACAAATGATAATAATTCTTCACATAAACTCATGAGACCAATGAAAACACACTTTCGGCTTTCTTAGGCTACTATTAGATATTAGTGAATAGGATAACATACCATCTTGAAACAAAGGAATATTGTTAAATTTCATCCATGCATATGAAAAAGTTTGGAATACTCTTCATCCAAGATCTCTTCAAGAGACCATTACCATAATAGGCTCCATTAAAGCTTCAACATTGCATACAAATAATAAACTATATATTATTCATAAATGATCTTTATATCTCATAACTTATCAAATATAATGAATGTACCTTGCATGTATAGGTAAGAAAGATCAATCCTAACTAAGAAATCAAGCTAAGTGATCAATCCTAAATAAGAGATTAAGCTATAAATCAAACATAAGACTAAGAGAGAACTATCCCTAAAGGATAAAAAAGAATATAAATTATCTCCATAATATCTAAGAGATAAATTGTGATATCTTATAATATCTAAAATAAGATAAATGAAATATCCACACATAAGTGGGTGGGAATAATAAATCACTTAGGTGAACATGAGCTAAGGTAAATAACCTACTCTAACACCCCCATTCAAGAGAATATAGGGGTCAAAAACGGAGTGAAATATCCACAATATGAGTCCTAATAATAAGGCTAGATCAAGTACTCATATATAATATATCCATGAAACAATCTCTTATAAAGTGGAGAAAGGGAGAAAACTTGTAAGAAAATAAAACTCCCCCCTAAAAGAGAGAAATGAAGGAAGGAAATGGATCTTGGTAACAAGCCTTGATAAGGTACCCATGTACAAATGAAAAAAATATCTTATAATTGGAGAAAAAGAGAAAACCTCATGCAAAAATCTCCTCTCCAAAAGAAAGAAATACTAGTGAAGGTTTAAGAATCCTCCAAAACAAAATGTCCCAAAAGAGTAGGAATAAAATATGAACGTGAAAAACACCACCAAAGCATGAAAAATTTACAAACAACTATCAAAGGATAACTTCTATAATGCTAAAAGAAGAAGATCCTCTAAAACAGGATGAAGTTCAGGATCAAGAAGATAAAAATCTGTATGAGTGCCCCTAATGACACTACTCAAACAATGATCAGATGGTAAATTAAGGCACAATCTTAAATTTGAAGATACAGATGGCACATAAATATACATAAGTGACTCCAATGACACTACTGACTAATGCATGGAAAATTGCAAGTCAAAAATATAGGTGCCAATAGTCTCAAGAAATTGATCAATTGAAGATGGAAGGTCACCTCCATAAAAGAGGAATGCAAGAGTTTATATATGGTAAATGTCCCATCTCACTGAAATGCATAGGTAACTAGCCACTACATCCACCTAGTACATAGGAATAAAAACTAGATACATAGCTCACTCCAAATTGAAACTAAGGAAGTACTAACACCAATAATATGATACCCCCATAATCCTGACAAGGGAGAGATACGATAGGTCCACTGAAACTATGTATCAGAATGTAGTTCATGAAGAAGAACTAGCTAGATCAAATTGTGTATGAAGAAGTACCAACAATTGAAAAAGGGTGCACAAACACAAGGCACATTCACATGAAAGTGGACAAGGTTATGATTACAAATAATAAATCTCATACAACATACCCCCCCTAAAATTATATAGAGTAATTAAAGTACAATAATAACACAACATGATGTAGAATATCTATGAAATATACGTGTAATTTTGAAACACTTTATTTTAGTGCATTTACATATGAAAAGTGCTTATACTGGAAGATTACAATGTCCAAAAATGACCACATGATGAAAATATAAAACTCAGATATAAAATGAGGAAAATGATAACACATGATGAAGTACACCAAAAATAATGCACTTTAAAAAAAAAGGACCCAAAAAGGAGTCCAGACATAGAAGTTATGGCTCATCAAAGTTCCCAAAACAAGGATTGCACAACAACAACACTGATAAAATTAAATTCTTCAAAAAACCAAAAGTCCAAATTGAAAAACACCCACTCCACTTCAAAGAACATGAAATTCTAATCGATTATAAAAAACATTGCACTAAAAAATACATTTGGATGGCCAAGATATCACCATTTAAAGATGAGGTGTGAAATTGAAAACTCCATTAGAGAGGGGTGGGATTGAGAAAAAATCCAACCTCCACCACATTTAACAAAAAATCCCCTAAATTTGGAGGTCTACCAAAAATGGAAGCCCTCCAATATAAAATGGATAAAAAAGTTTGCCCCGCGCTATAAAATGTCACTAACCTTCATTGAAAAAAATCCTTATTTAAAAAATTATTTGAAAGAATTTTTAATCAAAAAAATCATAGGATTTTTGATAAAGGGTGGTGAATTTGGATCATTTATGGGTGTTATGTGGTGAGTGGTGCATGCTATAATGCACGATCAAACACAAACCTAAATGTAACACAAAATAATCCACTGAAACTATGTTAGGGAGGAGAGCTGAGGGTCCAATATCATAGTATACTAAGGATCCAAATGGATTAGCTCACTGATCAATGCAAATATGGTCGATGTTAGTTCACTATTATGTGCTAATAGGTAAACATCCACAAATCAAGCTCAATAGTAGTGGGATATTGTTAACCCTACAAGATCAACTTGAAGTGATGGTGAGGAGCTTAAGGGTCCACTAAAGGAAGGAGATGAATTTTCCAAGAGAGAGCTTATTGACGATAAAAATTATACCATCAATGAATCAACCCTTTTTTCTATCATGAAGGTCAAGTTGGAATCATTCAAGTCTAATAGTAAGGTTGTAAAGGTTCAATTATGATCCTAAAGACACGAGGGGTTTTTTAAATGTTATGAGAAATAATAAATAAGTTATCAAATATAACATATTCCATTATAATTTTAAAAATCCACTTCATCAAATAATGAATCAGTTTAGATATGAATATGTGATCTATCTTATTCGAAAGAGAAGGCCTATGAATTAAACAATCTCTTGAAGGAAAGAAATCTGATTCAGTAAAATAATATAAGTAATATCTTGTTTTTGCTGTAATATCTTTCAATCAAATTTAAGATAATAAGCTAAAAATATAAAGTAAGACAAATTTGAGATAAATCAAGATAAATATATCTCTAATCAATACAATATTCAAGTGTAAATTAACATAAAGAGACACAACAAACAATAGCCAACAATCTAACTAAAGAAACAAAGAAAAGGCAAATAGAAAACAACTAAGTTATGAAAAGACAACAAACTAGCAAACAATTAAGTAAAAACTATAAAGTAAACTAAATAGGAAAAACACTAAGGACTAAAGCAATTAAACTAATCTAAAAATCTGATTAACTAATCTAACAATATAAAGAAATAATTTAAATTAGGATTAAAACTACAAATAATCTAAATCTAAGACAAAATTACAAACTAATGATCTGAAATGTAAAAAAGTATAATATCTAATATAAAATTTAAAATACAAATTTAATAAAGTCTAACAAGTAAATTTAAAACTATATTTAAAAATAATAAAGAACTAACAAAAGAAAATAATCTATTCTAAAGAAAGTAAATAATCTAAGAAAATAGCTTAAGAAAAACATAAATAAACAAGTAAACTAAAAAAATCTAAAGAAATAGATTAATTAAAGATTAAACTAAAACATAATAAACTGTTTTAAAATTAAAACCAATATAAAGTACAATAAACTTTAAGAGTCTCAAAAGAGAGAGTCATCTTAGAAGAAAAGATAGATGTTATTTGAGAAACCAACATCTTTCTTTACAAATACTTGAGAGACAATTTTTACAATCAAAATAGGTCAATGAAATGTCACAATCAAGGTTTTCATCATTATTTAGGTTGAATACTTGGATTCTGCACATAGGACTGCAATAGAAATCATCAAAAGATATTAGACTTGATAAATTTCAGATAATCTATTGTAAATGATGATATAAAAATTAGATATACCTGAGTTCCCTAAGCAATTACTCAACCATAAGAGAAAGTACCTTTAGATCTATCTGCAAAATTCATGCTATCTCAAATAAGTTACATAAAAAAGAGAGAGATGAATGATTGACTTTACAAATGTATAAGTCTTCAATACTTGTGTTGTTCCTCATCTTTAAATGAATCTTTGATTTCCTTTTATGCTCAAACTTGGTTTGAAAGAAGTTACTACTAACCTTAGTTAGTTATTAGTTTAATTTAACTAATTGATTTTGAAAGTTAATTAATTATAAACAATTATTAGTTAGGGATATGTTTAATTAAGACTTAAAAAGTTTTAATGGATCAAGTTTTTGAATATAGACTGGGTACTATATAATGGGTGGAGACCCCTATCAATTAATAATAAAATATAATAGCATATATCAATAAAAATAGATAAACCAAAGTTTATAAAATTCATATTTATATCAACCATAATGCATATTTCCAAAAAATAACTTAAGCATATATTTACTATCCAAAACCTCAGAATGAAACCCTAATATCTTTTCACAAATATATTCTATTCAAACTTCTTTGTCATCGTTTATATATTTCCAAAATTTGAACAAAAAATCAAAACACCTATCTCAATTTTTAAATCATTATTATTTCAAGATTTATTTTCAAAACAAACCCAAGAACTTCAAGATTGAGATGCAAAGCTAGTAATAATTTCATTATCTTATCTGGAAATCAATCCACTATTATTTATAAGAAGAAATATGTCAAAGAAAATTTGAAACTAAGATTGAAAATTTTATCCTCATAATACAAAAATATAGTCACTTTAATATGTTCAAAATATTTTTCAACATAACCTCCCTATCATGGCCAACCATAATTATCAATCATTTGTCCTTAAAATAGAAACCAGGACTTCAAAAAAAACTTTGTTACTAAACAAACCCTCCATGACAAACACAACTAACAAAAATATCTCAGTACATATACAGATTCAACCCATGTCAAACCCCTGACACAACGCAACAAGTCTCTAAAACCTTAACTGATACATTTCAACCAAATCATGATTTCAACCTTATAGAACTTGAAATTTTTTTTTTGTAGTTTCAAACATATATATTTTAAATCATTCTTATGAAACCAAGAAATAAATGTATTTTTTTTGTTATTTATTTATTTCCCATATTTGAAAGAAACCCCACAATGAGTTTCGAATATGCTAAGCTTTCAATATTTCAAGCTTAACAAACCCTACATGCACAGATTTATGGTTTTGGAAAAAACCAAAACATCACATTTCATAAATGATAGAACTACTAAATCTTAGAGTGAAACACAAATGTGAGAAAACCTTCATTTCAAACTTGACAGACTTTAATTCCATAACATTCATGCGAACTTTTCTTTGAAATTGAAACTGATATGCATGTACCTATTTTATTCTTTTTAAGAAATTAGGGGTCTAGTTCATAAATAATAAAGGGTATGAGTAATGTAAATTAGCGAATAATATGTGAGAATTAAACTACTAATTTGTGTAAATAGATAGTACTTTGCCTTTTTCTAAAAATATCAATAGGTGAGAGAAATTAGAACTTAGCTTATTCTAGGTGATCTGGACTGAGATAAGGTTTGATACTGGAGGAACATGGCTGAGAAACAATCATAAATATGTCCTTGGACTTCATTTTTAGGTTGGATAGGAGCATCAAAAATAAGACACCCTACTATTCAGTACTGTAGTCTTATTCAAGTGATGTTGTCCTGAGCCTGAAAGCTTTCTAGGTTCTATTCAGAATGCATATGTTATCCTGTCACTAAAATTTCAAGGTCTAAGACCTCATGGAGCTTGTTGTGTGCTTGTTTTAGTCTTTAAAACTCTTAGGAGCTCCTAGCACTTGAACTTGAATGCAAACTTTAGAAAGAGAGAGGAGGGGTTAGTGTGTAAAAGATACGTTGGATGTACTTCACATCTTATGTGTGGGCACATTGCCTACATACCAATACTCTAAAGGAGGATCAAGCTAATGTAGTTCTCCCATTGAAGTGATTGGTTTAATTTGTATGATAAATGTAATTATAATTTGAAATTAGATGTGCTTCAACTAGCTAGAGACTGGTGCAATGACTTGAGTAGGCTTGAAACAATGTTGGAAGGCTATATACAACGAATAATGGAAGAATACTCGAGCATACTTGCTTATATTCTTGCATCTCTCTTGAAAATGAGTGCTGACCCTTCTAAATGGAATTTGAATGGCCTTTTATAAGGAAACTAATGATCATGGGTTAAATGAATTCATGTGAGGTTGAAAGGGAAAAAGATAAGAATCTAAGAAAATCTAACTGTTTGAGGTAAAGATGAGCTTGGAAAACAACATCAAAAATAGGACACCCTAAATTTTGGCACTCCTATCCTATTTGGGTGCTATTTTCCTAAGGAGATGAGACCTATGGGGATAGATCTGGGCTTGAGAGAGCTACCTAGGTCTCAAAAAGCTAAGTTAGAGAAGCTATGGATGATTGGGAATCAGTGAAAGAAGTAGCCTAGAGGGGTTGTGTGAGCCAACATGAGGACCTATGGATTAGGTGTCTTAGCCATAATGAAGTTGTACAATTTCATATTTTACATGACTACATTTTCCCCCACTTTATTCTAGTGATGCACCAAAGGGAAATACTAGGATAAAGGAAAATAAGAAGCTTACCTAAACTTACCTGTAAAGGTGAAGCTCATGAAGCTATGTGATGTTGGATGTGCATAAAGAGAGCACGTTATGAATTATGAATCTATAATGAAAACATAAATAAGATCAGTTCTGACGTGATATGTTATATCTAAAATAAGAATGTGCAAGAGTGGAGAAAGAGGAAAAAAAGGAATGAATAGACCTCATCAGGTACGTGAACCAATATAAAACCTATTGTGATGTTGGAATATGTTGGATGATATTGAGTGTGTGTTGAATTAAGAGTAATATCATGAATGGAATTGAGTGCTCAATTCACTAAAGTGTGCTAAAAAATGCAAAGGGTAGCCCTTTGGCTCTATTGTCACCAACTAAGTGAAGTTAATGAATCATGCGTATACTAATCGATGTTTGGACTATGTCTAATCCCTTTGAATATGTGGCTCAATAATACAAAGGTTAGCTAGACCTTTGAATCCATCATTGCTCCATGAAGTGATATTGGTATAGAATAGATGTCATATGAGATGGCTCTTAGAGCCCATGGATGCTCTGGAAATCTGACAATGTGGATTAGGTAGCCTGAATATATGCTAGAAACTAGGCCAGTCTTGGCCATTTCAAAAGATGGAGGTTAGGCTTGTATGAAAGCCTCTCCAAAACTGAGATAAAATGCTTATGTGGAAGCCAACTTGGGAACTCAGGCACTCAAAAAGCTAAAGTTTTATGAAATTTTAACTCAAATGTGATGCCAACCCCCTGTAGATGGAGTAAGGCACACAACTAATGAGAATGCTTGGAATAAACTAAACTTAGAAAGAAAAGAATATTAATATGCCATGCACATTGCCCCCAATCACTAATGTTTGGAATGTGGAATCTGATTTGGAATTTATGCCAACTATCTAATCTAAATTGAAAGTAATAACCATCATGTTGCACATGATAACACCCTATATCTAAGAAAACTATACTGAAACTGCTAAATCTTACTGATCGAAAAGTGCAAAAACTATTCTTGAACTAAACTTTTTCCATATTTATGGAAACCTTGAGTTTTTTTTTGCTTGGATAGGAGTGCCAAAATGTGGACACCCCTGTGTTTAGCATTATATTCCTACTTTGGCACTATTATCTAGAGCCAAATCTAATGATTGTTCTGGATTCTCTATTGTCTACCTAGTCTGATGTCTAGAATCTAAACTAAGTGATCTAAATGTTATTATTTTGACTATTAAGAGGTTTGATCTTTGTGATAAACCCCTATTTTATGCCCCCTCTTTTGAGGGTAGGAATGATGAACCTAAAATGATTGCCCCTAGAAAAAAAAAATCCTATAATTGTGTTAAATTGTATAGATACAAGATATAACATTGAATATTTAACAATATATTTCAAGATATAGAAATATTTTTATTGAGAGATTATTAGATCAATAGAGGTATGCCTAGATAGATATAACAATGTAAGAGAATGTGCATGATACTAAACTAAACTAGTAATGTTAGATATTAGTTGTTAGTAAGTATGGTGGGATAGAGCATGATGTCCATCATGGCATCTAAGAAAGCAAGGTAATTGCATGATGTGGATCATGGCATTGCACACATGAGAAGCAAACAAGCATACAAAGTAAGAAGCAAGAAGCATAAAAGGGTGGTGAAGGGGACATATAAGAAAAAGACATGGGCATATGTCCTTCAAACCAAAAATAAAGCATACAAGGTATGTTCATATGCCACATACACATACAAGTGAACAAGCAAAGTTAACACAAGGGCCACGTACACATAGAAGAGTACACAAAAAGGACATTGGAAAATGTCCTAAGGCATACACATGAATAAAAGCAAAGGACATGGGAAGATGTCCTAAGGCACAAAAAAAGATAAGTAGGAATTGGAAATTTAATTACATAAGCTATGCTAAGCAAGGAATGAAAGCAAGATAAGAATTAAAAGATAAAAACATGTATAAATAATCAAAGAAAATGTGAGAGTATAAAAAACATGTATAGTACAAGTGTAGTATAGGAATGACATAACCTAGACGGTGTAGTCATGTAGAAGATGCCCCCAATGGGTGTGTATATTGATGTGTGCTCGAATGTAGAAGTAAGAGTGCCCCATCTATGGGTAGAATGAAGTAATCAAAGAGCTTGATGTAACTGTGCACTCTCAAAAGAGATCAAGTGCAGCATGGTGATGTAGAAAATTGACATACAATAGCATGAAACAACAAATGTAAGTCCTAATATGATAGTAATAATGTAAAGCATGGATGATGCATACAATCAAACTAGGTTTTTGGTGTTTATGCAAATTTTTGAATGTTTTTGTATATTGAAGTGTTATATTATTTATGTATTTTTGAACTATGTACAATCAAATAAGAGAGGTTATGTACAAGCAGTGATAAAAAAGCATGATATTAACTGATGAGTCTCGGATGAGACCACATATCAGGGTGTCCTATATCAAATAATTGAATCATGCATGATCATGAGGCATAATGGAGTGTCTGAGATTGTGCATCTAAAATCTATGTATGTTGTAATTACTCTAAAATATATAAAGTGGAAATTGAATGTGGGGTCCCCCTATGAATCTGAGAAGTGGATGCAATTGTAGGGATCTTAGGGGCCCATCTAAAAGTAGGAGAAGAATCTCTATGAATAGATGTTCTCTGTGTAGCTATATGAGACTATAATGTAACTGATCTAGGTGTGAACATTATTGTTGGAAGTTGTCTAGAATATTAACACTGTGGGGGTGTATGAACTCTCTATACTGGTGATGGATGTTATAACTATGCCTAGATTTGAAGTGGAAGCTATATTGAAGCTAGAGTGGAAAATTAAATAGGTGGAAGAACTGGAATTGGTGATTGTAAGCTGGTAGATAGCTCTGATGTGGGGAGTGGTGACTCATAAGGAACTCTACCAACTATAATAACTTGATTAGCATGAATGAATTTCATGTATTTGTGGACAATAAAAGGTAATGCCTTGAGTTTTTGAATCCATGGTCGACCAAGTAATATGTCAAAAAGTCTTGCATTGGGAATTATAGTGAATGGTGTGGCCACATACATAAGACCAACCTATAATGGAAGTACTATCTCTCCAAATAAACTCTATATATTCCCACTAAAACATACGATAACTATGTCTATTGGAGTGATATCCAAATCTGAATAGCCTAAATTCTATAGTAATGTGAAAGTACACATGTTAAGACTTGAACCATTGTTGATGAGTACACTGTGAATACACTAATTCTCAATATGTGCTTTGATAAATAATGCATTATAACCTATATTATCCTCCATAATATCATGATCTAAAAAATATATTGAAGGCTTGGCTAGAACTCTGGACTCATACAACCCTATCATACCACTCAAAGGATGTGATTCCACTGAAGGTGCCTGGTATGTATGGTGAACACCCGATGTGCCCCCTTTATCTTGTTTAGAATGCTTTGGAAATGGATTTGAAAATATTTTCAAATATTTAACCCAGGTTTGTTCTATCTTTGCAGGCTCAACTGAAGTGCCTAGATCAAGTAGATTGTCGTCAATCAGGTTTTGTATCTTATGTTACAAACTGATGCATCTGTTTGTTTTATGGATTGATGCCCTATGAAAATCATGGAATGCATGCTGATCATATCCCCATAGATGAGGCTTTTCTATATTTAATTCTTAAATAATAGGGAGAGTGATGAGGTTACATTCTAATAACTACTATAAAACCCTAGCTGGAAGAACTGGTAGATTGGTAAATGTCCAACGAGGAGGTATTGATAGAACCACACATTAAGGGGGCTCAAAAATCACATTAGTTTTTGGTTGATTCTGATTCTTATTATCATTGATTTTGAGCTTGTATGGGACTTTTCTATTACTTTTATTAATTATGTCTAGGATACTTGAATATTTAAGTTTGCCCATTAAAATTAGCTTGATTTCTCTTCCTTTGAGTGTATGACATAATTTAGTGAAAGAAGAGAATTTTTTGAAAATAATAGATTCATGTAGTGATGGTAGAATGCTCTATTTGAAGATGTCTTGTAGTTCTTGATCAGACATGGGGCTAGTTAACTTAGCCATAATAGTCTTGAATCTAATAACATAATCCGTGAGAGGCTCATTTAACCTTTGTTTCTACTATGCAATATGTGCATATGAAACCTTATCACAATGTTGATACTGAAATGTGCTAGGAACATGTCTGCTAAAGGATTGAATGCCATGACTGGCTGATTTGGTAGACTAAACCATTGTAAGGCATAATCATTTACACTCTATGGAAAATTTTTGGTAAGTAGCTAGTCTTTGGGTACATAATCAAAAAATGCTACGTGAAAAGATCTCAAATGTGTCTCTGGATCACCCTTGCCATCATAAAGAGTAAGCTTGGGTTAAACAAATGCTTATGGCAAGGGTGTAAAAGCAATGTGATGTGCCAATGGTGTATGAAGTAAAGCAAAAGAATCCAATGCTTGTGTAGGTCTAGAAGTACCTTGCTCAAGATGTTGCACCTTGGATTGAAAGGATCTTATCTATTACACAAGGGCTACCACATTAGGAGATAGGGATGTATTAGTTGTAATTGGTGGAATGGAAGAAAGTTGGGATGTTATAGGGGGTTGTTGAGACATAGTTGCCATCGTAGTGTCATTTACAATTGGCTACTTTGAATGACTATAAGATTCAACTTATTTAGCCTTTTTTATTTCCATGATAGATTGCATAATTAGTGTATGGTCTTTAGGCTATTATTTAAGTCTTTCTTTGAAATTTTGTAAAACCAAATATTTTTTGAGGATAAATTCATCATCAATAGTCTATGGAAGTGGCTCAGTTGTCGAATGTGGTGAAGCATGAGCATCTGTATGTACCTCATCATTGTTATTTTCATATTTCTCATGATTGGAGTTATCTTGATCAAAATTTGTAAAATCTATATGTGTAACATCTATGGTAGGAGTCTAATTTATTTGCTTGTCCATTATATATGATCAAATTGAAGGAATCTGGGTGAACTCAAGAGGATTTCCACTAAGTCTTACACTTCATATTGAAGGAAGAGATGCAAATAACTTAGGTGGTATAAGGAAAACAACTTAGATGATAGTACCAAAAATTAAACTGATATAATCTAATCAAGGAACTAGAATATGCATGAAAAGGATAAAAACTTAGAAACATGTAAGGTGATAACTCAATAAGCAAAAAGGATATCGTATTTTCAATGACTTGAGTAAGCTTGAAACAATGTTGGAAGGCTATGTGCAAAGAGTAAGGAATAATGCTCGAGAGTACTTGCTTGTATTCTTACATCTTTTTTGAAAATGAGTGTCGACCCTTCTAAATGGACTTTGAATGGTATTTTATAGGGAAACTAATGATC
The DNA here is from genome assembly GCA_037957365.1 of Torreya grandis. Lineage (NCBI taxonomy): Eukaryota > Viridiplantae > Streptophyta > Pinopsida > Cupressales > Taxaceae > Torreya > Torreya grandis. The sequence goes on from JARHVA010002148.1 coordinate 1,350,152, forward strand.
ATGGGTTAAATGAATTCACATGAGGTTGATAAGGAAAAAGATAAGGATTCGGGAAAATCTAACCATTTGAGGCAAATATGAGCTTGGAAAATAGCATAAAAAATTAGACACCCTAAATTATGATGTTTTTATTCTATTTGGGTGCTATTTTTGCAAGGAGATGAGACTGGGGGGATAGATCTGGGCTTGAGAGGGCAGCTTGGGTCTTAAAAAGCTAAGTTTGAGAAGCTATAAATGACTGGGAATCAGTGAAAGAAGTAGCCTAGAAGGGTTGTGTAAGTCAACATGAGGACCTATGGATTAGGTGTCTTAGCCATACTGAAGTTGTATAATTTCACATTTTACATGAATACATTGCACCATAATTCTATTGTGCTCAGAGTCTCAAAAACCATGAAATAAGCATACAATGTTTATTCTTATAAAACCATAAATCTGAAATAGTATATAGAATATTCAAAGCAACATTACTATTTTCCACAAAAACAAGAACTGGATGAATATCTCAAAAAAAAAAGACCTATATAGTATTATAAATCCTAATCAAACCTAATCAACTATATATTTGATTGAAAACCAAGAATATATCAAAAACCAAAACTAGTTCTCACTAATATCCATGCATGAAAGTGATATTCTAAACTATAGTATTATTTGACTCTTAAAATATTCATGCACAGGTTTGAACTAATAGTTTCTTAAAATATTATCAACATGCAGAATAACATTTATACTTATTCTATGTAACCAAAACTATTCAAAATAGCCATGAAACTTTCTTAAAACTTATCCAAATCTATTCAAGGCATACCTGGTTGTGTTTTCTTGTAATTTTTTGTTGAAATCCTTTTGTAAATGTTATTCATACAAACTGATAATGCCTCATAAAGGCATATTTTGAGTTAAATACTTTCGTAATATGCCTAAGGACATTAACAAGACCATTCTAACTTGTATACCAAGATGAACCTGCATCACACTTTGGCACACACTTTATAGCAAGCCTATTTTGTCCATATGATGCAATCAATGCATTCATGAGACCACATTGGTTTAAGGCATTTTTTAAAGCACTTGTCTTGGATTGAAAATTATTCCAAATTTTTCATACATATCTACGTCACTTGAAACTAAAACATCTAGCAAAAATAAATTCTCAATTATGCTTTAATGTATGCCCCTACCCTATTTCAAAGCTCCATTTGTGGAACATGTTGGGATAAAGCTGGAAAAGGATGTATAGTCTAGTTTTTCATATGTTGATCACATTTTTATAAAATATTCCATGTCCATTTCAATAAACCCTTTTTTTTATAAATATTTTTCAAACATTTCATTCCATGAAACCACATATCCTTTACACACTTTGTTAAATAATTTAACTACCTTGTGTATGCTTCCACATTTTGATTAGATATCTAGCAAGGAAATTTCAACAAAATTTTATGAAAATGCACATTTAGTATTGAATTGGTGGATATCGATGCCATGTTCCAAATCTCCCATTCTGATAGAGATCATGAGGATGTTACCATAAAGGTTTAAGAGTATGCATTACACCTGTGAATTACATTTAATTAAAAATTTCTATATCTTTTTCAACAAATAAATATGTTTATATCTTGTAACCATTGCATTCCATGAGACTGCATCCCTTCGAGGAATTTTGTCAAATTATTCTTTTGCCTTGTATATGCTTCCAAATTTTATATACATTTATACCATGGCACATTCAACTACAACATCTGAAAAATAATTGTTTTTAATTATGATTTAATCAATTCCCATGCCTTGTTACAAATATTTTATTTTTACACATTCTATGAGGATGTTAAAAAAGGTTTTTAGAGTATGGATTTACACTTTAAAATTGATTTTATTTAAAGTTTCCAATTCATTTTCAACAAACCCACTTAGTCTCCTCTTATATATTCTATGACTTATGTTTAGGGTTTGTCATCATTGTATCAATTGACTTGAGCCATTTAAGTAATCCTTGAATCAAATTACTCTTAAACATTAAAATACATGGGACCATGTGCAAGACTATTGTATGTGTTCATTCATATAAGGCAAAAAAGATAGATTTAGGTCAATGTTTCTTAGAATTTGAATTCTTGAACTTTTACAAAGGATTTGTTGTCACTTGAACTTACAGCAAATGAGGAGATGAGACAAGATTCTCCTTATTCAAGTGAAACAATGGAACCACCCTAGGGCTTTAGGTATCCCTATTGGGAAGTGGATCTTTAGATTAGGGGCTAGCTCCCCTTGATGCATCATTTATGCTCACATTCCTACTACTAACAACTTGGGGAATGAAAAGGGTTAAGAATAACATGAAAAGTAAACCTATTATACTGGAGGTGATGCACCAAATGTCTGCTCTACTCACACTCTTGACATGTACTTTGAACCAATAAAATCCTAACATATACTAGATCTAATAACAACCTTCTTCTTACATCAATGTTTCAACACGGGTTCTTAAAATTGGCTTAGGATAGGAAGACTTAGACAATAGGCATTCTAAGACACACTATTGGAAAAACTATTCACTACACATGCAACTCTATTTGACACTTCTTGCTAACCTACAAATAGAAGTCTTTGAACTCATAAGGTACTAGTAAAATTGGCATGTGAAGGTAAGTTAAGATGCACTTGCACAAGACAATAACCTTCACATACACTTAGAGAATTCTTTAATGAGGTTAAAAAAACTATGTTTATTGATTCAAAACAAAATTTTAGTTGGGCTTCACCATACCCAAGTGCAGTTCTCCATACAATGGCCAAAAGGGCCCAATTTATAGAACTTGGAGGGAGAGAGAGAGAAGGGGAGTCCAAAAGTCACAAGGACATGTGTCACCAAGTGAAAATTAGTTACAATTGCATGTGGAAGAGAGGTTTGGTGAGCTATGCCATGTCATAGAAATATACTTGTCCAAACAAGTCATAAAGATAGTGAAAAGTGGCATAAAACCTATAATTTTGGCATAAGAAACTACCTCCATCAAAGACCATCCATGAATGTTTGAAATTAAAAATAGGAGAGTCAACACATAGCACTTCTCGATGGAAATATAACTCATTATGATAGTTAGAGAATGTTTTTCCTAACTACCAGTCATCCTTTAGACACCTGTGTTTGTCAATTTCATGGAATCTCTTCGATTTGGTTGGCTGCCAACAATAAATCAAACTGTCAACCTATCCACTTTTTGCTTGCTTTCTATGCACCAAATTCTTGATATCTTACCATTTTTTACCTCCATATTTGACTTCAAGTTCCTGCCAAGATATTTTGACTCCAATGGCTATTTTTTGTAGTTTGAAATTGACATTTGTAGGGCCATCATCTTCCTTATTCATTCAAAACATTTTCCTTGGAAATAAGTTTCTTTCAAACTTTTTCAAAGTGCTCTTTAACTATGGAAAGTTCCCTCTAAATCATGGAAAGTGCCCTTCGACTTTCTTGAAAACACCCTTCCCAAAAGGAAAAAATACCCTTCAGGGAAATTGAAAAGTATCATCGACTTTCTTGGAGATGGACTATTTTTCCAAAAATAACCCTTCAGAGCTTTCCATTTAGTATACTTTGGGAAAAATGCTTTACCTGAAAAGTGCCCTTAAAAACCTCTACATCAAACCACTTTGGTGAAGAAAGGTACCCTTTGAGATTACTGAAGATTCCCCTAAACTTTTTGAAATGGACCTTTGAAATTCTTGTAAATGAATCCTCCAAAAGGAAAATTGTCCATTCAGGTTTTTTGTAAAATGCCCTTTTGAAAGGAAAATTGTCCCTTCGAGTTTTTTTGTAAAAATCCCTATCAAAAGGAAAATACCCTTCAGAAAGATTGAAGTGCCCTTCAAAAAAGTTACAAATGACCCCTTTAAAAAGATTGAAGTGGACCATTTCCTATGGAAGCACCTTTTTGGGAAAATTATTTCAAACAAAATGTCTGAAACAACCCCTTTGAAAAGATTGTGTAGATGATTTTCCCAAAATAAATATAACCCTTAGCTCAAAAAGATATCATTTTAGGGAAATTGTTTTCAGAAAAAATGTCTGAGACAATTCCTGACACTTGAACAAAAAATCCCAAAATAAATCTCTCGAAAGAATTAACACTTGTAATTTTGCTACAGGTTTTGTATGGAATACCTCCTTTTGAAGGAATTTTTTCATACTAGACCTAGCCAAAGGGTATAGACGTAGATGGTTGAGCTTTCATATAGGGTGTGCCCAATTTTGACTTGAAGGGCCAAAATTTGGTCAAAAAAATGGTGACTCGTAGGGGGTAGTATGCCTACTATACTGACCAAATTAGTAGCCTAATTATTCCATTGGGAATGGATTCATCTAAAGACTAAAACAAATAAAAATATATTGACCATTGACTCAAACATTGATCAACAAGACAACCATTGACTACCTCAAACACACAAAAGAAAGAGACAGACAATTAAAGACTAAATCAAACACACAATGTGCTACTTAACACTTAGGGAAAACAAAATAGAACAAGAAGGAAACAAATATGTACATTGATCTTGATTATACCTCCCTTCCTAGATCAAAATGGAAGTATCTTAGGTCTCCTTCCTCACTAGATGAGTGAGGGGGCTAGGCATGATTCTTCTTAGATGGGATACTAGATGACTCTTTCTTCCTCTTTGCTCTTTGATTTTGTACACCATTCAATGGAGCCATCTCCCATGTATTTTCAAAGTAGGCAATGTCTTTTTTAACCTCAAAGCATGCCTCAAATTATTGTCCCTTCATCTTAACATGACAAATCTAAAAATCCATTTATGGAACAACTTGTTGCAAGTTTATCTCTTCGTGAAGGATCTCATCATCCTTTTCCATTCTCACAATCTCTTCAAATTATTTAATGATAATTGCATCATAACCATTTGAAGGTGTTTCTTGTTGACATTCTTCCTGGAAGTTTTTGGAGGTGGCTGCATAGGTGGATGTAGAGACAAGCTCCGAGTTACCCTCTAAAGGCCTAAAATCATCATATATTACTCTACTAATGATCCAGGTTCTCTTCATGATGATGCTATTTAAAATGTATCAATTCTCTCTCATCTTGGTCTTGCTTGTCTAGGAGCTTGGTTTTTTCCTCCTCATACTCTTGAAACATTGCATGTAAGTCTACCACATGTCCTCATTTTGAGCAACATCTTCTTGCTTGTCATGACTAGTTAGCTCCAAGGGATTTGTTGGTTTTTTGAGATCTTCAACTTCATTACATACTCTCTCAAATATTTTCCATAGGTCATCATCTTTGGGCTTTCCTGCATCATGAAAAGGAGAGACAAAAAATGCCATTTCTTCTTCTTCCTTTAGAGTCCAAGAGAACTTGTTCCAAGGCATATATTCTAACACAAGGGGAAACTTCCTTCATATATTCACAACCTAACCTATCCTCACCATTACTCAGCCCTTTTTCATCCTCAATCTATTCTAATTTTTCAATCTCATCTTCCCTATTAGTGACATTGACCTTAGCTACTTCAAAAATAGGGAGCTTGGCCAAAGGGGATTCCCAAGTAGCAAGAAAATTCTCAACATTAGAAGGGCAGATTTGATTAGTTAAAAGGTTATGAAGTATGGTTTTAATAGATTCTTAAGGATGGGTGGGAGGGAGTTGATGGATCACAAATGTCTCTTCCCTCACAACTTCTCCACTTAAGCATGATTTATTTCTTCCTTCATGAGCTGCCATCACATCTTTCCATCTTGGGAAGGTGGGTTCAAGGATATTATCATGGGATTGAGATTCTGATGAAGGGGTGAAAGATATGTTTAGGAAACTTGGAGTTTCCTTTGGATTGGCACCTTGATTACAAGTTGGAGAAGTAGGTTTAGATAATTTACTTTCAACTGTCATGATAGGTTTTATCCACATCTGATTTGCCAACTCAATTTCCCTTTCAAGGTGAGCTTCATTACTCAATTTTTCTTCTTCACAATATTCCCCAAGTGTGTCAACCTGATCCATCATGATATATTCTTTACCTTGGCCACTTTATTGAATGGGTTTCCAAGAGGAAAAGTTTTGGGGAAAGGACAAAGAATTTGGGACACCTTGAGGTTGCCAAGATGGAGGTTGTTCATAAGCTCTCAACCTTTCTTCTAGGTGGAAGATCAAACCACAAATATCAAGCATATCATTAGAAAGACATGGCCAAAGAAATTTATCTATAGGGATCCATTCCTTTTTTACTTGCTTCAAATCTTTCCTCACACTCTTGACACAAACTCTAGGGATAATTTGACCACAACCACACCTAGTGTCAAGGGATAACATATATTCTTTGTAACCAAGGAGAGTTATTTTGAAACTATCAATGGATTGGATTGGAGGAGAGTTAAGTGGGATGTATGGAACATAAAATTTATAGGTTTGGTCATGGCAACATATGCTTGATGAGGATCATGACAAGGTTAGACAAGAACTTGCTCATAATTAAGAGGAAGAGGCAAAGTTGGACATAACTCCTCAACTTGTGTTAAAACAAGTTCAAACTCAAAAATATCCATGAATCACTTCACAAAAGAGTATGAAATAAGAAAATAACTTCAATTGGTATACTTGGGCTGCTCAACCAGTAGATATGTACATGGAGTCATCATTGATGTTTGTTAGAATTGCCTCCAAAGGCTGATATCTTGAGGAGAACACTAGAAATCCTCAAGGAATAGACTCAATAGTCCCATCGAGCATGCCAAAAAATATTGTCACTTGAACTTGCACCTAATCCAGAGATGGGACAAGATTCTCCTTTTTCAAGTGAAACAATGGAACCACCCCAGGGCTGTGGGTACCCCTATTGGGGAGTGGATCTCTAAATTAGGGGATAGCTCCCCTTGATGCATCATTTAGGCTCATATTCCTAATACTAACAACTTCAGGAATGAAAAGGGTTAAGAATAACAAGAGAAGTAAACTTATTCTACTAGAGGTGATGCACCAAATGTTTGCTCTACTCACACTCTTGGCATGTACTTTGAACCAAAAGAAGACTAACATACACTACATCCAATAACATCCTTCTTCTTGCATCAATGTTTCAACATGGGGTCTTGGAATTGGATTAGGATAGGAAGACTTAGACAATAGGCATTCTAAGACACACTATTTGAAAATCTATTCACTACACCTATAACTCCATTTGACACTTCTTGTTGATCTACAAAAAAAAGTATTTGAACTCACAAGGTACTAAGAAAATTGACATGTGAAGGTAAGTTAAGATACACTTGCACAAGATAATAACCATCACATACACTTATACAATCCTTTAATAAGGTAAAAATAACTATCTTTATTGATTCAAGATAAAATTTTGGTAAGGTTTTGCCATACCCAAGTGGAGTTCTTTATACAATGGCCAAAAGGGCCCAATTTATAGAACTTGGAGGGAGAGAGAGAAGAGGAGTCAAAAGGGTGCAAGGACATGTGTCACCAAGTGAAAATCAATTATAATTGCATGAGGAAGAGAGGTTTTGTTAGTTATGCCATGTCATATAAGTATACTTGTCCAAACAAGTCATAAGGATAGTGAAAAGTGGCACAAAACCTGCAATTTTAGCATAAGAAAATGCCTCTATCAAAGACCATCCATGAACATTTCAAACTAAAAATATGAGAGTCAACACATAGCACTGCTCGATGGAAATGGAACTCATTGTGACAATTAGAGAATGTTTTTCCTAACTACCAGCCATCCTTTAGACACCTATTTTTGTTGATTTCATGGAATCTCTTTGATTTAGTCAGCTGCCAATAATAACTCAAAATGTCAACCTGTCCACTTTTCATTTGCTTTGTCTGCACCAAATTTTTGGGATCTTGCCATTTGTTACCTCCATATTTTCCCTCAGATTTCCACCAAGATTTTTTGACTCCAATGGCTAATTTACACAATTTAAAATAGATGTTTACAGGGCCATCATCTTCCTTATTCATTTAGAACATTTTCCTTGGACTTAAGTTTCTTTCAGACTTTTGCAAAATTCTCTTTAACTATGGAAAGTGCCCTCTAAATCATGGAAAGTGCCCTTTAACTTTATTGAAAACACCATTCCCAAAAGGGAAAAATACCCTTCAAGTAAATTAAAAAGTACCATTAGCTTTCTTGGAGATGGACTATTTTTTCAAAAATAACCCTTCAAAACTTTCCATTTAATATACTTTAGGTAAAACACTTTGCCCGAAAAGCATCCTTCAGAACCTCTGTATCAAACCACTTTGGTGAATAAAGGTAACCTTTGATATTGTTGAAGATGCCCCTTGGCTCTTTGAAATGGACTTTCATAATTCTTGTAAATGAATCCTCCGAAAGGAAAATTGTCCCTTCAGTTTTTTTGTAAAATGCCCTTCTGAAAGGAAAATACCCTTCAAAAACTTTGCAAAGGATCATTTAGAAAGATTGAAGTGCCCTTCAAAAAATTTGCAAATGACCCCTACGAAAAGATTGAAGTAGACCATTTACTATAAAAGCACCTTTTTGAGAAAATTATTTCAGATAAATTGTTCAAAACTAATCCCTTCAAAAAGATTGTGTGGACAATTTTCCCAAAATAAATCTAACCCTTAGCTTGAAAAGATATCCTTCAGGGAAATTATTTTAGACAAAATGTCTGAGACAATTCCTGACACTTGAACAAAAATCCTGAAATAAATCTCTTGAAATAATTAACACTTGTACTTTTGCCATAGGTTTTGTTTAGAACACCTCCTTCAAAGGAATTCTGCATATTGAACCTAACCAAAAGGTATAGACTTAGACAACTGAGCTTTCATATAGGGGTGCCCAATTTTGACATGAGCAACCAAAATTTGGTCAACAAGATTATATTTTGTTTTTCATCATTATACACTTGCCTTAAGACATAATATAAGGTTTTTATCTTGAAAATTGGTTATAGTATTCAAAGGTTAGAATTAGGCCTAATAATCCTATAAAAAGTAGAGTTGTTGTTATTGAAGTAAATATGGTTGAGTAAGTAGATCACTTAATTTAACATCAAGAAGTTTGAGAGAAGGGAGGGAACCAAAAAAACCATATTCTCATGATCACGTCTTTCTATTTTTATGGTGTTGGTTCCATAAGGATTGATTTTCTTAATACAATTTCATTTACTTGAAATTTATGTTTGATTGAAACAAATATACCCATAACATTTAACTGTGTTGATTACTATATGCAAAATAATTAACTTAAATTTATTAAAATTTTGGAAACTATTGATAAACATTTTTTTAATTGTTTGGCAGGTGTCATCCATATTACAAATATGGGGAGAGTTGTAGACATAAGGGAATTCAACAAAAACATTTATAAAAAAATGTCTATCCTAGAGGATTTAAATTTAGAACATGATACAATAAGCCAGAATTCATGTGTGGTGGTTGTTGCCATAAATTGGAGGGGACTAGGATACACTACAAATTTTATCCAGTGTGATGGTTTACAATGATGCAATGTTCTTATACATTACAACATGGGATATCCTGGGTACTACATTCCATTTATGAGTAATGAGTTCTTGACATTGATACAGAGGCACGATATTGATTTTTTCATATAATGGTCATATGAATGGCCAAAGCAAGATGTGGTTTTTCCTGATATTTGGAATACTCCTCATGCCATCGTGGCATACTTAAGGCTCTTCCTAGAAAATTTATTGTTGACAAAGGTGTCAAATGATCCAGATGTGTATTTGCACCTGCATCAAGTATGTAATGTGTTCATTAGATTAAAGTTACCATTAAGAGTATATTTTGAATTTTACAATGTTTGAAATAACCATTTTAATGCATCAAGACTTTGTCAAAACCAACCATTTGTAGCATTTTTGAAGAGGTGCACAATCTCCAATGACATCGATTTTCCTCTATTCTAACTGAGCCAAAGGATATCAAGAACGGAAGCTCTGTACTTATTCATGTCTATTCAAGGTGATAACAATGATGTTGACTACAATCCATCGGATGACAGTGTCTCTTTAGAATGTGAATAGTCAGTGAACATGGCATGGAATCCTCTTTTTTGGCATCTTGGTTCACCATTACCTTTATTTATGGTTTAAGGAACTTATGTTTTATAATTACATACATACAACATGATTGACAATTTATAGTGTTGTAAATAATTATGGAACATGTTTAGTTTATGGATAAAGAAAGTATATTTTCATTTGTCTCTTACTTGAAGTTCATATGGGTATGTTATATGAATGAATACCTATGTGATTGTGCAATCATCATTTATTATGTAATGGTTTAGATGCATTTTATAAATATGGAAACATAATAATGTGTCTTTGATATCCTAAGAAGGATTATTTATTATATCTCATGCTTTTTCTAATCAAGAACATTTTGATTTTCATTATACCTATCCACACTTTATTCAAACTAATTCTAACTTGTATGTATTACATTTTACCTTTTATTTTGTATATAGCCTAATTGAATTGATTTATGTCTCTGAATTATTAAACAAAAGAGTATATTTTAATATTGGTCTTAAAATAAAATTAACTATCTCTATCTTTTTTAAACTTAAATGGCATATTTTACTTTCTTAATTATCTCTATCTTTTGTTGGCTTAACTATTTATCCTCTATTTTCTTGTTCCAATAGTATTTTATTAGTGTTTAAACAGTCATTAATGGACTAATACCCTTGTATAAGCTTAATACACCAATACCATGATTTTTTTTGACCTTGAATCCCATTCATCATCTTTTCCTTTCACCATGAGTACTATGTATTCCATAATTTGATGCCAAGAGAATCTACTTTCTTCAATCTTCAAATGACTCTACCTAGAAAACCTACAATTTCTTGTAAAATTGTTACTTGCATCTAGTTCAAGATAACTCTTAACCTTATTCTCTATTAATTTACCTTTCCAAATTCTTCAAGGACTTGAAACAATGTTACAGATCCTATGTATTTTTTAACAAGTTCCATTCATCAGGTGGGTCATCAAATGACCAAGATTATGTACTCAATCCTTAATGATTGTCATAGGGTCCTGTGAGTGGACTGTTTAGTCTTGATAAGAATGTATTTGTCTTAGTTTCACTCAATAACCAATTGAATTAATTTCTCAACTATTATAGATTTTTTAATATGATGATAAATAAATATTGGTTTTATTGGTTTCTCAAATAAAAAACTCAAATACAACTCTTCCCTTTAGACCTATGTACACCTAATTCTGCCTACCTAATAGGCTTCAGATCAATACTATCAAAAAACACCTTAAAATGCCTTCCATAAGTGTGGTACAGTGATGAAACAATAATTGCAATTCTCTATACAATATTTGGAGCCAAAAATAAAATGAAATAATCAAATTCTTACCCTTTTGAGGTTTCTCAATGACAATATATAGGATTGTATAACACAATTAGTTATATCTTGTTTTTCATAACCTTTTTTCACTCTATAATGTTTGGATTATCTATTAGATACCTCCTATAAACTTTCCCCAATTTTTGAATAAAATCAATTGGATAAAAATGAGGTTATGATTCAATCTGAACAAGAAACCCTATTGTTTGGTTTAATAAGGATCTATAGAGCCTAAGAGTGATTAATTTATTTTTTGTCAAGAAAATAGATTATTTTTTTATTTTAATACCCATGGTAGGTTATTTAATACCTCCTCTAACCTTCCAAATCATATAACCAAACCCATGAAATTTTTTTATATGTATTACCAATAGTTAAAAATGACTATCAGTGCACAAAAACAAAGTTTTTGAAGGTTTCACCCACACAGACCTCAAATCAAGTGTAACTTTAGTTCTAATTGAATTGAAAATTATTCATCAATATAAAAATAATATGGATAAAATGAATCATACCACCATGGATACAATGAATCATACAAAAATAGTTTCCATACACTTAGTCCTCTACTACATCCACATACTATCACTAAAACCTGTTTTTCATAACCTAGCAATCAAGATTCACTAGTAGACTCACTATAACATATTAAATAAGGATCAAAACATATTAATAAGTACCCTTATTCTATGAACACATAGTTTCCATATCAAAAATATTCTTTTAATGATCACTTACACAATCTTTATTTATAATAAAGTAACATGAAGATTGAATGTGGTGTGGTAAACATTTGAACCATCTCATTAGAATGTAGTAGCACATTTAGGAAATCATAAGTTTCCCTCATCCAAACACTTCAAAAGACATGTCATTTTGTAGAATGAAATATGAATAAGTATGTGGTGGCAAATAAATATTGATTTTGTAGATTAAAAGTTGAATAATCAAGTGTTTCAATTGCTTTCCATCCAAAGTCATAAGGATACATGAAATATCGATCACATAATTCATTGCACACAAAAATTATCATTATTTCTCTATGGAATACCATGGCTATTGGGATACATCCCATTAGTTTTTTCAAACAATATGTCATACTTTACCTTCAAAATATTCAACCAATGCTCATATATGGCAACTATTCCTTCATGTTTTAATTGTATGGCCCTCACAATCTCTACCTTTGCTTCACAAAGTGTTTTATGTAGGCATGGGTAGCTTCTAGATTGACAAACTTTATTTAAATGTCTATCTTCTCATACCTCAATGTGAGAAGTTTACAATGCAACTTCTTGACCTCTCTTGTCTTCTTAACTAGTGCACTTTCCAACTTCTTAACCTTTGTCCTTGCACTCTCAAGAATCTTAGAAAAAAATGGCTTACCCTCTCAAGTGATTGTTTTTTAGAAATGTTAGTGACAACTAAAAACCAATATGTTCTTCTGCAACCATTGCATTCTTAGATCTCATCCTTATGAGAATTTATTCTGTGTCATTGATCAATTGGGAATCTACATTCTCTTTTAGATTCAGGACTTCATCTGCATAGATACATGTGAAATTCAATAATAGAATTCATTTTTTAAAGCAACAATAAATTAAAAAAGCTAGTCATAAATAAAGGTCCATGATAATAATGCTTTGTTTGAGAATATGAAAAATTTAAGAACATTCAAATTTTGTAGATTACGAATAATTTACTTACACACATAGTTTTCTAACTGAAATGAAAATAATGAAAACAATAAATTATCTCACTTTTGACAAATGAGAAAAGTAGGCAAGTGAAATCAAAATTAGTGCATGTTACACTGGCTAATGATGAAGGTCCAGAATAATTACAAAGAGAAAAAATAAATAGAGAATACCATTATTATGTATCTATGCCATGGTCATTTTGATGTATTGGATTATTGCATTCCTTATCGCCCCTCCTCCCCTGCCTCAAACCATGACCCATAGACATCAACATCTGTTGTGTCAGTTGCCTCAATAGACAAACATATGATATGAGACAATAGAAGGTAAATGAGTCAATACATGCATACAGATCTTATATTTCACTCCTTACCACCATGGTTACTTGTAAATAGACAAAGAGATATTCAAACATGTGCACTTTGTCACTAGCACATGAAACATTGAAAGGATAATAAGGTAAATATGTGAACAAGATAAATAGCCTATCGACAACATCACATATCATACACATAAAAATGATTTCATGAGTATATGGGAAAACATTGTATCATTTAACCATGCAATAAATCATTGGAAAAATTAGCCACCAAACCATTACTTAACTCATACATAAATAAAAAAACTTTGTATCGAGAACAAACTAGAAATGAAACACTTGTATTGAAATCTCATGTCCAAATAATATCAATGTTTGACTAGACATCATACATGTCATACACATTATGCCAAAATGTATGTATATAAAGAATAATGTACAAGGCAATATCAATGTTCATGCCCTGGCCATGAAGCCTCTTCAAGAGGACAAAAAAGTGGAAGTGGTCAACCACTGAATGCATGTTTATGCATATTTCACCATGCCCTAAATCCATCTACATTTGAAAATGTGTAGGTTATAAATCTTAACAAAAAAAAAAGAATAAGACACCAACATGAATAATATACTTATCAGTTTGGTAAATAACTAGTGCTTATCATATTTCCAATAAATGGTTCATAATGCTTAGGATTGCACCACCTCATCTCTAGCAAAAGCCTATATAACTATATACAACGCTATCAAAATATTTAATAGTAGAGTTTAGTGAATGGTAGGGGAAATAAGAGTGAATATAAGACATATTCATCGTAATAAGTATAATATAATTTTATGAGGCAACTTATCATGCACAATATATTTTTTTCAGTTTCCCTAACAAGCACTTGTACCATTCTGCAAAAGGATTTTTCTCAAAGGAATGTGATAGTCATCACTAGAATGTGATTGAGGGTTATCCCTTTGAAATATAAATAGTGATTTTTGTAGAAATATCAATGTTAATATTGAGTAAGATGAATTGAACTAAAGTTTAACTTCATGAAAACCATTCAATAGAATGTATCTCACCTAAGGTTCACTGTTACATCCACCTTATTGTTTCTCCACCCATTCTCTTTCTCGCTTTATTTATCAATGATATTCCCTTCACCTAATGCATTATTCCCTTATCCACACTAATTTTTAACTTGAATGATATGAAATCATCTCATCACTGATAGCATTCAAGACTATATCACTGAGATAACATAAATTGGAGACATTCTCCCTAGCCAACCATGATCTTTCTAGCCTGCCTCTCTTGTTGATGCTCTATTTTTTCAACAATATATTTATTGGCCTCTTTTATGTTTGCTTTTTCATGATTGGTCTTCCCTTTATCTTTTATTTGCCACTTCCAGCATGCCTTAGGGGCCTCCTTGGAAGAGGCCGCTGACCATGAATTTTACATCGATGATTGTTAAGTCTATATTATGACCAAAATAGATAACCGCCTTGAGTAATAAATGTGTCACATGGTCTCAATAATAAAATGTGCATATTCCACCTCATAATACCCAAATCCAAAATATTATACTCGCCTGCATATTTGCATTCAACAAGGCAGGCATGTGAGGTTATAGGCATAAATCAAGAAATAAAAGATAACATCCTCAAAGACAATAAAGTTTTCTTATAGCATTCGGTTCCTCCTCCATTTAGATTGTGAAGCACTTAGAATCAAGTCACCATCATCATCATCATCATCATCATCATCATCATCATCATCATCATAAACATCATCATTGGTGTTGTCATCAAGGTTATCTAACTCCACATCCTCTTGCCACAAAGGTCCGCATATATATATATATATATCTCACTCTAAACATATAAAATAACAAACATGTATGAGCATGGCAAAGGAAACAGAAAGTACAACAAATATGCATATTTTAAGGGATGAATTCATTATGTAGGTGACTGCCAACCACATCCACATGGATTCACTCTATCCCATCGAACTAGAACACAAGAAAAATAATGCAAAAAGATAGATGGTGTGTCAAAAGTAGTTTAATTCTGACTATTGTAAGAGGGTAGAAAGAAGCATTTTTTAACATGAGGAGTGATCAAACATTAAGGACAGCCAAAAGTTATCATGCATCTCATGAGACAAAGTGATTGGGAACTTCATGAACAACATCATCACCTTTAGACTGCTCCACCCCATCCTCCTACATTATTAAACAAGGCATAAAAAATCAAAATTTGGATGCAAAGTTTACAACTATCAAGAATTTTACATATATAGCAAGAATATTAAATCAGGTATGGAAAATACACATACCATCAATAAAATTACCTATTTTGTACTCTTATCCGCATATTTATTTGATAAAGAATCGATAATGCATGGGATTCCACCTCTGGTTGTTCATGGCCAGGGGATGGTTGTCCCAAAACAGTGAGAATACCATCCCTAATGGTTGAATTTCCATATGAAACCCTCATTTGATCTCAGAAGAGTGGAGGAGAATTTCTAAACTGAGCTCGTGCACGTGATGAGGAATTCCCATCGAATTCTTTTTCCTAACATAATGGATGTCACAATAGATTTGCATCAATAATAAATAATAGAACTCAAATTCACCTTCGAGTGTATTAGATGAAATTCCATACATTTTTTTCACTCTCAATATAAATTTGTTTCAATAAATCATCTAATTCCTAGTCATCCATTTTAAATCTAGAGCAATCAACATTAATAGTATTAGTTTCCAACATAAAATAATATGCATACAAACTAGTTTATAATATGCATTTCTACACTCATCCTTATCTGTGAACTGCTTAAATAATTCATTGTATTGGTCGCCAAGAGAATACAATGGTTTGATAGCAGAAAGGAAAAACTGATTAGTTGGCAAATTAACATAGCATTCATGAAATAATACAGAAATGAGTGTTCATAAAATTAACATCCTATATTTAAATTATATATTACAAGCCTACAATAAGGAAATGTACATATGAGAAGTCATCAAAATAATTGTACGTAGTGTAATATTCTAGAGCAGAGATTGTATTTTCACATTATATAAACATAACATATAATTTGATTTGGAAAAAATGTATATAATATGGCAACAACTTATGTGTAAATTCAAGGACAAGCTAATAGAAAATTTGTATGAAGTAAATGAGGTAAATAAAATGGAGTAGATACAATAGATTTTGAAAACTTTAAAAGAATCAGAACATGCTTGTTCTAAATTTCAAAGGTTAGCAATGCTATTTTTGAATCAAGGAATATCAAGTCCATGGAAATTGAATACAAAAATAATAATTTAAGTTGGAGCTTATTTGAAAGAGGTTGATGGTAATATTTAATGAGCTCAGTGAAGATTCTAAATGAAGAAGTCAGCAATAATAAGTATACACTATATAGTACAATGGGTACATAGTAAACATGGATTGACACACTTTTACAAAGTAGAAGTCTTCAAAAACACATCAAAATATGGTAAGAGTAACCCTTGCAATGTACTTAAAAGCACACATACATGATGACCCCAACACAAGTAATTATGAAGCTTCATCCACACACCTCCTAAACCAAAATGAAGTGCATGTAGGCACTTGCAAGGATAAATACACATGAATCAATGAAAACTTCTATAACATGTTAGAATTTATTAATACTAAATTGAAAACAATTGACTTTTTTTATTTTATTGTTAATTACAAGTGCTTTTAAACCATATAGAAGTGAATGAAACATGTTGTAGTGGATACAAGGGAGCATAACATTCAAAGCTTAAAACCACATAACCAACATGTAGTGAATCTAGGGGCCTATAAAAATAAATACTTATGAATTAGTCCCATAATTAATACTATGCTCATATATAATACACACACACACACACACACACACACACACACACACACACACACACACACACACACACATACATATACATATACATATATGTATGTATATGTATGTGTGTGTATATATATATATATATATATATATATATATATATATACACACACACACATATACATATACATATACATATATGTATATGTATATGTGTGTGTGTATATATGTGTGTGTGTGTGTGTGTGTGTGTGGACACACACACACACAACATCAGTAATTTTTCAAACATACATATGACAAACTAAAAGAAGGGCACATTTTCTTTGGTTGAGAATATGAAATATTTTTTGTATGAATTTTGTAACAAAAAAACATGTATGGATTTGTGAATAAACTTTTTAGAATACATTTTGATAATGAAAAGTAAAATTTGTTTTAGCAGTTCAAATTCATATGTCATATTGAAAAGGATATGGATAAAGATAGTTGAAAATGGAAAATGGTACATATGTTTGGTGAGCTAAAAGTATGAAAAGTGAAAATGGTAATTATCCATATCAATAGATAAAGTATAGTTGTTCTTATTTATATTAATGAAATCAAAACATGAATGGTAGATTTGAAAATTTTCATGTGTACCATGGCTATACAACTCAGTACCATGGATTTTTACAAGATATATTTGACACAACAACAATTAGTCGAATACTTACGACCTTAACATGTAGTAGAGAAAAGATAATTATTTTATTAAAAAAGGTTAAGTACATGAATTAATGTATACTTCAAGATATTATAACCTAGAATACAATTGCTTGAAATAAAATTAACATGCATAGTGTGGGTTATATATCATTGACTTGTGGTTCATTACTCTCTACAACTAATTATGTTAATTGGGAAACCTACACATAACCAAAGAATGGGAAAACCATATTTATATTTATTAGTGCTCACATTGTTGAGATCGCTCAATAATTCTAAAAACATGTATTCTATAAGAAATCAAGGTTTCATTAATCCATCAAATAAAAATTTATGTGATAGGAATTCAACAAATTAGAAAGATTCATGCTTAAACCATGGATAAACACATGGCATGTATAAAAATAAATATAGTCATATATTGAATAATGGTATACTCAAATCAAAAATAGAGATCAAGATGTTAAATATGTGTCAAATAGACTTCTCTTACTTTTACACTTCCTCAACCATAGACTTCTCCTTGATGATGGGTCCAATAGAGGACTCAAAATGCCACATTTAAAAAAAAATATATATGGTCTTATCCACAACCAAATAATAGTAACTTTGTACTAAGTGGTGCATGCTAGAGCACAATAACAAACTAAAGTTCAAAATAAGCATAGAAATGAAGCATTGCAACTAACTTATGTATTTATATGTAACAGGTTCTCAAAACAGATGCAAAAAGGCCTTCAGTTTGGGATTGATGTGGTTTTTGGAACTGGATGCATGTTCATGAAGACTAGGTTATAATTCTCATCTTTCATAAATTTTGTTTTTAGGTGAGTTTTTTTCCATTGGGAAAGGATCTTATAACTTCAGTGTGAATATAGTGTCAATTCATGCATTTTAGGTCTCTAAAAGCTAGTAAAAGTTGGAGAGGCATGGACAAGAAACCAACTTTGCTCCATGAATATTAAGCTATATTTGGTAACTATTTTCCAAGGAAAGTTTTGTTTGCAGCTCTACATGGGCATACATACTACAGATTTACATTATATGTTACCAACTTCGAATTGAAAATTTGTTGGGATAAATAATCTTATATGTTTTATGGCTATTACACTTAGAATACATCTTCTCTATATGTTTCTTGATCATATTTATTTTTTGATGATATTTTGGAAATACTATAGAGGCTCCTAAATTTATATACCATACACTAAAACTTATATACCAAACAACCGCTTCTACCCCATTCTAAAGCTTTGTTTGTCAAATTCTTTGTCTCAAACTTATTACGAACATTTCTCCCACAGAATGGGCTAGTAACCTAGCAGTCTTGTTTGAGACATTCTGTCAAACAAAAATAGGGATTATCCATTACTAACCTGGGATCAAATATGGCAGTAGTCTTTGAGCTTCTTCCATCCACTTGCACTCGAGCTATCTTCCTACACCTTGGATCCAACATGGATTGAATCTTAAATGACGTAGACTTTATCTTTAAGCTTTAGGTAGATCACAGTAGTAGGTTCATGATATGGATAAGGACACCTCAATGTGCCTCGCAAGGAATGATAACATGGAAAAGAAACATCATTAAAAATAGTGTGTGCTTATCCATGCCATTATGTTTGTGTTCCACATAGGCGGCGATGGTCGACGGTCATGGTTATTGATGCATGTTGAGTTAAAACTGGTGGGTTAGTTAGTATTATCCCTAGTTAGCAGTTAGTTGTCAGTCATAGTTAGCTGGTAGTGGCATCAATAATTTAGCAGTAGGCAGTGTTCATTGGTAGTTCAATGTGTCATTTGAAAAGTTAAAAGGCTGAGCTGATACCAACATGCATGTAATTTATGTGTGCTAGTTAAGCTCAACCCTACTTATAGTGATCAAAATCAAAATTTTGAAGGATAGGTAACTTTTTCTCAATGTGAAATAATGTAAATATGTCTTTATATTTGAATTTCCAAGTTTTCCCAAGTGTTTTAAAAGAGTGA
The DNA here is from genome assembly GCA_037957365.1 of Torreya grandis. Lineage (NCBI taxonomy): Eukaryota > Viridiplantae > Streptophyta > Pinopsida > Cupressales > Taxaceae > Torreya > Torreya grandis. The sequence continues at coordinate 1,370,133 of JARHVA010002148.1, forward strand.
CCTGAGTTTATTTTTATAGCAATCGAAAAAGGGGAAACCACATGTTAGGAAACCTAAAAACATGGAGGATATGGTTAAAGGATAGGTTAATATCAAAATTTAACTGTTAGGTGGTTAAGGATAGTAACATCCAACATGGAACACAACTTACTCCCACTATTGTTCATATATGATGTTTCTATCCCTTAGAGAAATGTTTAAAGACTTTGGATTTAGGTTTTGTCATACATATGATTAAGGGTATTTTCAACAATCAGACCATTTTTAAGTGACATATTATAGTTTTACATAAAAATATATATCCTTAAATTCTTAGAATAGAATGAGGTTGAATAATAATTTCAAAATAGGTACACAAATTAATTAAAATGAAAAGGGCCAAAACTAACATAATCAAATATTCATACATAGATTTAAGTTATTATAATTCTCTTCTTAACATTTTTGCACCAATGCATCTACCTAAAAAGTAAAATAAAATAATAGTGATTTCAAATATCAAACTCAATTCATTTGACACAAAACCGATGTAACATTGCACCAAAACAAATCCATGAGCATTTTGTCTTTACGTGAAAAAAATAAACACATTCAAACAAGTTAGTATACTTACCATGATCGTAGATGAATATAATTAACAACTAAAAAAACACGAAATGTTACAACACAAAAAAATTATAGTACCTCATATAATTATAAGAACTTCTAAGGAAGTTAAACAGTTTTTTATATGCATAAGTTTAGGGTTTTAGTACTAAACCCTATGTTTTGAGCATTTTATTAAAAATTAAAATGAAAGTATTAGTAAATAATGTCTAATATATTAACTTTAAGAAACTACTAAACTTATTTCAATAGCTTTGATAAAGCAAACCCACCTTTAACTAGTGTGGGTACTTGTCAGACACATCAAGAGGTCTTTGTCTCCCCTTGCAAAAAACAGTGAACCAGGAGAGCAAATTAGACCCTGCCGAAATAGGTAGCAATAGTGAGAGATCAAAAAGGACTGCTATGTACCTAGGGATATGATATATTAATGTATATGGGTTGATGGAGATGCCCACATGTGGCACACATCCCCTTAGTTAGTTATATGGGTACAATATATTAGGATAATGGAGTAACTTATAGAATTAGTACATTGGGTAATGGTCGGCCTACATTGGGATTAGGAGGTTACCCATCAATATATGCATAAATACCCTTAAGGTAGGGAAACACCATATAATAATCCTTTAGGAAGGAATAACTCCACAATGTCTCTTCGAGGGGACAACTTCTAATATCCTCTTACAATAGAAGACTCAATGCTTACTTGATATCTTTACCATGATAATCATCTCTTATATATAGACATCTATCTAACCCATGGATGGGTAACCTCCTAATCCCAATGTAGGCCGACCATTACCCAATGTACTAATTCCATAAGTTACTCCATTATCCTAATATATTGTACCCATATAACTAACTAAGGGGATGTGTGCCACATGTTGACATCTCCATCACCCCATATACATTAATATATCATATCCCTAGGTACATAGCAAGGACTCAAATAAGGGGGAATAACAACAGTCACATTTGACTGGTGTGGGAACTCATCAGTTTTTGCTGGACCAAAAACTAGCCTAGGGTAATGAGGAGAGGCCCATCTCTCAAAAAGAAGATGACCCTGGGCACAAAGGGGCCCTAGGTCCCCAAGAGGAATTGCCAAAAGATCCATTAGCTTGGAATAGGACCCTAATGGTTAAAAATGGTTCGACAACCATCCTGGAATAAAGGAGCATAAGGTCCATGTATCTCATAGAAAATAACAAAGAAGTCTAAAAAATCCACCTTTCACTGGTGTTGAAACTAGCCCAAGCACAATGGGAACCCTAGATTTCCCTTAGAAAGATCCAAAAAAGGTCACAAGCCAAAAGAGAGCCAACGAGACAGCAAAAAATGAGACCAAAAGAAGATCTACACAAAGGTCCAATCATAAGCACAGGGGGGCCCAACCTACCAACACAAAAGAAGCACAATAAAAAGGAACAAAAAGGAATGGAAAAAGCCATCAACAAAAAGGCTATACAAAAAGGATCATTATCCCCAACACGATGAGAAAGAGTTCAAACTAAAGAACTCACTAAAAGGTCGGGGGAAATAAAATTTGAAATTCAAAGGAGTGTTCATCGATAATGTGACCCAATGGATCTTTGACAGCATCAATCCCTGAACCAATCAGCCCTTGTTCAAATCATAGCTCTCGCCTTGTAACAACATAAAAACAAAGTGCTCCTGAGTTGGTCTAATGGTGAAGAACATGTGCTCTTGGAAGGGAGGTCTCAGAATCAAATCATGTAAGGGGTAAGGATTACACACCTCGTATTCGTAGCACAGTAAGGTGCCTCCCCATAATGGGAGTACGAAGTGGTCCCACACGCTGTAAGTTTCCTTGCAATCCATAACCAAAACACTACTTGGCATCGTTGACCTTAAAAAATATATTATTATATTATTAAAGTAAATAGTAAGAAACCAACATGTGTCAAACAACAGAATAGTTGACGTCCTCCAAAATCCAAGTGGAAGGTTCAGTTTCAAGTCACGGCCAGGAAAATCAGTCCAGTCAAATAGCCACAGTTCTAACATTACCCAGAACAACAAACAAGAGTTAATCAAAAGGGCAACGTCCCCTTTTAGACTTGCTTCCTCCTAGATCATATTTTATTGCTCTTGGATCATTTTTTACAGTTCCTGATCTCTTCTTTCGAGGTTGACAACCACTGTCCCAATTTGGGGATAAATTTTCCATGTTCAGTATCCAAGGGTCTGGAGGTTCCTCCACATCAGAGTGCCCACGATATTTTTGGTAGGCTAGATTGGATTCCAACATGGCTTGAAGCTCTTCAAAGGAGATATCTATCATTCTTGTATTTATCCTTATAGCCAGAGAACTGTCTTTTATCAGCTTGACGCAGCAGAGACCCTGATTCCACTGAGAAGGGGAATTATCATTAGTACAAATAGGGATATTAACCTCCAAGTTTGTTTTTAGCTATCTGGACTCATTAGCTAAACCATCGTCCTCCTAGCAATTCGAAGAGGTTCTTTCAACTTCATTCTTTTTTATAACATCCAGCTCATCACCCAACGGACCTAAAGAAACAGGGGCCTCAACAATGGTAGAAACTTCTTCTGAGAGCATGGTTGGTGTGTTGCCATTGGTCATATCCTAGGGACAACTATTTGAGACAATCGACCCAGTTAAGGTTCTCTGAACTTCCTCCTTATTGTCAACACATTTGTGTCAAAAAAATATAGCATTTTGGGAAGATTTCATCAGCCCTTTCATACTTGATGTTCTACATTCAAACTCCAAGTTTGGAATTCAACTTAATAGATGCAGATAAAACTTTCCAAGGTCGACATTAATACAAATTCTAGCAAAAATCAGCCTGCTTCTTTCTTTAGACACTAAATCTACTATAACAGGGGAACTAATTGATTTTTCTATTCCCATGAGGATATTTTCCTTCCAGTACTCCAGCGGGAGAGCTGCAAGTCTGATCCATAAGGGGATAGATCGAGAAAGTTCTTTAAAGGGATTAAAACCGTAATTCCATTTTTGTAATAAAAGAACTGCCTTGCCCAAAGTCCACAGCCCTCTCTCCAGAACATGAGCTCTTTCCTCTTGATTTGAAAAGGAAAACAAGAAGAAGCCATTTGGCATAGATGTGATCTTCAAACTCCCTTTCAAAGACCATGTTTTGCTGGCCCAATCCCGAACAACATCAATATTGGGTTTGGAAGGCTTGAATTTTCTAATAAGGCTATTTCAGTATTCTTCTTCAGCCTGGTCAACATCCTCATCCGGTATTTCCAGAACTGCTTCCTTAGAAAGAGTAGAGGGGATAAGCTACTTAAAGCATACTTTTTGACCAGTTTCTTTTCTAACAATGCCTGCCCACGAAAGCCCGGATCCTTTTGGACCAGGCAACGTTCCCCTTCCTCCATCCTCCTCGTCTTCCTTTCCTTCACCTGCAGTGCTCAGTATCTCCATACCTAACTTTTGTGAAACAAGAAGCAAACTTATTTCAATACTTATTTATTATGAAAAGTTGATTTTTTTCAAAATTTTGTTAATGTCAAAAAAAAATATGAACCAATTTTCCAGGCCTAGAATTTAGATGTAGAGATATGCTTGAAAAATAAAATGCTCTAAGTTGTTACTTTAGATTTAAATTAGAAATCTCTGAAAATAGTAAAATAAGAATCAGAAAAGAACAAACAAATTTTAAACTTTGAATTTTATCATATTGTCATTCAAACCTTCACCAACATGGATTTCAAATCAGATTGAATTTGAAATAAGGAATCGATGTTCAAACCTTCATTAAAACAACATCCAAATTATATAGAAAACTAAATACAACAAATTTTGATTGGACATTAAGTAACAAAATAAATGACACATTACAAATCATAATAAATCAATCCAAACTTACACATAAAAAATACAAAAGCTAAATGGAATATTAATCTAGGTAGAATATACATTTTTAAAAATAAAATATCAATATTTAAAGACTATAAGATGAACTCTAAAACTCTAACTCCAACATATATTTTCTAAATTAAAAATCAAATAAACAACATACATTAAACACAAATTAATATAAAAATTCATATTTTTTACATTTAAAATTTCTTATTTATTATTAAAAAACTATTTGAACAAAATTAAATTAATGAAAAATAATATTTAAAAAAAATAATAATAATTATTATTTAATCAACCACCATAACCTTAACTTTAGATTGCAAACTTTCTCTTTTTATTGAGATTATAAAGACAATTATTTATTTGAAAAGGTGAAGGCTATATTACCTCCTTTGGGAAGGACAATAAATCAAAATCTGAGAGGTGGGAGAGCCCTGCTAATATGAACCAGGGATCGGTTTTTAGGACGTTTTCTGAACGTTATGTTGGGCGGTAGGGCCGCAAGGTTATTTGACAAAGATGTTCAGTTTACTAAAACAAAGAGACGGTAAATACATATGGCAAAGACAATCTCAAAAATAAAATGGCTTTGAAATTTTGATGTTTATGTACCTAGAAAATATTATTTATTAAATAAAAAGAAAAGAAAATAAATTGAATTATTTTAAAAGTTTTTGCGATAGAGCTTATGAAAAAAAGTTTTGTAATCTTATTACGCAAAAAATTCCTTCATTTGTTTCAGATTTATTTTATTTGAAATAGTTTATTTTAAACAACTTGAATTTTCGGTAACAAATCAGATAAAGAAGTTCATAAAGTAATAGTTTTATGAGAGCTTCTCATGGGTACCAAAAATAATAAGGAAGGTCTTGAGGTAACCATTGCTTCCGTTTACATTAAGAAGTCTATGAATTATTTGTGGAGGACATTACTTGTATTATAGGAGGTTGTGGACCATATGATAGATGAAGTTGTTTTGGCCATGATTAAAAATGGATTGGAGTCTTTGAGGAGGGTTTCCTTAAAGAAACTTAGAAATGTTGTTATTAATAAAAATGTTGGTATGTTAGTAATGATAAAAAAATTGTTATGTAGTTTTGAATTTAATGATTGATTTCTACTTGTTAGAGGAGTAACAATTCAAGTGAAAAGAAAAGGAGGAAAATTGAGCTAATTGAATTATATGTTCCTCTAAAAAATCATTTCTCTTTGATTCTTGAGTTTGGTTTCTATGTGTTATTAGACTTTAGGCTTTGGTACTTTGTACATGGTGCTTTGTTTTAAGCATTGTTGAGTTTGATTTAGTTTTTATAATATTTTTTTCTTCTAGGGTACATTTTCATATCGCCTAATTTTTTGATCAAGAATGTATTTTATTTTTTATCTAACGAAATATATTGTACACCTTCAATTAAAATGCTTATAATTATTCATATGTACTAGGAAGTAAGAAAATTGATGACAATGTTGAATTTTGACAACTTTTACAACAAATTGATTTTTAGTACCCAATGAAATTTTTAGACAATTGAATTTTTATTAACCCCTCTACAAAGCATCATTTTTTTTCTTTTTGTATCTTCCTACAAAGTACATTTTTCTTTTTACTTTTTCTTAATGACTCTAATCAATGCAATCATTTGGAGCTTTTAACAAATTGAGTTCCCTATACAATTAATAAATCTTCTTAACCAAAGTACCTTTAAAATATTTGAACTCTTCCCAACTGAAATGACTTCATAATCCTTTAACTCTTTTCAAATAAATTGCCTAAAAAATGAAGTGAATATTTTTAATGAATTTTTGACAACCAATTTTTTGGAAGAGAAATTGAAGGTCGAAACCATCTTTACTTATGTAGATAGTTGACTTGACGAGAATTTATATTCAAAATAAAAAAACCTAACTTAATTTAGATTTTTTGATCTAGGATCTCATTAAACAAGTTATGATTGTAGCACATGTATGTCTTATATCTTTGTATAATGTGCATCTAATAAAAAGGAAAATAATAAATATCTTTATGTTAATTGATGACTTCCACTAGTATTTTAATTAAATTTTAAATTTATTTTAAATTTTACTTGGATATGTTGGATACTTATGTTAATTGAAGGCTTCCACCAATATTTTAATTAAGTTTTAATATTTAATTAATCATAGTCTAAAGATAAGAAAAAATTGTGAGAAAAAGGAATATTCGGCAACCAATTTTTTGAAAGAGAACTTGGACTATGAAACCCATCTTTACGTATGTAGATAATTGATTTGATGAGAATTTAGATTCAAAATGAAATAACCTAATTTAGTTTGGTTATCTTGATTTAGGAGTTCATTAAAAGTATGTCATATATCTTTTTATAATAGGCATTTAATAAAAAGGAAAATAATAAATAGGTTTATGTTAATTGAAGACTTCCATAGATATTTTAATCAAATTTTAAATTTGTTTTATATTTTATTTAGATGTATTTATTTTTTTAGTATTTTATTTATGTGTGTTTAATTAGCTCAAGATGACCTCCACAACTAATCATTACATTAATAAAATATTTTTTGATGTATATTTGGTAACAATCACAAAAGAAAGGGACATACTTAAAACACATGTAAATTAATCTATTTGTTAGTAGTGGGTAAAATGGTTAACACAAACCACCATTTTGGAATTCTAACCTTAGATGAAGACACTCAAAAAAGACCTTTAGCCTTTATTTCACATTATCTTATATATTTTGGTCAAATTTATTTACATATGGATAATTGGTATAAATTTGACATTATTGAACAATTTTCATGATTTCCATAGGCTCCATCCCCCTTTTGCATGCATCTCTATAAAAATTCTTGTCATCATTTTATCATTTTGAGTCCTTTTATAGAGATTATATGAAAATTAATAGAAAACTCAGATAAAAAGTAATATGAATTTATACAACTAGGATTTGCTAAAAATATTAAAGTACAATTATTGAAAGATATTACAATAAATAAGAAAAAATGGTAATCAGTTAGTTTTATTGTGTGCATGCATATCTAGACTAGAAATAGGTGTGAAATATGTAGGATCCATATTTTGGATCAATCATTTTATTCTAAAAATTTTAATTTTGTGGCTACATACATTACCATCAAATTTTTAACATTATCATTGACATTAGTGTCTAACTATGATGCAAGTGTCCACTATGACATAATGACTAGATTTGGATGCAACCAAGTTCACTTTTCTAGGTTTTATGTTTTATTTATTCTAGTGTATTCAGATCTAGTATATAAGGTGTTTTTCTTTATTGATTGATCAAACCTTATATCTTCACCTTTTCTCACCCTTGGAATAAGTTTTTAAAAAATGGGTTAGTGGGATCACAGTGTCGATATGCCCCAAAGACCCCTCTATCAATGGTTGTTGCCTACATATATAATACTCCAAGTGGGGCCTCTGACTTATGTATTTCTCCCAGATGTGTATGAAAGTGTGAAACAAGGGTGAAATACACTATATGATGATGCATGAAGTGATTTATCTTGTAATTTGATAAATATCATTTATGGGCTATTATTTGAATGCTTTGGACTTATTACATGACTGAACCTATGTTTGATATGAAAATAGGGATGCATAGGGTGAAATGTGATATAATCATGATCTTTACCCAATATTTCCCTCATATTTCATCCATGATCTTCCTAGTTCCAGATTGCATTCACCCAATGTAAGATCAACATTAAATGAAAAAGAACACATCTGTTATTCAACTGTGATTAGTAGCTCAACAAATACAATGCAACATTTTGACCCTCTAATATTACCCAAGTGTTAACTATCATACCCAAGATATTTAAAAAGTGTCGTATTCATATATATATATATACACACACACACACACCTTCACAAAAGGATGTAATCTTAGCATTAGTGTATTTTTTGCCATCTATGAGGGTTTAATAAATGAAAGATCTATATATGATGAATGTTTTTTAATTAAGTCCTTTGAAATTACATTTGTAACCTTAGCTTTATTTTTGAACCTCTTTTGTTAAGAATCATTTATTAAATATGTTTTTTAATTTAACTTGAATTTGTTTTTACAATTTATCTATTAAGAATCTCTCCTTTTGTAATGTCCCTTGATGTATCTTTTGTAACCTTGATTGTTCCTACTCAATTTATTCTTTAAATAAGTCATCTTTTCCCTATTATTCCCATTTTTAATCCAAATTATTCATTTTGTGGTCTTTGATTTTCAAATTGCTACTTTAGAAACTTTGCCTTTTCATCTTGTTATTTTACGTATGAATCTTTAGCAACCACATATATATCATTATTTAATTTAGGTTGAAATGATAAATGAAACTTTGATATTTAGATTTGATAACACAAACTACATTATATACAATATCCAATTGAATTGGTTACAAATAACCGATTATAACTACTTGCAACTACCTCTACGTGGCCTTTTTCCAATGTATACAACTGCAAAACAATATAATAAAATATTTATTACGCTAGCATTCACCCCTTTATTACATTGTTTTACAAATGTACCCCCAAAATAGATCAAATTTGACCTTGCCAAGAGACTTGGTGAGTATATCTGTTATCTGTGAATCTGTCGGGTAATACTGGGGCTGAATATGGTGGTTCAAAACTTGTTCTCTGATGTAATGACACATGTGTTTGGTTCATTCATGAAAAATTAGATTCTTCATAAGCTTCAACACACCTTGATTATCTCAAAATAGAATTGGTGGCTGATCTTCAGGGATCTCCGTATCAAACAAAATGCGACATATCTATATTGTTTCGCACACAACTCCTCGTGTGGCATGATACTCTGCTTTCGTAGATAAGAGAGTAACTACTTATTGTTTTTTTGTCGTCCATAAAATGGGTCTAGATCTGAGATGAAAAATGTATCCTAAAGTAGATTTACTGTCATCAATAGATCTAGTATAGTCCGAGTCAGTGTACCCCTGCAAGAAGAACTAATTATTCTTCTTATATTCTTGACCATACTCAAGTGTACCTCAAACATATCTCAAAACATGTTTTGCTACAATCTAGTGACATTTATTTAGTTCTTGCATAAATATGGAAAAATAGCTCACAACAAAACATATATCTAGTCTAGTGTAGGTCAAGTAGATGAGACTCCCAACAAGCTATCTATAGAGAGTTGCATCCACTTGAGGGGAATCCTGGAATCGAGAGAGTTGTAAACCTTTTTCCATCGGTGTTAAAAGAGGTTTATAATCTGACATTCTATACTTTTCTAAGAGTGTCTTAGCATATTTCATCTGGGAGTTAAAGATGTGATTTTATTTCTACCATATCTCCAAGCCAAGATAGTAATGTAGTAGCCCCAAATTAGTCATGTCAAAGGATTTCTTCAGATCATTCTTTATTGCATCAACAAGATCATATGAACTACCAGTGATCAAAAGATCATCCACATACAAGACAAGATTGACAATATTTGTACCAATCTTCTTGATATAAAAATTTGAATCAGAGGGGCTACAAATGAAACCATGCTACAATAGGTGATCTTCTATTTTTATGTACCATGCCCAAGGTGCTTGTTTAATTCCATAAAGTGACTTAACTAGATGACATACCTTTTATGGATGTTTGTCATCGATAAAACCTTTTGGTTGGGTCATGTATACTTCTTATTTCAGATCACCATTCAAGAAAGCACTCTTGACGTCCATCTATTGAAGTTTCCATCCATATTATACTGCAAGTGTGTAGACAATTTTGATGGTCTTGATCTTTGTAGTGGGTGCAAAGGTCTCCTCATAATCAATGCCTTTTTGCTAGGTATAGCCTTTTACAACAAGTCATGATTTGTGTTTGTCAATGGATCCATCTACCTTGTAATTTATTTTGAAGATCCATTTGTAGCTAATGGATTTCTTCCCTATAGGTAGATCAACAAGTTCCCACGTCCCATTTTTGATGAGGACATCATATTCATCATCCATAGGTTTCTTCCACTAAGGTTGACTTAAGGCTTCTCAAATTGTATCTGGTTTGATGTTGTCAACCACTAAACTCATGAGTGCAAGATTGACTTCATCTCTCACATGTCTTCTTATTTGAACTCCTGATGAAGTGTCTAGAGGAGAGCTTAGGTGTGAGTCCTTGATTACGAAATCTAGTCATTTAGGATGTGGATTTAGCTATTGATTTGATGAAGAAATACCTTGTAGATTACCAAGATCAATGAACAATCCTCCTTCTTGCAGTTCACCTTCTTCATGCTCATCATCTAACTGTGGGAAGAGTTTGTGAGAGGTGGTCTAGTCTGTCTCCTTCTATGCCAATGAGTCAAATAATGATTCATCACATACCACATCACTACTTTCATAAATCTTCTTCATCTCAAGATCCATGAGATGGTATGCTTTGGAGGTAGTGTTATACCCCAACAAAATACATTGGAAGGTCTTTGGTTTGATCTTCTTCCTCTTTTTATCTAGAACATGCATATAAGAAGTACAACCAAATACTCGAAGATGGGAAATTGATGGTTTGAGACCAATCCATACCTCTTCTCGTGTCTTGTCTAGAAAGATCTTTGTTGGTGATCTATTGAGAAGATAGATAGTTGTCTATACTGCTTATGCCCAGAATTATGTCATCAACTTTGTAGTGGATAGCATGTAACGAGCCATCTCCATGATTGAGTGATTATGTCATTCTTCTATTCCATTCTATTGAGGTGTAGGTGTTACTTGATTCCATGTTGCTTTAGGGATGCCAAGAACTCTTTTGATGTGAATTCCCCCCCTTGATTTGAGCAGAGGAGTTGAAGTTGCTTCTCAAAATATGTAACAACACGTTGATGGAAGGCCTTGAAATGTGCAAGGGCTTCACTCTTCTTTTCGAGAAAGAACACCCAAGTCTTACGAGAATAATCATAAAAAAATAATTGAAAGTACCTGAATCCTCAAAGGGATGCTAGCAAAGGGTTTGCACAGATCAATATGTACCAAAACAAGACATTCCTTGGCATGAGAGGAACTTGGCTCGAATAGAACCTGATGTTGTTTGCCTACAAGACAACTAGAACATATTGGCGAAGAATGGGAAAGCTGAGGAATTCCATGTACCATTGCCTTAGAATCGAGATGGAAGAGGGAACCAGAGATAGATGCCCATAGCAGTAGTGCCAAAGTTTAGTAGACTCTGCCATAGAGGCAACAAGTGAAACTTCACTAGTTGAAACTACATTTAAGGCAAATAATTGATCCTTCAAGAAGGCTTTAGCAAGAACTTGACCTTCTCAAGAAATGAGATAGGATTTGATGCATTGCTAGACTAGAAACTCTACTTTTATCTTGTGATTCAATAGTTGATTGATAGATAAGAGATTTGTTCTCAAACTAGGGACATAGAGTACCTTTGTGAGAACACAGCATCTTGTCCCAAGAAGAATGGTGACACATCTAATTCCTTTTGCAACATACTCTTTATCATCAGCAATTCAAACTCAATCCCCAGTTGGATGAGTTGTCAGTGAATCAAAGAGTTCCTTACATCCAGTCATGTGCTTGCTGGTACCAGAGTCTATTAACCAAACTTTGCTTGTTACTGTCGAGGTTTGGGAGACTAGTACAAGCTCATCATGGACTCCATATGCTACTTCTTCTATTGCTTCATCATCATATGCATTCTCATATTGCTTTTGTGTTACTGCATGCCCTTTTTGATTCTATTGTCGAGGATGTCTCTTAGATTTCTATGAATCTTCTTTACTAGATGAGCCCTCTCGACTAGATTGGCCTTGAGCCAAGGCATTATATCGGCAATGATCAATATCATGCATTTGGGTTTTGCAAATGTAACACCACCACTTCAGCTTCATAATATTTTACTGTTGTTGTGGTTGCTTTAATGGTCCCTTCTTGAATTTTGGACCCCATTGCTTGGAGATCAGGGCTTTGTCCTCAAATTCTTCATGCACTAACTGAATTGCTTCCTCTTGTTGAAGCAAATTGACCAATTCTTTAAAAGACACTACTTGCTTGGTAATGTTGAGTGTCGTAATGAATGTGCAAAAATGAGATGGGAGAACTCTCAGTGTGATCAGAACCATATTATCCTCGATATTTTCTCCAAGTACAACAAGTTCTGCTCATAGTTTTGCAACCTGATGTAAAAACTCTTTAACCTTTTCGCTTGATTTCATACTGAATGTATGAAGAAGCGATTGCAGATGTAGGATTCTCATTTGGTTCTTCACTTCATAAATTGTGGACAAAATGTCCCATGACTCTTTCGATGTTTGTGTATCGTGAGCATGTAGTTAAAATTCATTAATAATACTGAGAGTTATCAGTATGAGTACTTTTGCATCTAACTTATTGAATTTCTTTTGCTTGTCTAATTCGACAGAATGGGTCACTGTTCCAGTGACGATGCCCCATAATTTTTCAAATTGAAAAATCATCTGCATCTTCATCTTCTAAGGGACAAAATTTGGCCCCTTCAAGAGTTGGGCATCTAACAGTAACAATTTAGGTGTAGACATATTTGTGTGTTTCCTTACTTTACTTTTGTAAGAAAATACAAGCCAGAACAAGAATTTATTGCTTCAAAGTTTCAAAAAAATTGTATTTTAAATGTACCTTAGAGGGATTTTCTCCAAAATTTCACATCCCGTGGCTTTGGATATTTGACTGCACTCTCTTTGTTTTGAGGAATGATCAATAGACTATTGTAGGTGCAGGTCTGGACCGTAGTCTTCAGACACCTCCTTTGCATAACGTCCTAACATTTTACCAACAATGGACTACTCTCTGAGGCTCTCAATATGTGGGCTGCAATGCCTTTTGTTAATGGAGCCAAAACTCTCCTCTATGCTTGGCTAGGCTACTCACTCATGGCTTTGAATGCTCTATCTGCAGCAACCGCTCGCTTTACAACAGACTTTGCTTATGTATGGGATACACTCTCCAGGCTTCTATGCTTTCTTCTGTTGCAAGATCTTTGATCTAACCTCTCTGCTTCTACAGGATTTTACTTTGAACGCAGACTTTTGTTCCTTCCTTGGCGTCGTCACACTTGCACCTTTACATAGATCTTTGCATCAACCAAATGCTTTTTCAGGAGTTTGAACACTTTCAGATATTCTGGCTGCTTCTGCTATGCATTACCACTTCAAATGGAATACTTTCAGATACTACACCATCCCAAGCAGGTGATCAGGCTTACATGCTCTGATACCAGAGTGAAATGATAAATGAAACTTTGATATTTAGATTTGATAACACAAACCACGTTATATACAATATCAAAATGAATCAGTTACAAACAACCGATTATAACTACCTGCAACTACCTCTACGTGGCCTTTTACCAATGTATACAACTACAAAACAATGAATACAATATCGATTACTCTAACATAGGTACATTTTGATTTTGACCTTCCTTTATGAGAAATTAATTTTTGACCAGATATCTTTATCTTGAATTTTATTTTGCACTTTCTCTAATTTATTTTTTTAGTAACTTTTCCTTTGGGATATATTCCTTTTGTAATTTCTCTTTCTCATCTTATTCTTTATGTAATCTTATTTTGTCTAATTTTTCCTTTTGAATCTTCTATTTTTATTTTTAATTGTTTTTTTTATCTATACTTTTTATTTATTTTTTATTTTTGCACTTGTTATTTATGAGTTGAAATTATATTATGAGTGGGTTGTTTGAATGATTTTTTTTTATAGGATCACCATTATCCATTATTTTTTTTGTTTTTTTACAAATCTAAACAATTATTCATATGATGCCTATGAATTAGATGATATGCACAATAGTAATTTTATATTCTTATAAGATGTGCATAAGATATTGTAATAAATTTTTGTTAAAGCATTTCTCTTAAAATTTCAATTGAACTCTTAATATCCTTTTGTACACTTTTTGAATCCATAATTATAAATACATATTTCTTTTGAGGCTAAAAATAGCTAGATGAAGATGAATATACAAGATTAACATTATCATGCTCTGGATAATTTATGTATATGATCTATTTTTCCATTAATTTAATTATTGAACTAAAATACTAAATTTTCTTTTTCAACTCTTTTATAAACATTCCCATAGTGATGACTTGATCTTGAAGTGATTACAAAGCATAAACCCTAGGTACTTATGACTAAATATGCACACCATCAAGAGGAAATGTGAGAAGTGGATGTATTTGAGGAAGGACATGTTGATTACCTTCATTTAGTACTATAGGGTGGCTCAACTTACATCTTTGGATAGTGATAACATGGACTTGGTTAGAAGGAAAGTAGCTATCACCATATTGAGGGTTAAGAGAAGACCTTATATCATCTTGAATTCATATTTTTTCATGTTCCTATATTATATTTTAATTTAACGAAAAATACATTAATAAAACTTCATTTTAACATGCGAGTTAGTTCATTTTCAAATATTTTGAAGTAAAAAATGTTCATCCAATATAGCCATTAATTATTTGAACCTAAAGTAATGAAAAACTGGCATTTAAAGTCCTAAAAGGAAGGATACTATAAACATGGAATGAAATGTTATAAAAATAAAAAATTATTTGTGTATTTAATTTACTAAATTACCATGCAATTTAATGTCAAAATAAGGTGCTTTCAGTGTCAGATATCATATATGAGGTTAAAATCAAATGCTTTCAATGTTAACTATTATGTCTGATGTTGAAAGTAAGTTATTTTGGTGTGATATTTAGATCCAAAGTTAAACCCTATAAGGTTGTAATCCTACAAAAATCATAGGGTTTGAAATTTTTAAAACAAAAACATGGGTTCACATAATATTTTTATCTAAATTAAATTAATGTGATAATTAACTCTAACCAAGATAAAATTATAATTACAATAAATGAGAGTGTTGTAAATGACCCTTTTAATAAGTAGATTAAAAGTAAATGACTGAATAAAATAATCTACAAATGAGTAAAAGAAAACTATGAAATAAAAGCACAAACTTAGTTTTTTCTGTCATATTTAGTATGTTGAGTAATTGAAAGCAAAAAAAGAAAACATGACAAAATTATACAAGTTTTGAAAAATAAGAATTGAAACTAAGAACAAACAAAATTGATTGACCGAGGACAAGATTGATTCCCACTACTACATGCTTGGTTGATCCTTTATTTTTATTTTTTAAACAAGAAATTATGGTGTGATCACTTTGTGATAGTTTTAATTAGGGTATACACAAATTTGACCTTCAAAAATGTGTGGAAGGCCTATAAATAAATTTTAGAGGGTTGAAACCCCAATAGGGATAACAATGATCGAGTAACTACAAATATAAAAAAGTGGAGTGTAATTCGATTGAGTTGACCCCAATCACTTCAACGATGATTGAATGTTACCTATGCATCAAATATTATAAGGATGAAATGAAGTACATTTAGTTCAACCACCTAATTTTTTTTGTAATTCTGCTCCTTTGATTATATTTATACATCTAAAACCAACTTGATTACTTGGTCATAATTTTCTTAGTGATAAATTAAGAAAATAATGAACTGATTGAGGAATGCTTATAGTGATCAAACTCAAAATTGTGAAGAATAGGAAACTTTTTCTCAATATGAAATGATGTAAGTGTGTCTTTATATTAAAAATTCAAAGTTTTTCCAAGTAGTTTAAAAGAGTGACTTGAGTGTGCTTTTATAACAATCCAAAATGAGAAACCACATGCTAAGAAGCCTAAAAACATGGAAGACAAGGGTGAAAGAGGGATTAATATTAAAATTTATCTGTCAGACAGTTAAGGATAATAGCATATAACATGAAACACAAATTCCTCCCACTATTATCTGTACTGGATGTCTCTATCCCTTAGGGAAATGTGCAAATCTTTGGATTTAGGATTTATTATATAGATGCTTAAGAATATTTTTAACAATTAGGTCATTTTAAAGAAAAATATAATGGTTTATCATAAAGGTATATCTTCTTAAGTACCTAGAACAAAATGACTAGAATAAGTGCATGTTGACCATTTTGGTCCTGCAGGCCAAAAATCGCTCTTTTCTTTCCCTATTATCCTGTGCATCAGTCTTGGATGCATCTACTTTACTATAAATAATCCATTTCCCTTTCGAAATAGCCCTGTTCTTATGAAAAGTTGAAAGATCTAAGACCTATAGGTTCTCGGCTTGATATGGAAATTATTTCGCTTTGGGCAATTGCCTTAGACAAGCCTTTTGGAAAAAGAATGGGCCAGTTCAAAGAATGCAAGCCTTTTACAAAGCTTCAAAGGTCAAGTGCCTTTACAAAGGGAAGTCAGGTTGCAACAGGACTATTTAGCAGGCTCCGAAGGGTAATTTTGGACCCAAGGTGCCCTTGCAGAAGGCAGTGAGCACCTTCGAGAAAGTGGACAAGGAAAAAAGGCAAATGATTTCTTCAAATTTTTTGTCTGAAGGAAATCCAAAGAAAAGGGTCAAAGTTTTCCC
This sequence comes from Torreya grandis, assembly GCA_037957365.1. NCBI lineage: Eukaryota > Viridiplantae > Streptophyta > Pinopsida > Cupressales > Taxaceae > Torreya > Torreya grandis. Next base: position 1,387,116 of record JARHVA010002148.1, read on the forward strand.
TCAGAGAAAGAAGAAGGCCGAAAGGTAAGTTTTCCTTTCGAGAAAGACCAAGGCAAAGGGCAAAGAATTCCTTTAGACTTTTGTTCAAAGTAAATCCAAAGGAAAAGGCAAGGGATTCCTTCTGACTTAAATCCAAAGGAAATCCAAGGAAGAATCAATGGATGAATTTCTTTGGACAAAATGCCTGAAGGAATTCTTTCAGATATTTTGTCTGAAGAAATTCACAAGGGAAAGAATCAAGGCAAATTCCTTCAGATAAAATGCCCGAAAGAATTCCTTTAGACATTTTGTTTGAAGGAAATTACAAAGAAAGCGTTAGGACTTTGAAGGAAGGATTTCCTTCGAGAAAAATGTCTGAAGGAATTCCTTCAGACATTTTGTTCGAAGGAATTGAGATGACCAAGGGAGCTCGAAGGAGATCTAAGGGCAAGTGCCCTTGTGAAGGGATCTCAGCAACCAAGAGGGGACCATTTCCATTCTTTCAAAAGGTCACCTTCCCTTTAGGAAGGTTCAATTACAAAAGGTTGAAGGTTTAGTTGAAAAAAGCTGAAGGAATTACCAAAGTAATGATGGGCCCCAACACATCAATTTTAGCATAGCAAACTAGCCATTGGAGTTTTAAACGTCCAGTGACATCCCTGTGGATGTCAAAATTAGGATAATGAAATAGCCATTGGCTTCCAAAATGGTGATGGGCCTGTAGACGTCAACTTTATGGTGATAAGATATCTGTTGATTTTTAAATGCTTAGGGATGAGCCCACACATGGAAATGGATTAACAGTTAGAGAAGAAGCTAAAAGACTTCATAAGTGCAAACCCAAAGGAATTCAAAGGCCTTAAGGCCAAAAGGAAAGGACCGTCGAGAAAGGAGCTCGAAGAGCTAGGAAAAGATGGAGGAATAGACAGAGAGCTCAAATCATCAGAAAGAGACAAGAAATATCAAGGAAAGAGGGAATAAAATAGAGAATCTAGAACACGACTACGCCCACATACAACAACATTAGGAATGTTCCAAAAGATGCACCCAACCAAGCACAGACACGAATCAGATCAACCTAGGTGGTAAAAGAAGCATCAGCACAGGAAGTTATTATAGCGACCCATGCTTTCATAGTGATATTTAATATGACCCATGCTCTTTTAGTGATATTTAATACGGGTTGAGCACCAAAGTCAAGACTGGTGACACCTACAGCATGGTTCCTTCAAGATTTTCCTCTTTCTAATGTATTCAACGTAACATGGGTTGCTTATTCTAGAAAGCACCAAAGTCTTTTCCTTGATGATATATATATTTTAACCTCTTAGTTGAGAAGGAGATATCTCATTTTGTACGGTGAATCCTTGCCAAATTTCACCTTTGATCAATAAGAATGTGTTTTACCTCTATCTGACTGGTTATGCTTTTGAGTGTGTATGTGTATCAATTCTGTGTTCAGTCACTTTAGCTTCATGCTTTCACAAGATTGACACCAACATACCTAGTATAGCCAAAGCCATTTTTGCAGATTAACTGGAAGTGCTTCGTTTGGAGCACAGAGACAGAAGAGTAGCTATCAAACAACGTGTTTTCCTACAGTGCCTATGGTAAGTTCCTTTTCTTTGTGTCTCCATTAAGTCCCTTGTTAAAATACCCCTATAGTCTAGTCTTTTTGCTAGATAAATTTTATGTTCACCCACTTTTGGTTTGAAGTGTGAATAGCTGAGTAGGTCAAAATCATTTGGTGCATCACCACTTAGATTAGTTTATGTTTTGGTTGTATCGTTTTCCCTTTTCACCCCCCATTGCTGGCAATAGTATTAAAAGACTTCAAAGATGCATCAAAGGGAGCTAAGCCTTATCTAGAGATTCTCCTCTTAGTTTTGCCAAACCCATAACAAGAGGGGAGTCTCCATTGTGCTGCATGGAAGAGAGAAGCTCAGCTTTCTTTCAAGGGTGCAATCCACAATGTCAACAATTTTTGGCATGCCTGGTGGGACCAATATTAATGCTCAAAAAAGTTCTAGGATTGGTGTTGGTCTTGTTACAGCAAGAATGAACCACTAATCCAGCATCTAGGGACTTCATTTTCAAGAACATCAGTCTGGTCAAAGATCAGTCTAACATCCCATACCTAAGGTCACCATAAGATCTCCTACCAAGGGTGTCCCTTTTAAATTCATTGAATTACCATTAAACTCAGCAAGGCGACTAAGATTTGCAAGGACCCATCCGTATAGAGCAAGTCATTTTCCCAGACCTGCTATAAAATACACTTACGCAAGAAGACCCTGATAGAACCTTGTTATCACCATGGCTTTACCTTTTATGGCCTTTCATGGTCAGAGCCCTTTAAACATTTTGCATTATGACCCAATCCTAGGGACAACCCTTAAGAGTGTTCCTCCCTTTAATGGAGAGGGACATATTATTGTTATTGAGCACATCAAAAATGTTGACAACCTCTGTAATATTCACAATGTCACTGAAGAGAACATTGCTATCAGGTTGCTAACATTATCTTTTAAGGGTAAGGTTTTAGACTGGTATGGGACTTTGCCTATGGATTCATTCGACACATGAAATGAATTAGGTACTCTCTTAATAAATAGATTCAGGGAGAAGAGTGACCACCTCTTGCTTGCTGAGTAGCTAACCACCATGAAAAGATCTCCACATGAATTCATGTAGGATTTCAATACCAGGTTTCAAAAGACCTGGGACAGAATCCCCATTTTGGTAAGGCCGACCCCAAGCTATGCTTTTCTCTATTACTTGAAAGCTTTGAACAATGATATTACTGTCATGATACAGCCAATGGGAGGACAATTGTTGCCAGCTGCCTATGAAATTTCCATAGCCATTGAAAATTTCCTGGTGCAAGCAAGAAAGATAGCCCCTAGACCTCATATGCCACTCTTTCCTAAATTGCCACCTCTAGTTCAAACCGCTACACCCACCTTAGCTCTTCTGCCTGGCATAGAAAAGTTGACTGCTACCTCACCCAATGACCTTCATGAAGTTAAAAGCTTGTTACAAAGTGTGATTAATAAACTAGTGGCTCTCAAAAGGCAATAGGCTCAAAACTATTAGCCAAATTAGGGATACCAGTAGTTCGGACAAGCAAGTAGACCCCCTTTTTAGAATTTTAATCAAGGATAGGGTCAGTTTGCATAAGCCAGACCTTATCAAGGGTATAATCCAAGTGCTCCTTCATCTTCCAAAGCTTTTTTTCCCACTCAAAATATTTTGGTATAGGAACAACCAAACTGCCCACCCCTGGGATATAGTCAAGAACAGGTTGCTTATACAAATGAGACATTGAGTCAATATATGAATACACAAGACAATCAGGTAGCTACCTAATTCCCAAGCTTTGAGGTGTCAGTACAACCTAACATGGATAGTAGGCAAGCTCACTCTGATTCCACTCTCATGAATCACATGGAAGGTGAATTTTGTGCAGTCAACTATGTGGGCAGTATGAACAACCAAGGTGATTATGTTACAGCCAACACAAGGTCCAAAAGGAGAGCTATGGAGGAAGCTCAGGAAGCCACCTAAACATCTGCAGCATCTTCTTCATCATATATGAACCAAAAATTTCTAAATTACAAGCCACCAGTTACATCCTCAACTCCTTGGCTTGTGTCTCAGGTTGTAAACACCCCCAGTGAAAATTTAAAAGGAAACAACCCTCAGATCAATGTGGTAGACCAGATGAAGAAGTTGCACATGAATATGTCTTTATGGGATTCATTAGCAATGCCAGGACAAAAGGACATACTCCAGAAATAGTTGCACGAGCTATATAAACCAACTATCTCAACAAAAGCTGATAACATATTGATAATAAATGGGCACCCTCCCATAGCAGGCCAATCAAAGAAAGATGAAAAGGTTCCCCCTTTCTATCTATCCTTAGTCATAGGAGATTTATTGGTACACAACTGCATTATTGACAATGGGTTAAGCACCTCAATAATGCCCAAATACATAGCAGATAAGCTGAGACTCAAATACGAGGAGATGACCAAAGGAGTCCTGCAGTTAGATGGATCACCAGCCAAGACACTAGGAGTGGTACGAGGCTTGAATCTAATGCTACATGCTTGTCCCACTTTCTCAGTTCCCCATGATGTGGTAGTGGTGGATGTCCCTCCCTACTTTGTTATCTACTTGTCCAAGGATTTCACATCCAAAATAGGTGGGTACCTAGCAGTAAACTAGTCTTACATGGTTTTTAGAACCAAATATGGGACTAAGGTTAAGATTGAGTCAGATCCAATCCATAGAGATCATCTGGAGCCATACTCACTCAAAGTGGTGAATGTCAGGTATGCCATTATTGATGAAGAATAATTCCAAGTTGATCAATCTCTGCCCTCTACCCTTGAAGGAGTTGCTGACCTGCTCTTAGATGAATGGGGAAGTGACAACTTTGAACATGACCCATACAAGTTTATATAATAGGTAGGGATTGGAATTTATTGCATGCATGAAGAAGGTACCCTTGTGTCAAATTTGATGAAAGTAAACCAAGAGAGCTCAGGGTTATGGAAACTCTTCTTTGATGGCTCAAGAAGCAAACTGGGCACTAGTGGTGGAGTAGTGTTAATTTCTCCCTCAAAGGAGAAATACTTCTTGACTTTTAGTTTCCAATTTTCTTGCACTTGTAATGTTGCAGAATATGAGTCTCTCATCCATGGTTTGGAGTGGGCAAGGAAAAGAGGAATTAAAGAGCTACAAGTTTTTGGGGACAGTGAGTTGATCGTAAATCAGGTGAGAGGCCAAAATCTAACTAAGAATTCCTTGCTTAAGTCTTACAATCACAGGGTATGGGACTTAGTGGAGATTTTCCTTGATTTTAATGTTATTTTTATACCAAGAGAGTAGAATAAGCAAGTGAACAGACTACCAGCAGTTGGTGCCTAGTTTGACATCCCTAAGGAGATAGGTCGAGACAACAATATGTGCCATTTAAAAGTGGTAATCAGATCCTCCATGCTTGATAACATCACCAACTAGCAGGTTTTGATATCGATCAATAGATAGCATTATTATTGAAAGAGGAGGTTGAGTTTACCTCTAAAAATCAAGCCAAGTTACAATAATAGTATGGCAGCCAGATTGTTCAGCTGAAGAACAACAAAATTCTCAAAGGCTTGGTCACTCTCAAAAGTATTTTCAATGAGGATGACTAATTGAAAAATGACAAATCAATCATCACAATGAAGAAAGAGAACTAAGAAAAAGTTGAAATATTTAAGAATAGGCTGCTTGCTCTTGGGAAGGTATATACATATCATGAAAGGTAGGCTTTCATCTTGTTGTGTCAAGAATTTGCCGATGTCTTTGCTTGGGAGTATAGAGACTTGAAGGGTTTTGACCCAAGTTTGGCCCAACATACCATTGATCTAGAGGAAGGTGCCAAGCCCATCAAAAAAAACAAAGGTCTATCAACCTAAAGATTGAGCCTCTCATATGGAAGGAACTCACCAAGCTGATTGATTCCAGGGTCATATTTCTAATCAAACACTCTTTTTGGCTGGCCAATCTAGTCCCTGTTAGGAAAAAAATGGGGAGATCAGATTGTGTGTGGATTTTAGAGACCTCAATAGAGTCTCGTTGAAAGATCACTATCCTCTCCCAAGTATGGAATAGATCTTCCAAATGGTGACAGGCAATGAATGTTTCTCCCTCTTAGATGGGTACTCAGGGTATAATCAAATTTTAGTGCAAGACTGTGATCAATACAAAATAGCCTTCACTACCAAGTGGGGAACATTTACTTACTATAAAATGCCATTTGGACTGTCCAATGCTGGAGCCACTTTTCAATGAGCCATGGACATGGCTTTCCAAGCCCTGATAAATAATGTTGTACTGGTCTATCTTGATGATGTGACAAAATTTTCTAAGGAAGCAGGCCAACATCTGAAACACCTTAGGCAAATCTTAGAGGTGTAGAGATTTTGGTATCTCTCTCAACCCAAATAAATACGTGTTCACTGTCCATGAAGGTAAACTCCTTGGCCATGTTATTTTGAAAGGGGGCTTGACCATTGATACAGAAAGAGTTCATGTCATCTTAGCACTGTCCTTGCCTAAGCATAAGAAAGGTCTACAAAATTTCTTTAGCAGAATAAATTTCATCAAAAGATTTATCCAAAATTTTGCTGAGATAATCAAGCCACTGACCTCCATGCTGAAGAAAGATGAGAAATTCATGTGGACATCACAAATGAAGGATAGTTTTAAAGGGATCAAGTAGGCTATCACCCAGGCTCCTACCTTGATTAGTCCTGACTTCACCAAGGATTTCAACCTCTACACCTTCAAAAATGAAGAGGTAATCTCCACCATGCTTACCCAAGCAAATGATGAGAACCTTGAACAACCACTTGCATTTTTTAGCCAAGGTCTAGAAGGTTTTGAGATCAGATATACATATGTGGAGAAGTAAGTCCTTGCAGTCATACAAATCCTGAAGAAATTCATATATATGATGTCCAACAATAGGGTTCATCTCATGGTGCCACATCCTAGCATCAAATATTTCTTGATCAGCCGTGATCTAAATGAAAAGAGAGTAGGATAGATCACCAAAGTAATAGAATATGACGTGGACATCAAAACCACTAAGTTGATAAAGGGAAAAGGTCTATGTGAACACCTTGCTACAGACCTTAAACAATATAAAGGGAACATTTTGCTAATCCATGATGAAGCTATAGTAGAAGAACCAACAGTCATGAACGATTGGGCATTAGACATGAAACATTTCTTTATCATTGATGAGTTCCCATAGGGCCTAGATAGGACCAAGAGGAGATATTTTAGACTCCCATCTCTCTCTTATGTCCTGATTGATGGGGTACTATTTAGAAGGTATTTTTTAGGAGTACTCTTGAGGTGCATAGACCTAGGCCAGGTCGACAAGGTGTTGTTTGAGTTTCATGACGGGATGGCTAGTGGTCACTTTGCTCCTAAGCCTACAGCTACAAGGATTATGAGAGCTGCTTACTTATGGCCTACTCTATTTAGAGACACCCATGCCTAGGTATGAAAGTGCCTAAAGTGTTCTCTCTTTGATGGGAAACAATGGCTGGCTGTAATGCCTTTGCAGCCTATTCAAGTAGAATAACCATTCATATAATGCGGCCTAGACTTCATAGGGATGATCAACCCTCCTTCTTGTGCTGGCCACAAATGGGTCTTGACTGCTACAGACTACTTCACGAGATGGTTATAATTTGTTGCTTTGAAGGAGGCCAATGAAAGTGCAATCTTGGACTTGTATAAAGGCCTGGTGACAAGGTTTGGAGTCCCAACTACCATCATGTCAGATAATGCATTGGCTTTCTTAGAAACCAGAATGAGTGAGTGGGCGTTGGGATACGACATCTACCTTAGTACTTCTTCCAAATACTACCCATAAGGAAATGGGTTGGCTAAGTCTACCAACAAGAATCTGATCAAAATTATCTGAAGGACAATGGAGGAGAATCAGATAACTTGGCATGCCAAGTTGAAAATAGCCCTGTGGGCAGATAGGGTTACTCTAAAGAGGGCAGTTGGCAATTCACCATACACGCTTGTGTATGGAAGAGAAGCTAGACTTCTTATTTCACTTGAATTACCAAATTTGGATCTTGCTCACCAGTTGCAATTAGAAGAAGGCAATAGCATGGAGGTCAGGCTGTGTGAATTGATGGAACTTCAAGAGACAAGGGACCAAGCCATAGTTTCTATGACCAATCATCAACAGCAAATGAAGAAGCACTTTGATAAGAAATCCTCATCAAAAGGCTTCTCTAAAGGTGACATCATCTTAAAATGGGATGAGAACTGAGCTAAGCCTAGAAAACATACAAAGTTTGACACCCTATGGAGTGGTCCATATGTCATCACTCAGTGCAAGCAGCACAATGTATTCCAACTCTCCAGGTTGGATGGTGAAGAACTGTATATCCTAATTAATGGGATATATCTTAAACACTATCACTTATATTTTTCTCATCATGTATATATATTTTTTATTTTTTCTTATTTTCCCTAAGTGCTCTTGCGCATGTTCATAGTTTCTTTTAGCCTTGTGTGTGTTTTCTTTACCGTTTGGGGTAAAATATTCATGATTGATTCTTAGATCTCTCAAGGTTATTGTCAACCTTTCAAGCTATGTTTTAACTCCATGCCCAATGGACCTATAAGCCACTAGTTTTCCTAAAGCATAGCAGGCATGCTTTCCCTAGGAATCATCAAATTTATTGACCATTTTGGTCCTGCAGGCCAAAAATCACTCTCTTTTCTTTCCTTGATGACTTGTACGTCAGTCTTGGATGCATCCACTTTACTAAAAATGCTCCATTTCCATTTTATAATATCCCTATTCTTATGAAAAGTTGAAAGATCTAAGACCTGTAGGTTCTCAGCTTGATATGGGGCTTATTTTGCTTTGGACAATTGCCTTGGACAAGCCTTTTGTGATCCAGTGGATCCATGTACCGTTCCATTTTTTAAAGTCTTAAAATTTTGGTTGAATCATTTTCACATCATATAATTTTTCGAGAGCTTTCTATTGCTTCTTCCAGAATGAAAAATGGAGTCTGAATGCTCAAGATATAGCTATTTGAAGAAATCTTGTGACAGGCGAATAAAGGGTGTCAAAAGTGACGTGGCACTATTTAAATATGCCAAGTGGACCAATAGCCATTTGAAATGTGGAAAAATGATTTGGTGTAAAAAAATAATTTGGTTTGGTGTTTGTTTTTAACCTCTGGTCTTCGACAGGCGGTCATATACGGATCCGTGGGCCCCGCTATTTGCTCGTTAGGGGCCCTCAGTGAGGGTCGACACACTCTTGTGTAGGGGTGCCTTGGCCTCTTAAATTCATATTTTATTGTTTACAACATTGTATTTAAGTTTCAAATGTTTCTCAAACCCCACCAATGTGGGATAATTATTTATCACTTTGTAATAAGACGCCACCTACCAACACACCTCAGCTGCCACATCGCCACAAAGTCCATGCAATGACCAAGTCCAATGGTGGTCTAAGCTAGCACCTAAGTCTCCTATAAATTAGACTTTGGCATTTGAAAAGGGACCGACCTACCTATATTAAGCATGCAAATCGTTATACCCAACAAATGTGGGATAAAAGAAGATCCAAGGTGCCAAAGGAGGAGGTTGACGGTTTCCAAAGTGGCTAAAGAGGAGGCTAGCGATTTGAACCATGCACCTTTGGTGAAAAAGGAATATACTTTGACTGCTTGTGCTACGGAGGTGCAAGTGCTATATAAGGAATGAAATTCTACTTGAAGAGGTAGAAGAAGCTGACTGTGTAAAGAACTTTAAGAAGGTTAGAGTCTTATTATTGATTTGTACAGCCTTGGGCCATTATATTTAGGTCTGAGAGATATAATTACAGGCAAGCAGAGATCAGAGAAGGTGAATTGAAGACTTGTATTGATTTTGGAATCTATTTGTTGCACAAAATTAATGAGAATGGTCCTCACTTCGAACGGACCCGGAGACGTAGGCTATTGAAGCCAAACTCCGTTATCAGTTTGCTAGTGATTTCTTATTATTTTCTTTGATTATTAGTCTGATCTTCATTTTATTTTTGGTTTTAATTTCTTTATAAAAAATTAAATAAAAAAATTGAGAAATTGAAGGATCTCTTAAACATGAAAGAGTGTTTTTCGGATGTACTACACTTGCGTTTTCAGTTTACAAATCAAATTTTTGGTATCAGAGTAGTTGTTATTTAAAATTGATTGCTAGTGTATGTTGGCAAGGTCTAAATCCCAAAAGGGTGAAGGAAAAATCATTGAGTATAATCCAGAGATTAGTTCAAGGCGTGCTTCAAGGATGGCCAAAGAAGAGATGGAATCCAAACAAGCTTTCCACCAAGCTTTCATGGATATGAGAAGCATGGTTGAGGAACTATACCATGACAAATAAAAGAAATTTGAGAATGAAAAAGAAGGTAAATCACAAGAATTGAAAGGTAAAGAAACCAAAAAACCTTCTTCATCGGATAATGGTAAAAAACTATGGAATCTCTCCCTTCACTAAAATTGGATATTAAGTTTGAATTACCAGTGTTTAATGGCAAAGTTAATGCTAAAAAGTTGGATAATTAGGTCAAGTAGATTGAATTTTATTGCAGGGTCCAAATTGTAGGGGATGAGTCAAAAATTCATTTGGCTACTCTTCGTATGGGAGGCACAACTCTCATCTGGTGGGAGAGTAAGTTGAAGAAAGTCAAGCTTAAAAAAGGTAACTCAATTTCTACTTAGAATGAATTTATTGAAGAACTCAGAAAGAAATTCTATCCTTTAGGCTATATGCAACAAGCCATGATGGATTGGCAAAGTTTTAGACAAAGAAAAGGCCAAAATTTTCAAGATTATACACAAGAATTTAGGAAAAAAGCTTTACTTTTGAATGTTCCTCTATATACACAAGAAACACTGCTAAAATATATAGGTGGGCTACATAGTTACTTAAGACATATGATTCTTATGTTCAATCCCACTAATTTAGATGTAATATGTGTTCAAGCCACTCATTTAGAGGCTAGAGGAAAACAATCAAAAGAATCTTTTCCTAAAGTTAAAAGTAAGCAATCTAATGTTAAACAATCCAAAGGGGAAAGTTCATCAGGAAAGGGTAAACATAAATCCACTTTTACTATTAAAATAGAAGGAAAACCATTTTTTAATCATTGCAAGAAAAATCATGATGAGTCTAAATGTTGAAAACTACACCCTGAGTTAAGGCCTAAGAGGTTTCAAAAGAAATAAAAGAAGGCTAATGCTATGGTTCAAGACATAGGTTCAGATTCAGGTGATGAAACTAAGATTATAGCTATGGGATTACATAATGATTTTTCTCTTTCAATTTCTAGCACTAAATCATCAAATGATGCATCTTCTTCTACACATAATTCTATGCGTGTTGATAAGAAAAGAAATGAATTTTTCCACATTAGAGTTGTTTCAAAACATACTAAGATTGACACTCTATTTGATATTGGTTCACAAGCAAATTTAGTTTTTGAAGAGGTTGTTAAGAAGCTAGGCTTACAAACCAATCCCCATCCGAAGCCTTATCCACTAGGTTGGGTGTGTGACAATGCAAAGCTACAAGTCTCACAAACTTGTAGACTAAGGTTTTCCATCACATCCAAGTTCGTAGATGAGGTTGAGTTGGATGTTGTCCCATTGGACATATGTGGGATTGTTTTGGGAAGCCCATATCTTTATGATAGAAAAGCAATCTTTTATAGAGAGGAGAATAAGTACTTGCTTGTTAAGGATGGCATTGAATATATAGTCAGAGCACATCACATTAGAACAAGTCTTTCCTTGGTTACAGCAAGGCAAATGAAAAGACTAGTTAATTCAAGCAAGAATTTTTGTCTCATGTTGATTAAGTCTAGGGAAAAAGAATATTCTCAGGCTTTGAAAAATTGTGATCCTAGACACAAGAATGAATTGGTTGAAATCATTTCTACTTACGATGATGTATTTCAGGATCCTAAGGGGTTGCCCCCTAAAAGGGGAGTTCAACATGAAATTCAGTTATTGCAGGATTCTCCTCTCCCTAACATTGGCATGTATAGGTTATCAGTAGTGGAAAATGAGGAAATCAAAAACTAGGTAATGGATCTATTGGATAGAGGTGTTATTCATCCAAGTTCATCTCTTGTTAGTTCGCCAATTATTTTGGTGCCAAAGAAAGATGGCACTTGGTGAATGTGTGATGATTTTCGTGCCTTAAAAAAAATTACTATTAAGAATTGTTACCCTCTTCCTCGTATTGATGATTTGTTGGAGAAATTAAAACATGTTATTTATTTCACTAAGCTGGATTTGAGAAGTGGATATCATCAAGTAAGAATTAATGAAGGTGATGTGTGTAAAACCGCCTTCAAAACAAAATAGGGATTGTTTGAATGGCTTGTTATGCCTTTCGAGTTGTGTAATGCCCCGGCTACATTCATGAGATTGATGAATGATGTTTTTAGACAGTTCTTTGATAATTTTTTTATAGTTTACTTAGATGATATATTGATTTTCAGCAAGTCTTGGGAAGAGCATGTGATCCACATTAAGAAAGTCATGGATGCATTACGAAAGGAAAAACTTTATCTAAAAATGTCAAAATGTGAATTTGGCAAGACCTCTTTGATATACTTGGGTTACATTGTAGGACATGTTGAATTGAAAATTGATCATGCAAAAGTGGCAGTCATTGTTAATTGGCCTACACCCACTAACACAACTGAGGTTAGAAGTTTTCTTGGTGTAGTATAGTTTTGGTGAAATTTTATTGCTCAATTTTCATATATTGCATCACCTTTGCATTCTTTGACAAGTGTGAAACAGGTCTTTCAGTGGGGAGGCAAACATCAAAAAGCCTTCGACACTTTGAAAGAAAAGATAAGTACTGCTCCGGTCTTGGCACTTCCTGATATACAACAACCATTTGAGATCAAGACATATACAAGTGAGTATGCTATGGGGGCTATTTGAATGCAAGGTAAGAAACTAGTTTGTTATCATTCTGAAACCTTTACAAGTGCAGTAAGAAAATATCCAACTTATGATAAGGAATTGTATGCATTGGTTCAAAGTGTTAAAAAATGGAAACATTACTTAATGGGCAAAGAAACAATAATACATATAGATCATCAGCCCTTACAGTATCTCCAATCACAAACCAAACTACAACAGTCTAGACATTTTTGTTGGATGGGTTTCTTACAAAAATTTCATCTTGTGATCAAGTATAAAAAAGGTATTCAGAATAAGGTTGCAGATATGTTATCTAGGCCTCCTATGGTTGTTGCATCTATTATTTTACAACATGGTTCTTTGTCTCATGAAAGTTATAAAGAACAATATGTTAATGATCTTGATTTTCAAGATGTTTATAAAGACTTGGTGAGTAGTAGACAAGTAGAAGAATTAGACTATCATGTACACAATGATCTTTTGTATCATTTGGGTAAACTATGTATTCCTCAAAATGAGAGGGTGCACATGATTAGAGAAGCACATACTTCTCTTATTTCTGGTCATTTTGGAGTTGCTAAAACGGTTGCACATTTGAAAATGTATTGTTACTGGCCTCGTATGCAGGAAAATGTTGCTAAATATATAAAGGGATGTACCCTTTGTGCCACAAGTAAACCTAGTAACAGGAAACTAGGACTTTACACTCCTCTACCTGTTCTTACTCACCCCTAGGAAAGTATCTCCATGGATTTTGTGGGGGGGTTGCCTATAACACAAAGAAAACATGACTATTTATATGTGATTGTGGATATATTTAGCAAAATGTGTGTTTTGATTCCTTGCACTAAGAAAATTACTGGCAAAGGCACTGCACACTTGTTCTTTAAACATGTATGGGTTCATTTTGGTTTGCCTACTTCAATTATTTCTGATTGGGATTCTCGATTTATTAGGGAGTTTTGGTCAAATTTGTGGGGACTAATGGACACTAAATTAAAAAAGAGCATTGCATTTCATCCACAAACCGACAGACAAACAGAGGTTGTGAACCGCACTGTGGTACATTTGCTTAGGTGTTATAGAAATAAACATCCAAAGTTATGGGATGAACAATTGTGTTACATACAACATGCATATAATTGGGCACTTCATTCTTCTACTATGAAATCTCCATTTGAAGTTTGTTATGGATACTTGCCTAAATCTCCTCTAGATGTTTGCTATGGATAGGATACAACTGTTGGTGAACCAAAAGAAGCCATTCGAGCTAAGAAGTTCATTGAACAAATACAACTCATACATCAAACTGTTTGTACTCAATTGGAGAAAAGTCAATCCAAGTACAAAGCCAGACATGATAAACATTGTATTGATCACCAATTTATTGTAGGTGATATGGTATGGCTTCACATTAGTAAGGAAAGACTGACGGGTGAAGGTAAAAAGTTGAAACCAATCCGGTATGGTCCTTTTTGGATAACAAAAAAAATTGGCACAAATGCATTTTGGTTAGATTTACCATCTTACATGCAGATTTATTCAGTTATAAATGTGAAAAATTTGAAATTGTATGAGCCTCCAATGATAATTGATCATGATGAAAGTGTATCCATTCCTTCCGTTGATGATTTTTCTCCTGAATATCTAACATAATTGTAGGAAGATACTATACTGGATAGGAATACACAGACTTCACGAAGAGGTAATGTTGAATATCTTCATGTTGGTCTCAAAGGGATGCACCCAAACAAGGCCAAATGGATGGAAGTCAGAAAGGTGAGGGAAAAATACCCTCACCTCATTACCAATTAATTTCAACTTTCGGAGGTCCAAAAGTTCCCAGTGGGGAGGAGTGATCTAGGTGAATCCATGTACCGTTACATTTTAAAAAGTCTTCAAATTCTATTCAAATCATTTTCACATCGTAGAATTCATCCAGATCTTTCTAGCGCTTCTTTCGGAATGAAAAACAGAGTCCGGATGCTCAAGATATAGCTAGTTGAAGAAATTTTGCGACAGGGGAATAAAGGGTGTCGAAAGTGACATGGCACTATTTAAATATGCCAAGTGGAACAATAGCCATTTGACACATGAAAAAATGATTTGCTGCAAAAAAATAATTTTCTTTGGTGTTTGTTTTTAACCTCTGATCTTCGACAGGCAAGGGATTCCTTCGGACTTAAATCCAAAGGAAATCCAAAGAAGAATCAAGTCCGAAGGAAATCCAAAGAAGAATCAATGGATGAATTTCTTCGAACAAAATGCCCGAAGGAATTCCTTCGGACATTTTGTCTGAATAAATTCACAAGGGAAATAATCAAGGCAAATTCCTTTTGACAAAATGCCCGAAGGAATTCCTTCAGACATTTTATCCAAAGGAAATTACAAAGAAAGGGCTGGGACTTTGAAAGAAGGATTTCCTTCAGGTAAAATGTCCAAACGAATTGAGATGACCAAGGGAGCCCGAAGGGCAAGTTCCCTTGCGAAGGGCTCTGAGTGACCAAAAGGGGACCGTTTCCATTCTTCCAAAAGGTCACCTTCCCTTCGGGAAGGTTCAATTGCAAAAGGCCGAAGGTTCAGTTGCAGAAAGCCAAAGGAATTACCAAAGTAATGAGGGGGCCCAACACATCAATTTTAGCATAGTGAACTAGCCATTGGAGTTTCAAACATCTATTGACGTCCCCACAGACGTCAAAATTAGGACAATGAAATAGTCGTTGGCTTTCAAAATGGTGACGGGCCTATAGATGTCAACTTTACAGTGATAAGATATCCGTTGATTTTCAAATGCTTAGGGACGGGCCCATGCATGGAAATGGATTAACAATTGGAGAAGAAACTGAAAGAATTCATAAGCGTGAAGCCGAAAGAATTCATAAGTGTGAACTCGAAGGAATTCAAAGGCCTTAAGGCCAAAAGGAAAAGACCACCGAGAAAGGAGCCCGAAGAGCTAGTAAAAGATAGAGGAATAGCTCGAGAGCTCAAATCGTTAGAAAGAGACAAGAAATAGCAAGGAAAGAGGAAATAAAATAGAGAATCTAGAACATGGCTATGCCCACATATGACAACATTTGGAATGTTCTAAAGGATGCACCTAGCCAAGCACAAACATTAATCAGATCAACCCAGGTGGCAAAAGAAGTATCGGCACATGAAGTTATTGCAGTGACCCATGCTTTTGCAGTGACATTTAATACGATCCACGCTCTTGTAGTGACATTTAATATGGGTTGAGCACCAAAGTCAAGACTGGTGACACCTACAACATGGTTCCTTTAGCAATTTCTTCTTTCCAATGTATTCAACGCAGCATGGGCCGCTTATTCTAAAAAGTGCCAAAGTCTTTTCCTTGATGCTATATATATTGTAGCCTCTCAGTTGAGAAGGACATCTCTCATTTTGTAAGGCGAAGCCCTGCCAAATTTCACCTTTGATCAATAAGAATATGTTTTACCTCTATCTGACTGGTTATGCTTTTGAGTGTGTCTGTGTATCAATTATGTGTTCAATCACTTTAGCTTGATGCTTTTACAATATTGACACCAACATACCTAGTATAGCCAAAGCCATTTTTGCAGGTTAACTAGAAGTGCTTCATTTAGAGCGCAAAGATAGAAGAGTAACTATCAAACAACGTGTTTTCCTACAGTGCCTATGGTAAGTTCCTTTTCTTTGTGTCTCTATTAAGCCCCATGTTAAAATACCCCTATAGTCTGGTCTTTTTCCCAGATAAAGTGTATGTTTGCTCCCTTCTGGTTTGAAGTGTGAATAGCTGAGTAGATCAAAATCATTTGGTGCATCACCACTTAGATTAGTTTATGTTTTGGTTGTATCTTTCTCCCTTTTCACCCCCGCTCCCTTCGGCCGCCGCTCCCCTCTCCCTCCCCCTCCCATGCCTCGTTGTTAGCAATAGTAGTAAAAGACTTCAGAGATGTATCAAAGGGAGCTAGCCTTTATCTAGAGATTCTCCCCTTAGTTTTTCCAAACCCACAGCAAGAGGTGAGTCTCCATTGTGCCGCATGGAAGAGAGAAGCTCAAACTTCTTTCAAGGGTGCAATCCACAACTTCAATAGTACACAAATTAATTAAAATGAAAAATGAAAACAAATTGACATAATAAAGAATTTATACCCAAATTTAAGTTACTATAATTCTCTTCTTTAACAATGTTACACTAACATTCACTAATACATATACCTAAAAATTAAAATAAAATAATAGTATTTCAAACTTCAAAATCAATGCAATTTGCACAAAATTAATGTAACATTAAACCAAAATAAATTCATGACTATTTTATCTTTGCAAGAAAAAAATAAACACATCCAAACAAGTAAGTATACTTATCATGATTGTAGACTAATATAATTAACAAGTGTTGCAAGACAGTAGGAGTACCTTCCTATTTGCCATAGACAGGGAGGAAGGCAAAGCTGCAGTCATAGAAGAAAACAACCTCCTTTCCATGGACAACATTCCCAATAGGCTTCCAGGCCTTCACCTACATGCAAATAGCAAGATATTATGTTTTTCTTGAAGGCAATTACTCAAATAATAGTAGCTGCCTTACCAAGGATTAATAAAGGGTAACCAATGCATTAAAAAGAATATTTAGGAAAAACCATGTACTTTTAATAGGAAGATCAAAATTCTTCATTTTTTCATTTTTTTGACATTAGGGACATTTTTTATTTTTAGTTAAGTGGAGAGCCCGGCACAAGTTTAAATTGCAATCATGCATGACTGATGACATAGACAACCGAGACTTAAGTTTATCACTCAGATTTTTAATGAAATGTTTTCGAATCACTTGCTATCCAATTTGGGAGAATTTTTTGGTCGACCATTATCCAACACGGGCAACTCTCTGCATGTTGCTTACGGTCAGCTCCTTTGACTCTACTGTGATTCTGCGAATGGGCTGCAAATCCATAATTTTCAAAGCATTTTCTGTAGTGCACATAACAACATATAAAAAAACAGATTGCATGATAATTTAATCAATCGATTCATTATTAGAATACAAGTGCCTACCAAAATAGTTCAAGCCACATATTTCCCAAAACCTGAAAATGCCAAATCTATGTTTTTAAAGATAACATATTTATTAAAAATAACCCTCATCGAACAAAAGAAAGGAAATGAAGAACAAAATAGGAATAGAATAATTTGCATATCTACCTATTTGGAAACCGGTTGTCTCCGACATTTCTATAATATTACACCCAAATTGAGCCATTACATAAACACAACATGACATTAGACAAAAATTTATCCTGAGACCTAAATAAACAATAAACACAACGGTCCTTGAAATTTAAAAGTCATTATCTATTGAAACATTTCACGACAAAGAATCTGTACATATGTGTGCATTATTAACTACTATAACAAAACTGGAAGGATGTATTTGCAGTATCGAGACTATTTACCTCTTGGTCCAAGCTCAAATCTATGAAGTCAATGGCAACTCTAAACACCCTGTAACCAGATCTTCTCCATAATGAAAGTTGTAAAGGTGGTATGTTCAGGAGCAGGACGTGGAAGGCAGTTGAAACCCCCAAGAAGCCATGGAAGATCCAAAGGGAAAACCAAAGGTGGGCAACGTGGAGATATGAGAATCTCTAACCAAATATGGTGGGAGGCAAAATGGTCATGAAGATGAAAAGGAAGACAACACCAAAGGCAAGCGTTCAAATCTGTAAAAGTGCTTCACCAATGATTGAATGTTCTACAGATAGATGCCTCCAATATAATATTTTGAAACATCTACATATCCGTATCACTTTGTAGAAATAAACAGGGTTGATTAGGAGACAACGCAACTGTACCTCCAAGAGTTTCAATGCCAATATCAGATGTAGAGCCTCATATGAAAAATGTCAAACCTCCATGCATGCCAGGTAAAATCAAGTGGTATAAATAACCAGGATGTAGATACAAACTTGACCTCATTCAAGTCCAATAGGTTGATCCATTCCTTGGTGTACACCTCTTTAAAGATCTGCAAGAAATACCTTATGCAAAATCATGCAAATATATGCACAACATAAAGAATGTTATTTTTAAACAAAAAATACACATTCAAATGTCATTATACGATTGAACGGATACACGTTTTGAGACCATTTAACAGGCTTGAAGGAGAGACAACACGTGGGTTCTCAAGCAGCACGTACATTAGCTGGGAAGTGGTTTTGAATACCACTATCAACAAAAATGTGAGCAGGCCATGCAGGTATGTAAATTTCTAGCTATCTTTTTTGTTCTCTATAAATTTTTTAATCTGTGTCATTTTATGTGAAAGAGATTAATGTTTTTCTTCTCAGAATGGAGGTCCCACCTGGTGGTTTTTTCCTAAGCAGTGGCAACAGTAACTGTATCCATGTGGCAGTGCTTTCTGTCTACAGTCTCTCCTATAAAACACGTCTGCTATCCCATCCCAGTAAGTAACATGCACGTCTAAGCTGCTCCCAAAACTGCTGCAAGGGAAATAAACATAGGGAAGGCGATTTAATTGGATGCCAGTCATTTAATTACTCATGAAATAATTATAACTAGAAAAAACAATAAAATGTTCTTAGATTTTGGCAAACATTGTAAAATAGTTTTGTTTCATAACTAACGATAGCTTTTAATTGGTAGTCAACTACAGTCAATAAGAAATAATTGTGCTAGGCCAAAACAATAGTATCAGGGGTACTAACAATTAAAAAACATGAAATTTTATAACACACAAAAAAACAATAGTACCAGGAGGTATTAACAATTAAAAAATATAAAATTTTGTAACACACAAAATATAGTGCCTCATATTCCTAACAAATCAAATAGTTAAAATAGTTTTTAAGGAAGTTTTCCTTTTTTATATATGCAGTAGAGATATGCTTAAAGAATACAGTGTTCTAAATTTTTACCTTAGGTTTAAATTAGAAAGATTTGAAAATAATAAAATAATAATCAGTAAAAGGACAAATAAATTTAAAATTGTGAATTTTGTCACATTGTCATTCAAACCCTCACTAACATAAATTTCAAATCATGTTGAATTTGAAATGAAGAATCGATATTCAAACCCTCATTAAAACAATATCCAAATTATATAAAAAAGTGAAATGCAACATATTTTAGCTGAGTATTAATTAATGAAATAAATCAAACATTATAAAATTATAAATCAATTTAAACTTATTAAAAAAAAACACAAAAGCTAAATCTAATATTGATTTAGCTAAAACTTAAATTTCTAAAAAAATAAAATATCAATATTTGATCACTTTAAAATAAAATATTAATATTTACTCACTTTAAAATGAAGTCTAAGATTCCAATTCAAATTTATATTTCTAAATTAAAAATCAAAAAAATAAAATTCCATAATAAATTAAAAAATTACCACAAAAACTAATAAATAAGTGTAAAGCACATACAATACCATTGAATGGAAATACAACATTACTAAATAGAAGCTTTTTAAATTAATGTTGTGTCATATTTTTATAAAATCAACCTGAGAAAAAATGACATGATCATTGTATAGAATATAAAACAATATACATTAAACACAAAATAGTGTTTAATATAAAAATATATATTTTTAACAATTTTAAATTCTTCTATATAATTAGAAAACTATTTCAACAAAAATAAATTAGTGGAAAATAACATTTGAAAATAAATAAAACAATTATTTTATCATACAAACTTTATTTGATTGACAATTACAAAAACAATTATTTATTTGAAAAGGTGAGGGGTATATTACCTCCCTTGGGAAGGACAAAACATCCGATGAGGCCGATTTATTTCACTCTTTCTGTCTCTTCTGAAAAAACATCCGTGGTGGACTTGCTAGCTTTCTTTCTTTTTTCTCAACAGTTCATTTATTTATATTTTCAATTAATTTGTTTATTTTTTCTTCTTCAAGATTTAGCCCACCGTTTGGTTTGAGAGGAACTTCTACATTGGCGTTCATTAACGTTAAACCCGGCATTTTTTTTAAAATATTTAAATGAGTGTTAACACTGATCGTTCAAGGTCGAACGCACCAGGTGTTTGCTTTGACTGGTTTGGCCATGTCAAATGGTCGAAATAGAAGTCCTACGTAATCAATCCATACAATTTTGTGGCAAGTGAATTTAGTACTTTTAGAGTTTGGGCAATTTGCATTTTTCTGGGTTTGTTTTAACGGCTATGAAGAACCAACGAATGATTCTGGGGAAGATGGAAAATATTGATAATTTGTACCTTGTAGATGAAGGGATCTTTTTCTTCGGCTCAGCAATCTGAGTCCTGTTATTCCTATGAAAATCATGAGTTTCTCAGACAATAACAGCATGAGTGGCAATTGGGACAAAAATAACAATTGACAGGCCTTGGTGCTTCTACTATGATCGAAGGTGGAGGTTGGATAATATCAACCCACAAGTTTTGCCTCCTTTTATTCTGCACCTGGGAAGTGCACACTACTCTCCAAAAGAATAATTATTTTTCTTCTTTCTTGTTTATAAACATCATTGTTGATGTTTGCGAGCATTAACTATATAACTTCTTGTTTCTCTAAACCTAATTTTGTAAGGTTGCACTCTCCAACAATATTTGGAACATGCTTGTTATCCAACCAAGATTATGTATTTCATGTCCTCTTATTTGGTGGCAGTGGTGAGTCTTGCCACATTGGTGCCTTCTTCTTGTCCCTATTATCCTATAATGCAGTTGCTTCTATCTATAGTGGTGCCTATGCTTGAGTAAGTACTTACATATACAAAGGGTGTTGTGCACCTTGAAGTATACATCACAGAGGTTGTGTTGACGTAGTTATTAGGGCTTTCTACTGTAGAACTTCTACTTGGACATCCAACATGGTGATGAAAAAGGGTAGTGGAGTTGCTATTTCTTTGGTCAATTCATGAACTTTGATGTGAATCCCATTATGCAACTTTGTAACCGACGTATGTTTCGCTAGGTACTGCATAACATCCTTATGTACTCTAAGGTGAAAGATGATCATGACTTGGATCTCAATCCACCATACATTGAATCTCTAGGTAACTACGCATAGTATTACCCTTTCTTGGTCCAACAGATGTTAGTAAACATGGTCGTGGACTAAAAGTCTTCACCAGGATTCATTGGGCCCTTTGGTGACTTTCAATGTGTGAAATTGAGGAGCAAGACCAACACTTGATATAAAAACAATTGTGTTGCTCTAGTGAGAACCTTCTCAATGTTTGTAATAAGCTTTGAGGTCAAAAACTCAAGCTAATTGAAATCCTCATCAATCTGTATCATCTAATAAGAAATGTCAACAACACCTTTGGTTACTTGTTTGGCACTTTTGGTGGTCTACCAAAAGTTTTTAGTGATGGACTCTAAAAGAATGTGCACCAAATTGTCTTCCATTAAGTCTATGGGGATCCCCATGCCTACCCTGGTATATTTCTCCTTTGTGTCTAAGTGGATGGTTGGGGCCTTAGTTTTATAAGGAAAGAGAGATTTGCCTTGAGTTGAAATTCATGTTGCTCTTGCCATGGTCACAGGGTTGATGAAGATTGTAACATCCCATGAAAGATGGTAACACCCACATTATATCTGCTAAGCAATGTAAGCATTACCTCATCCAATTGGCAAAAGGTAGGCAGCTTGAGAAGTTGCTCTGCATTATAACCTCACAAAATATGTTAAAGCACCAAAGATGGACTACTTGTGTTGCTTCCAATTGATCTAGGCTAAAGAGATTAACTTCTATAGCATCAATGAAATCAAAAGGGTCTGGATCATGGTATTTGGTTTGTTTGAGTGCTAGGTCAATCCCCATTTCTTCCTTCTACACATTTGTACATGGAATAAATAGTTTTACATGATCCATGTTTGTTGGTGTGGATAGAATTAACACTTTCTTCATTAATATTGACGATGATGATAAATATGAGCATAGTTAGCTGAATTAAATGTAGATCACAAAGCTCCATTGTTTACAATAGTGTGTAATGTCTTTGTGTTCTTCATTCCCCTTGTTTTATAGCTTTCATTGGTCAAATCCATTTGGCATAATGGTTTAAATGTGTTGAGTTGGTTGTGCATGATTTTGATTTGGCCAACATGCCCCCTTTTTTAATGAAATGGGGGACCCCTCTAAAAATCTTAGGAAACAGAGCTCTAGGGTTCTTTCTTTTATTCTTATCAATTTTGTCAGAGCTAAAATCCTTGAAATAATATGTCACCCTGATTTCCCCGAGCAACAACAAGCCTTATTTATTTTTATGACTAGGATATACTTGTTCTTTCATGAATTATGGAGATGACATTACAGATCTCCTTCTGATAGAACTTCGTGGAGTCTCATTCTTTTCTTGAAGCAACAAGTTCATTTCCCTTTGCAATAAATTAAAATCTCAGTGACAGATGAGTAAGTATTAAATATATTATGTCCCCTTTTCATTTCTCAGTTTTTTTATGAATTTCACAGAGTTGAGAGCTTATTCGAATCTAGAGGTGCCACATCAATAATTGTT
This sequence comes from Torreya grandis, assembly GCA_037957365.1. NCBI lineage: Eukaryota > Viridiplantae > Streptophyta > Pinopsida > Cupressales > Taxaceae > Torreya > Torreya grandis. The sequence continues at coordinate 1,410,145 of JARHVA010002148.1, forward strand.
AGAGTGGCCAATCCCCAAACCTATCAGAGATGTCATAGTTTGGGAGATCCCATCCAAATCAGGAAGTACCACTCACCAATTATCAGAGTGGTCAGTCCCTATACCTATCAAAAATGTCATAGCTTGGGAGAGCCCAATCAAATGAGGAGGTAGCATGTTGTTAGTTGTCATAGTGGCCAATCCCCAGACCTGTCAGAGCCCAAAAGAGCCCAACCTTAGCATGGCCACATTACTAGTTGTCAGAGCGGCTAGTTCCTAGACCTGCCAAAGATGTCAAAGCCTAGAAAATCCCAGCCAAATAAGGAGGTGCCACATCACCAAATGTCAAAATAATCAATCCCTGGACCTATCAGAGATGTCAGATATCAAGAGAACTTGATTGAATCAAGATGTGCAATATGTCTTTAAATGACACCTCACCTTCCTAAAGGTATGACATAGAGTATGAATTCATGCCTAGGTTTTGACCGTTAGTAAGAGGACTAATGAGCAGATGACACGTGTTGTAAAGTGGGAATTAATCAAGAAGCCTTTAAGAGATGTGAATACATGCCTACCATGTATTGGGCATTAATGAAATAGAAAATTGGGCCCAATTGGATAGTTTTAAAACATCCCATTACCATTACTAAATACAGCTGGTAGTGAAGGATTGTGAGCTCTGAATTTTACTCTGGATTTAGGAATAAAGAGAGGAAATCTAGCCACCAACTCAAATTGAATTAACATCAAGTGTGCTACCAAACACCATTAATACAGAGGGGTTGTATGCATGCATTTATAAAATCCTAAGGCAATCCTGCTAACGGTTACCAATGCATACATTGAGAGAAATCCATCTCTTAGCTTTCCAATTCTCATAGAGTACCCTATTTTCATGCCTCCTATGCTTAGAGCCTCCCTATTGCTGCTCTATCCTACTACAATGGTAATATCCTATTCAAACCTAAAGTCCAAACTTGAGTATCAGGTTACCACATTCCCATATGGCTTGACCAAATTTAAGCACTTTAATGACTTGTTCAAAGTAGTTGAGTAAGTGCTTAGGGACTCAGGCTCCAATTATGACCAACAAGTAGAGTTCAAGGATGCCCTTCAGTCTTATAAGAAATGCAAACTTCATAGAGTCATTTCCAAGCCAAAGGCATTTCGCTACATTGAATTATTTGGAAACTTCCTTCACACTACCATCTGAGTGCAGGACATGGTCCACGAATAGGTATGTTCGCTTAACTCTTGGCACTGGATTGTTGATATCTATGGGAACGCTTATAAAGCATATTAATCCCTCCCAAAATACACATTCTCTTGTAATACAATAGTGGTGAAAGTATGGATAAAGACCTACCAGATATACAACATCCTACACGACTAGGCTAAAAACCTAGATGTTAAATGGGTTAACAATGAGGACATAAATGCATACATGATCTACACCTTCTCGGAGGAAGTTTGGGTAGGCATGGTTCTATTGAACTGATTGTTTGAGGCTTAGGGTTGCTTATATGTCAATGAACTATGGGTGCCCCTCCTCCATATGTCCTCACACACTCTGATGTTTTGGATATGGGAGGATTGATCAACTTCAAGTTGGTCAATGCCATCGTAGATGGCTAGGCTGGAAGTGATTTCTATATGATGACATACCTTTTGGGTGTGGTCTACAAGATTCTCTATTTCAAACCTTTAGCTTTTCACGTGTGGGTTTCGTAGGGCTCGACAGTCTATGTGGTCTTCTACAAACTATATGGCCACTAGTTCTAGAACCACATCCAAGACATATATGATTATTTATATCTAGTGGTCTACCAAGTGATCAATGAGGTCCTGCTGCCTCAACTATCATAAGCAATCCATGACTCCATTAATGTAATTAGGGACTATTGGATCTACAAAGAGAACACCATGATCCAGATTATGGGTTTTCTCAAAGATCCCCTCCACCTATCGTATTTCTTCCCAGATCATTTAGTAGAGTAGGTAAATCTCCTATCAACTGGTGGAGGGAATATTTGGGTTCTATATACAATGTCAGCATAAGGGGTACCTGCCACTCTTGATCATTATTAGGCACCACATGTATAAGGCCTTCCCTCTATCTATAAAATGGTAGCTGGATGAGACTCCTTCACCCTAGCAAGAGACAAGCTCTAGTATTGGGACCCCAAGGGGATAATTAGAGTTCACTTGGTGTAGTATTCATCCTACCTCAATATCAACTATGGTCATCAAGTAGAGGATGATGATGAACTCTACTTGGATGCTAATGATGACCAGGAAGTATTGTCCTAGATCATAATGAAGAAGAAGAAAAAAATTTAGGAAGTCCCATCTGCACCCCCTCTAACTCTTACTAAATCTATAAAGGACCCAACATAAACTCCTCCTACATCTCTCAGAGGATGTTTTAGGGCATCCCATCACCTTCTCCACCTCATTCTCTAGTTCTAGTTACACCTTCTATAGTGGATTCTACTCCTCATACCCTGACTCCACCTTTGCCTCCTCTTGTCACTTCTCTCACCCCATTCCACATTCACCTCCTCTAGAAATTACAATAATCTATTCATGATAGAACTAGACCCACACTTATCGATGTTAGGTGACCCAAGCATAACCAACTCAACCCTTAACACCTCAACCCTAAGCTGTACAAACCTTAAGGTTTGATGTGGATGGCATTCTGAGGGAGAGCCTGATGTGAGGCTCCCAACAGACACTAGCATAGATTCCCCTCTCACACCTACTATTTCTTTTATTGACCTTCCACCCTTCACTCTTGCCACTTTGTGACTCCCAATCCCATACCCATAACTTCTACTCCACTCCTACAAGCGCCCCAAGTGTTGCCTCCCCTTTTCTCTATTGCACCCATTCCATCATTTACCCAAGTACCTTTGGCCTTGGTCTTCTTGAGCATACTTTTCTCTTTGTTTCCCTCTGCTAAATCCATTTCATAACCCATAATACTCCTAATGCCTTATTTGGGTGTGCCTTTATCAATGAGCATGGATACATCTATCGAGAGCATATTAATATTGGTATAAACCCTCTTAGTACCCACTCCATTCATCCTACTACCTCCCCCAATAGCTTCAGTCCTTCACTATAAGCCCACGTAGTTCCTGCTATCCTAGTCATTCCTTCCACTACAACATCTGAAGCTGACTTGGGTAAGAGATCGAAGAAGAAATAGAAGATAATTCACACTATGGATCCATCTCAAATACTTTTTGATCTAGTCCAACCTTCTCCATAGGCCACAAGAGTCCCATCTGTAACACCTCAGGATATTGCTCCCTGGGCCCCTCTGGCCATTACCTAGGGTGTCATAAGATTTGTCTTTGACTAGCCCATCTCTTCCCTACTATTTAATGACCCTTTCCTAAGGGAAATTTTTCCTCATGTGAACTTGACCCTAGGTTAGTAGTGGGCACAAATTTTCCCTTAGGCCTCCCCTTTTTTTCTTCCTCCTTTCACCCCCATGCCCCCTTTGCCTCCACTGATTTCCTTATTCACCCCATCCACTTCTTCCATTTCCCCTCCACCTCATCCTCCACCCTTCACCATCATCTCATCCATTGCTCCTATACCTCCCACAACCCATGGAATGGTCCCAAGGTTACAAGCACTGGAAATGACTATCTAGGGTGACCCGAATGTATAATAAAGCTTTAACTAAACTTTAGATAACATGAGGAGGATAGTGACGCAAATGTTCATCCAAGAGGGGAACTTTTTGGTTTGACTAACCCATTAGGACCTCTTCTCCCTCACTATGGTTAGGACTTCCACTAGGCAATAAAGGATGGCCGAGGACCCACTCTCTATTCTCTGGAAAACTCATGATATGTCCAAAAAGATCCTTGAAGACATACAAAGCCAGGTTCAAACCTTGGAAACCCAAGTGAAGATATTTTTTCCTGTCAGGTTGATTTGGTAGGTCAAGGATGCCCTCTTTTTACTCTTCTCAATTCTTAGGAAGGTAGTGGAGACTCTATCTGAGACCAATGTGTTTATCCAATGGACCAGGCTTACTTAGGGAGGATTGCTGAGATAGAAGGGAGATGTAGGAATTTATAAGTGGTGATTAATAAGGGGATGTTCTTAGAGTTGAAACTAATGTCAACCTCAAATTTGGTTTTGTATTAGACATACATCAAAAACATGAGGCCTACTATAGAGGAGTGGTTGGCCATGCCTCACGCTACAATTGGACCCTTGGAAGAGGGAAATAAGGATATATTGACCTACTTCAAAAAGGTCAATATATTTATTTTATTCCACCAGGATGGTAACCTAATGGACCAAGGATAATTTAGAGTCTGTTGTACCCAAAAAATGTCACTCATTTTTGGGACAACATATAAGTTATTTTGGTCCTGCAAGACAAAATTATCTCTTCCCATTTCAAAAAATTATTCTAAACTTCAAAATTGGAAATTATTCAAACTTTTTTAGTCAAAGGCTTTTACAGACGAGTTCAGTCAAAAGAAAAAGTTTCCTCAACACTTAGATGCTTTTGAGGCTGGTTCAACACCTTGGTTCAACCAAAAATGTTCATCAACAAGCCTCAAAGAAGGATTGAACCATTGAACCCCGCTTCTAAAAAAGGGTTCAAAGGTTCAACGGGTTCAAAGGTTTAACGACGTCAACAAGCTTCAAGAGTTAAACACTTCGGTCAACAGGTTCAAAGTGGTTGGTTCAACACGGTTTGTTTCAAAGAGCTTGATTCAAGCGGTCAATTGAATAAATAGAAATGAAGGAATAAACCATTGAACCATTGAACCAAAGTTGGTTCAATCAGTCGGTTCAAGCGACAAGTTCAAAAGAGTGCCCCAAAGCTGAAGAGACAAGTGCCCTTGCAGAGGGAATTTTTGTGGCAAAAGTGACTAAAGCAAGAAAATACCAAAACAAAAGCATGTTAGAGCCCAGCAGATGCTACCAAGTGTCATCTGCGAAGCCCCATTTTACTTTGTTTCTAAAAGTTGTGAAAGCCACCACGTGTCCCTTGTAAGATAAGTGGAACATGACAAGTGTCTGCATCTGCATGAATCCAAGTGAGTCTCAAGTGTATCTATAGTGTTTCTAAAGCTTAGCAGAAGTCACCACGTGTCATCTTCCATGAAACACTCAAAAGGCATCCAAAGCCTCTATAAGTTAAGTGGATGTTGCCACATGTCCTTGCCTATTACACAGCGGATGCTGCCATGTGTCACCTATTGAAATCGGTAGAAAATCAATGAAGGCAAAGCCAAAGGAAAAGTACCCTTGCAGAGGACATTGAACCAAGCCAAGTGCCCTTGTGGACGACAACAAGCAAAGGCGAACACAAGGAATTCCTTCAAAAAAGTTCCCGCGGTAAAATGGTTAAAGCAAAAATCCTTCAGACTTTTTGTCCGAAGGAATTCACCCTAGAAGAAAGACCCGACAGAAAGCAGAAGCAAAGCGAGGGGAGATTTTCTTTAGACAAATTGTCTGAAAGAATTCCTTCAGACTTTTTATCTAAAGAAAAATTCCACCGAAATAGAAAACCCATCGAGGAAATAAGAGCTTGAAAAGCTGCCATGTGTCCCTCATAAAGTTGTAGTGGAAGTCACCATGTGTCATCTACCGAAACACAATTTCTAGCAACAGAACGTGCCACATGGCATCGTCCACGTGAATCTAAAATGATTCTAGAATGTTTCAAAAGGGAAGCTAAAGCTCAGTGGAAGCCATCACGTGTCGACATCTACAATTTATTCCTTTTGGTCTCTTTATTAAGTAAGGACTATGGTGAGCCCCCAGTAAGCTACTGAAGTAAGCGGAGCATGCCAAGTGTCATCCTCTGTGAGATTCTCAAAAGACATTCAGAATATGCCACATATCCCATTACAACTCTGCAGAGCACAACAAGTGTCTATAGCTGCATCTTGAGTTTCTTATAAATTTCAAATCTTCTTTCAATAAGCGTCTCTCAGAGTCCTGTGGATACTACCAAGTGTCTCGATCTATTTTTCAGCGTAACGTGCCACGTGTCAATTGTTAAGATCAGTGGAAAGTGACCAAATAGCAAGATCCAATTGAACCAAGGACCTGATTCAACAGCCAGGAAAGGAGGAATGATGAAGAAAGACTAGAAATATCCATGCATGAAATATGTTTCTAGCAGCAGACCACCAGGTGGACATTGGAGGACACAAACATTCAATAGCGTGACCCATTTCTCTACATTGAGAAAAGCAAATGGGCAAATACGCCCGATTCCAACTTATCTTCTTGACATAATTTAAAATATATTGAATGCAACATGATGTGTTATTGCTCCCAAGTCTTTCTTGGAGGGCTATATATTAGACTCTCTCTTATTGTTTTAGGTAGATCTCTCTTGGTTATTATAAATTAAACTCTGCCTAAATTGAAAGGCATTACTAAGACTTTGAGCTCAGATTGCTTATCATATTTTGTTATTTGAATAAGAAAACAAGTGACTTTTCAGACTTTGTGCTGGAATAGCTTGGTTGTTAGGGAAATTGCTCTTATGTCTATTTCCTTAATACATTTGGTGTCCACTTAATTGAATAAGTAGAATTAGTGAAATTAATCAGGAAGGTGTCCTGAAGCTGGCTATGGAGAGACTTTATGCTGCCACAATTATCTTTAGTTTGTTTGTTTTTTTATTTCTGTGTAAAGGATCTTGGGACAACTTTGTGTCCTCACTATCCTTTGTATTTCACTCTTTGGCCATTGAGGTGGAGACTTTGTGCCTCATTTCATCCTACCGTGTTACTGCACCCTATTACAGTTATTTGTCACCACTAAAAAGATTCTTTTTGTCTGTTGAATAACCCTCTTGAAAGAAGAGGAGTGTCTTCTATCATTTCATCTGGATTTCTCCTTTGATTTGTGAACATCATCTCTGAAAGAAAAGAGATGGATGGTTTATCCTACCCTTGAGTGTTATTTTTTGTTTATATATATATATATATATATATATATATATATATATATATATATATAGTATATAACTCCTACATATCTATAGGGAACCTCCCCTTGATGAGAGGAGAGATTAGTCCCCTTTTGATTTGGTAAACCTACACATTTGGCTGACCAATCTTCTTGCTATGGTTGATCAGACCTATTTTGTTTATCACTACGCTGATTGACAAAATATTCACCCAACAGTTTTTGGCAACTCTGCTAGGGAATTACATGCATTCTGAAGCCTCAAGTTTTAGATTGAAGCAGTCCCTATCCTTATCCATTATAGACTCCAGCCACTCCGTTTTATGTCTTACCCATTATCATTATATCCTTACCATCTCCCTCCACCTCCATGCCAACTGGAATAGAATGCGCAGTTTAAAGCCTCAAGCTTCAAGCTGAAGCAAGGTCAATTCTTTCCCATTTTTGTTTTACAATCTTGTAGACCCAAGGTATACACGAAGCAAAAGGGCTAAAGGTATTGTTGACCCTATATTCGAGTTGGTACAACAAAGTAATTTTAATTTATCTCCTTCATCATCTCGTCTCCAATGAACTAGGAGCTTTCCTCCTACTAATGTTAGGTCTCCATTACCAAATAAAGCATCCACTTCTGCTGTTAATAAAGCTTTGCCAATAATTACCCCTCTGAGATTTGTTATTCCTCCTTTTCATAGTCATACAATGGCAGTTCAAGGTCCCTAGGGTAATTCTTTTGGCCCTCTCAAGCTTACTCCGCCTCTACATGAGCTCCCACGTAGCTCAAGAAAGAATTTTCATAAATTCTATGGTGATGGGAAAGTCCATCTTGATGAACATATTACAGCTTTCAGCATAGCCTGTGGTGTGATAGGCATATAATTTGAGGATGTGGTAGTCAGGATTTTTATGGAAACATTACAAGGTGCTGTTGTAGATTGGTTTTACCACTTGTAGGCTCGGTTAGTAACTGACTGGAACACCCTCAAAGCCAAGTTTGAAGCCAGATTCAAACTTATAGAAGATGCACATGCCCTTTTGGCTCAGCTCACACAGATGAAGAAGGAGCCTCATGAACCAATGAGGGACTTCATAGCCAAGTTTGACAAACTGAGGAATAGGATCCCTGTAATTACTCGACCTACAGCTGAGAATCTCAAATGTTTCTTCATTAATTCTCAGCTACTTGAAGTGAGTTTCTTGTTGAGACGTGTTGGTCAAATAGACCTTGTTGTAGCTCAAGATTTTTCCACTGAGGTAGAAGATGATCTCATCTTGGTAGGGAAGATAAGAAGAGATCCTAATATAAATAGACCCTCATCATCTTTTGAATATCCATCTACAAGCACCACTGATCTAATGGTGCAGAAGTTGGCAAATGAGTTGCTTGCTCTCAAAAAGCAAATGACGCAAGGAATGTCTTCTACTCTTTTATATAGAGATATGCCAAGGAGGACATTTCCAAATCAGTCGTATTAGGGCAATGCTACCAGGAATCAAGGGCAACCAAATCATCTTCCTCCCCCATAGGGGAAATTTGTCATTGAAGCACCCCCAGCCAATTCAGCAATGGGATATCTTGAAGCAGAATCAGATTTCTCTTTCCAGCCTGAATTGAGTCAAGAAAATGATGCTAATATCCTTGCAGAAGACTAAGAAGAATTAGCTGGCGACTCCAACATTAGTTTCCTGAAATACCAGGATGAACCTAGAAGTAAAGGAGAAGCTTTTGATGGATCATACACATTGTTTACCAGGTCACAAAAATAGTCAGCCCAACAAGTTGATAAAGGGAAAACAAAAGAACAACCTCAACCAACAATTTCAATTGCTAAACGTGGAACCTCTCTACCTTTCCAGTCAAAGGACCTGGTGATCACCAAAAAGGTAAGTACATCAATTTCACCTTCACCTTTAACTTAAATTTTGCAAATCAGTCCTCCCCCTTTACAAACCAAAAAGTTGAATTACCTTCTTCTATTCCTAGTCTAATTCAATCATTTGACATAATTGATCATGTCAAAAAAACCAAAATTCAAATGACTGAGTTTGAATATTTACAATCCAATCCTGAGTAGCTGAATAGGTTAGTTGAGTGTGTGAAAAATAAGGTCATCCTTGGAGGACAAGAGGCTAAGAAGGTAACTCATGATTCCCCAAAGAACACTCCCATCCCAAACAATCTTGTCATTACTCCTCTTGATACCCCTAGGAAAATAGAACCTTTCTATGTTTCCTTATTAATAAATGGTCACAAGCTGAGAAATTGCATCATTGATTTTGGAGCTTCAGACAATGTCATGCCTGCCAAAGTAGCAGAATCTCTTGATCTCACACTGACCAAAACATTTGATAGATGTTTTTCCATGGAGAAAAAGAAAGTACCATTACTGGGGCAAATCAAATATGCCCAATTTGCATTTGTATCCTTTCCAGACAAAAGAATCAAGATGACAATTTTGGTGGTTGATGTCCTAACATCTTATGGTATCCTGCTAGGGCAAATTTTCTGCAAGGATGTTGGTGGAGAATTGAGCATGGACCTATCTGAAGCAAGGATCCCTGTCAAAACCATCATGTAAAGGCTTCTTCCTGAAAAAGAATCAAAATATATTTTCACTCAAACATTAGCCCCTGAAACTCAAATGTTGTTTGAGTCTTCAGGCATGGGCAACTATTTTCTATTTACAGATGAAGTTCATGAAACATCTGATAAAGCTCTTGAAAGTGTCAATCTATAAATTAGTTTAGCTAGAACAGCAAAATAATTGGTGGAGTGTGTGATGCAAATGTGGAAGGATCTCCACCTCTGAATAAAGAAGAATCCAAAGAAAAATTAGTATCAAATGAGATATGGATTCTTGAATTTGATGGCAGCTGCTCCTCTACCGGTTCAGGAGCTAGGATTGTATTGATATCTCCTCAAGGAGATATTTTTTCCTACTCATATAAGTTATATTTTAGTAACACCAATAACATAGTTGAGTACAAATCTCTATTGCTTGGATTGAAGGCAACTTGAGACAAAGGCATCAAACTCTTTCATGCCAAAAGAGATGTTGAACTAGTGGTTTGTCAAGTAATGAACTTGTACCAAACCAAGAATGAAAGATTACACCACTACCACAACCTATTATGGGACCAAATTGAAAGCTTTGATGCTTTCAACATCTCTACCATACCCAGGGAATCAAATGACAGAGCTGATGCACTTGTTGTTTTAGTAACTCTCTTAGTTCCTCACTCAGACTTCAAAGAAGACAAGTACACTATTGAGCTAGTATTTAGACCAAGTGTGCTTGACAATGCTGATCATTGAAAAGTATTCAATGATGATCACCAAATCATTGCCTTTCTAAAATAAAAATATAACTTTGAATAGATGCATTTTGAAGGCAGTGAACCTCAAAAGTGTGAACCAGCGCCTAAATCAAGTTCATATGTAGGTGAAGAATTCTTACAACTGAAAGGAAATAAGATTCCTAAAGGCCTAGCTTCCCTTGAGAAACTATTTGACAAGCATGATAGGTTCATCAAACAATAGCTAACAGATTCAAGCTCCTCTCAGGGATTTGATCACATAAATTTGACTATTGAAGGAAATCCCAAGATGGTGAACATTGGGAAGTGTTACACTCCTAAGGAGAGATTCAAGGTCACCACTTTGCTCAGCTAATAAATGGACATCTTAGCATATTCCTATGATGACCTGAAATCTCTCAGGCCTGATGAAATCCACCATGACATTCCTCTCAAGGCTGAATCGGTGCCTCATAAGCAAAAATCTAGACAGTACAATCTAAAGATATCAGGTACTATTCCACCTAAAATACAAAAAATGTTAAATGCTAGAATCATTTTCTCAATCCATCATTCCACATGGATTGCAAATATAGTGCCTGTAAGGAAGAAGAATGGTGAAATTCATATTTGTGTGGATTTTAAAAATCTAAATCAGTCATCCTTGAAGGATAACTATCCTTTGCCAATCATGGATCAAGTGCTTCTAATAGTGACAGGCTTAGAGATGTTATCAATGTTAGATGGCTTCTCAGGATATAATTAGGTTGAAGTTGGTGAATCAGACCAACACAAGACTACCTTCACCACTCCTTGGGGCACGTTTGCATATAGAAGGATGCCTTTTGGCTTGATAAATGTTGGCACCACCTTTCAGAGAGCAATGGACCTTACTTTCAAGGATGAGATGGGTAAGTTCATTATGGTATACCTTGATGACTTGACCATCTTTTCTAAGCATCATTCTGATCATATACACCATTTGTAACAAGTGTTGGATCGCTGCCGTCAGAATCACATTTCCTTGAACCCCAAGAAGTCCATTTTTGGAATGATAGAAGGAAAACTTCTCAGACACATTATGTCTAAAGAAGGCATAAAGATTGACTCAGACAGAGTCAAGTCTATACAAGAGCTTACCTTACCTACAAGCAAAAATGTTGTTCACTCTTTCTTTGGAAAAGTGAATTTCTTATGAAAGTTCATCCCCGAGTTTGCTGAGAAGATTAGATGCATTATAAACATGATGAAAGGAAAGGCCACCTTCAGCTGGACTAAAAAAGGCAAGTCAGCATTTGAGGATATCAAGACTGCCATTGCCCATGCCCCAACTCTGGTTTGTCTAGACTACAACAAAGAGTTCATCATATACAGTTATGCTTTTGAACACACGCTTTCAACAATTCTGGTTCAACAAAATAAAGAAGGTATGGAATATCTCATTTCTTTCATGAGTTGTCCTTTCAAAGCTCATGAGCTAAAGTACTCAAATATAGAGAAGCATGCTTATGCAGTGGTAAAGGTAGTCAAGCATTTTCGCTTCTACATCCTGAATTCACACACTATTGCCTTCGTTCCTGACACCACAGTCAAGTCCATATTAACTCAACTAGAGTTTGGGATGAAAAGAGGCAATTAGATTGCAAATATCTAGGAGTTTGATCTAGACATCAAGCCAACAAAATTGGTATGGGGAAAAGGCCTATGCCAATTAATTGTTGATAACAAACCAAAAAAAATAGAGCATGAAGAAGCAGAGGTGGAAGACACATTGATAGTCCTTTTTATCTCCACTATGAATGAGTGGTATTTAGGTATTACTCATTTTCTTACTTATGGTGAGTGTTCTACTCACTTATCTTACAAAGAAAGGAGGACTATCAAGTTGAAGGCTGCCAATTTTGTCCTTTGGGACAACGGCCTGTACAAGAGGAGCCTTGATGGAGTGTTCCTTCGCTGTGTAGACAAAGAGAAACGAAGCCAACTTTTAAAATCCTTCCACAATCTAGCTTGTGGAGGACATTTTTTTGCTCCTATAACTACCCATAAAATTATGTGAGCCAAGTATTATTAGCCAACTCTTTTCCAAGATTCATATAAGTGGGTGAGAAAATGTGAACTCTACCAGTAGTTTGTTGGAAGACTCAAGTTTACTGCCCTGCCTCTCAAGCTGGTGGTCATAGAGGAACCATTATAGCAATGGGGAATTGATTTTATTGGAGCTATAAAACCATCTTCAAGTGCTGGACATGATTATGTCCTTACAACAACTGACTACTTCACCAAGTGGATGGAAGTAACTCCAACCAAGCATTCTACTTCAGAAGTAGTGTGCAATTTCCTCAAGGAGAATATCATTTCCAGGTTTGGAGTCCCAACCAAGATTGTTATTGACAATGCAGCTAGTTTCACTTCCTAGGAGATTACACAATTCTATTTCTACTATGAGATTACACTCTCCCATTCTTCTGATTACTTCCACAAGGACTGGACAAGTTGAATCAAGTAATAAGAACCTAGTGACTATCATCAAGAAGCTGGTAGATGAAAACCAAAGGGCATGGCATAAAGCATTGGTTGATGCTCTATGGGCAGACATAATCACACCAAAGAGAGCAATTGGTATGTCTCCTTTCCAACTTATTTATGGTATCAATGCTAAGATACCAATCACCTTAGAATTGCCAGCCTTGAAATTGGCTAAGGAAATCAAAGATTAGACATATAAAAGCCCCCTTGATAAGAGGATCATGTGCCTGACTAAGATGGATGAGCAAATAACTATGGTGGTGGACCGAATTACTGCCCATCAAAGTTTGGTGAAGAAACTCTTTGACCAGAAGGCAAAAAATTGTGATTTCCAAGTTGGAGATCAAATCTTGTTGTGGGATAAAAGGAGAGAATCAAAAGGGATGCATGGAAAATTCAACTCCCTTTGGAGGGTCCCATTTATTATTCATCAGTACAATGGTGAAAATAGCTTCTTATTGAAGTATCAAGATGGCACACTCTTTTCTCTGCCTCACAGTGGGCAGCATCTGCAACACTTCAATTCTTGAAGTACCAGATCATTTCATCTGTACATATGTATATTTGTATAGTTTTTAGTTCCATTTTGTTTTTTTTGTTTTCATTTTTGACACCTTTCATTTCTGAGTAACATGACTCCATATCCCAATGGCACACATGAAGACACTGGAGATTTTGGATTCTACTCCCTTCAATTCTTTTTACAATTGATGGAAGTTCCCCAACTAGAGCCATCTATTGTACCCAAAAAATATCACTCATTTTTGGGACAACATATAAGCTATTTTGGTCCTGAAAGACAAAATTATCTCTTCCCATTTCAAAAAATTATTCTAAACTTCAAATTTGGGAATTATTCAAACTTTTTCAATTAAAGGCTTTTACAGGTGAGTTCAATCAAAATAACAAGTTTCCTCAACACTTAGATGCTTTTGAGGCTGGTTCAATGCCTTGGTTCAACCAAAAATGTTCATCGGCAAACCTCAAAGAAGGATTGAACCATTAAACCATTGAACCCTGCTTCTAAAAAAGGGTTCAAAGGTTAAACGACGTCAACAAGCTTGAAGATTTAAACACTTCGGTCAATAGGTTCAAAGCAGTTGGTTCAACACGGTTTGTTTTAAAGTGCTTGATTCAAGCGATCAAATGAATAAATAGAAACAAAGGAATGAACCATTGAACCCTTGAACCAAATTTGGTTCAATCGGTTGGTTCAAGTGATAGGTTCAAAGGAGTGCCCAAAAGCCGAAGAGACAAGTGCCCTTGCAGAGGGAATTTCTATGGCAAAAGTGACTAAGGCAAGAAAATCCTAAAATAAAAGCCTGTCAGAGCCCAACAGATGTTGCCAAGTGTCTTCTATCGAGCCCCATTTTACTTTATTTCTAAAAGTTGTGGAAACTACCACGTGTCATCTTCTACAAAACACTCAAAAGGCATCCAAAGCCTCTATAATTTAAGTGGATGCTGCCACATGTCCTCGCCTATTGCACAGTGAATGTTGCCATGTGTCACCTGTTGAAATTGGCAAAAAATCGGTGAAGGCAAAGCCAAAGGAAAAGTACCCTTGCGGAGGACATTGAACCAAGCCAAGTGCCTTTGCAGAGGACAAAAAGCAAAGGCGGACACAAGGAATTCCTTCAGAAAAGTTTCGGCGGCAAAATGGTTAAAGCAAAAATCCTTCAAAATTTTTGTCTGAAGGAATTCACCTGGGAAGAAAGACCCGACGGAAAGTAGAAGCAAAGCGAGGGGAGATTTTCTTCAAACAAATTATTCGAAAGAATTCTTTCAAAAAATTTATCTGAAGGAAAAGTTTTCCGAAATAGAAAACCCGTCGAGGAAATAAGAGCCCAAAAAGCTGCCACGTGTCCCTTACAAAGTTTCTAGACATGCCAGTTTCTAGCAACAGAACATGCCATGTGGCATCATCTGCATAAATCTAAAATTAGTCTAGAATGTTTCAAAAGGGAAGCTAAAGCTCAATGGAAGCTACCACATGTCGACATCCATAGTTTCTTCCTTTCGTCTCTTTATTAAGTAAGGACTATGGTGAGCCCCCATTAAGCTACTAAAGTAAGTAGAGCGTGCCAAGTGTCATCCTCTGTGAGATTCTCAAAAGACATTCAGAATATGCCATGTATCTCATTATAACTCTACAGAGTGTGACAAGTGTATGTATCCACATCTTGAGTTTCTTATAAATTTCAAAGCTTCTGTCAATAAGCGTCTCTCAGAGTCCCGTGGATACTGCCAAGTGTCCCAATCTATTTTTTAGCAGAACGTGCCACGTGTCAATTGTTAAGATCAGTGGAAAGCGACCAAAGAGCAAGATCCAATTGAACTAAGGACCCAATTCAACAGCTAGGAAAGGAGGAACTATGAAGAAAGACTAGAAATATCCACGCATGAAATATGTTTCTAAAAGCAAACCACCAGGTGGACATTGGAGGACACAAACATTCAATAGCATGACCCATTTCTCTGCATTAATAAAATCAAATGGGAAAATACGCCTGATTCCAGCTTATCTTCTTGACAGAATTTAAAATATATTGAATGCAACATGATGTGTTACTACTCCCAAGTCTTTCTTGGAGGGCTATATATTGGACTCTCTCTTATTGTTTTAGGGAGATCTCTCTTGGTTATCATAAATTAAAATCTGCCTAAATTGAAAGGCATTACTGAGACTTTGAGCTCAGATTATTGATCATATTTTGTTATTTGAATAAGAAAACAAGTGACTTTTCAGACTTTGTGCTGGAATAGCTTGGTTGTTGGGGAAATTGTTCTTATGTCTGTTTTCTTAATATGTTTTTTGTCCACTTAATTGAATAAGAAAAAGTAGTGAAAGTAATCAGGAAGGTGTCCTAAATTTGGTTGTGGAGAGACTTTGTGTTGCCACAATTATCTTTAGTTTGTTTATTTTTCTATTTCTGTGTAAAGGATCTTGGGATGACTTTGTGTGCTCGCTATCCTTCGTATTTCACTCTTTGGCAGTTAAGGTGGAGAGTTTGTGGCTCATTTCATCCTGCCATGTTATTACACCCTGTTATAGTTATTTGTCACCACCAGAAAGATTACTTTTGTCTGCTGAATAACACTCCTGAAAGAAGAAGAGTGTCTTCTATCATTTCATCTAGATTTCTCCTTTGATTTGTGAACACCATCTCTGAAAGAAGAGAGATGGATGGTTTATCCTACCCTTGAGTTTTATTTCCTATATATATATATATATAGTATATAACTCTTGCATATCTACAGTGGACCTCCCCTTGATGAGAGGAGAGATTAGTCCCCTTTTGATGTGGTAAACCTACACATTTGGCTGACCAATCTTCCTGCTGTGGTTGATCAGACCTATTTTTTTTATCAATACGCTGATTGACAAAATTGTTACCCAACAGAGTCCACTAGGTCAATTTGAATAGGTCATGAGGGAAAAGGTCACCATATCAAACATGGAAGGGGTCCAGGTAGTGTTGGATCTATCAACACAATCTATGGCAAGAATCAACCAGGTCTCTAGGGTTTAGGTGTCAATGGAAGCATCCTTCCAAGTCTACCAAAGACTGGAAACTCAAGCTAAGGTAATCTTTAGGGAGATTCCAATGAATCTTGTCAAGTTAGATAAGGAGTTTAACCTTGTAGTCACCACATTAGAGATTAAGGATACCAGATCAAAGTAGTTGGGAGCTAGACCTTCACAACTACCTCCATGTCTCAATTAAGTAGTTCCCCATAGACCTTATATAGGTTTGAAGGGATTTTTTTGTTTTGAATTTTAATTTATGGTTGTAACTATCATGAGTGGCCATCATGGGCTAGGATGGGATCCTCTCACTATTTGGAGTTGAGCCCCATCCTCATCTATATAAGTAAGAGTCATATTTTAATATAGGGGTCGACTAAAATTTGCTCGAAAGTGTTATCAAATTATAGCCAATATTTTACCTACTTTTGCCTTCATCTCTCTAAACTATAAAAGTTGGCCAAGATCAATCATTTTAACATCACTTACTTTTTAATTAATATATTTCCTGCTTTTTAAAAAATGTTTGTCTTGGGTCTCAATGTTCTTTCATCTCAATTTTTGAATGCCTATCAATGTTATGTTAATTGGATTAATACTTTTATACTTTATGTCTGTTATGGTTATGTTAAAATCACTATGTGAATTCTTTTATTTCCCTGTTGCATTACTATTAATTTATGTGTTAATCTAAAAATTACTACAAGGTGTTTATGTGCAATTTACTATAAACTCTTAGTAATCATATTTAGTGAGAGTTGATATTGAAGGCATACTCTTATTTTTCTCAAATTCTTCCCACTATATGTTCTTGGAGGTAGAACTTTAGTGAAACTCAGTCTATAGTGGTATAATTATGGTAAGGTCATTTGGTTCAATGATCAATGCATTGAGTACATTATAGACCTAAAATCTCCCTTTTATGCCTTTCTCTTCCCTCCTTTTTTTTTTTAAAATTTAAAATTGAACTATCCTTTCTCCTTATGTTTAGAAACATAAATCATAATACTCAAACTCTCATAAAAATATTTAATAATCAAACATGTGTGTATAAACTTTATATTAAACTTTCGGTGGTAATAGTGTACCTCTTAGAGACTATTCACACATGCTCCATTTGTGAAGTCAAATACCTATAACCATGCCCTTGTATAATCCCAGATCGTTCCTAAAATAGAGGATGAAAGTCTGTAGTTTTCCCCACCTTCCCTTTTAGGGAATGCCCAATCTCATGGGCATTTCATGGATAGAGGAGTTTGTAGTGAACAACATTTATTTCTATAAGGAGGGATTAATTGGAATACTTCACTCTTGTCATTGATTTTTTAGAGTATGTTGGGATCATGATTATTGATAATAATGTGCTAACCATTGTTTGATTGTGAAGCATCCTATAGATGAGTTCGCCTATTACCAGGGCTAGGTCCCACCAAGACTGATTGATAATTTCCACTTTTTTTTCATAAAAAACCTAGGCTCAACTAACTTGGACCTACAATGATTGCCATAATTTTATCTCCACAACTCCTTCCAAATTTGTAGCCTAAGATGGTCTAGTTAGTTGGCTCTACCATTAATATTTTAAGATTTTTCCATAATTTACCTAAGAACCCTAAGAGTTATCTTCCTTGTTTCACCCCAGATGTGGAACAAATTTTAGAGGAACACATAACATCCTATAAGACTGCCTTGAGGCTTCTAAATATAGAACACAAGGATATTACATGTAGGCATTTCCCCTTTATGCTAATAGACTTAGCATATGATTATTTCATCAACCTTCCTAAAGATTCTATCTCAAGTTGGGACCATTTCAACACTACTTTCCTCACCCAATTTGGGTAAGTGATAGACCCTAGTGTCTTATATCAATAGTTTGCTTGTATTAGAAAGGAACATAATGATCCTATAAGGAATTCAATGCTAGGTTTCAATTTTTGTATATCCAGTCATTGTGTTTTATCAACCTAGCCCTCAACTAACACTTGAAATGTATAAGAATGTGTTAGATCCTTGGACAAACATGTTATTAAGAAGGGGCATAGCCACAGTGGATCTATCATCAGATTATGTAGGGGCCATTAAAGTAGATAGGAAACTAAACCCTTAGGGTCACATGATAACCCCCACTCCTAGTGTGCTACCACATATTCCTATGTTGAACTTTTTACCCAACGTTAATCAAAATTCCCTAATACTTTATCTGTTCCTTGTAATGCATCAAATCTAATTGGGTCGTCTCACTTCAAACCAACAACTGGGTTTTATAAACCCAGGGAGCCATGAACTAATCCCCTGGACTCAATACTAGGTGATGTTGGTTGCAACTAACAATACCAAACCACACTTTAGGATTCCACTAAGACTAAGTTAGATGCCATTTAGTGGATGGTACAAAAACTAAGCAACGACTTCCTTAGGATATAGAGATAGGTGAGTAACTCTAATTCATAAATCTCTAATAAAACGTTCACATATAAAAACCAAACAAGAACTATAACCATCCTCACAACCCCCTAGAACCTTCACCCAATATGCTACTTGAAATCAATATATTCAAGATAACCTTACCTAACTAGTGTCAAGAACATAATATGATAACATATGGGTAACTATACTGCATAGATTTCAGTTCTACTTTTGAAACCTTCCAAAAGGAAATGGAATAATATGAGGTGGTCCCCAATCATCTTGCATCATCCAACTCGGTTAAATCCCTAGTACTGTCATGGTGCTAGAGACCATAGATTTCCCTAGTCATGAAGAAAATGAGCCAGAGGATGGTATTAGTGAGGTGCAAACATTTAAGAAATTCCAAAGGAGAAACTATGCCTTTAGGAATAGGCAACAACAACATCCCCTTACTACCTCTACCCCCTAATAATGGTGTAACCCCACCAGACCAAAACACTAGGAATGATCATCCACTTCCAAGACCTCAAAAACCTAAGGCACATACAAAAACCCCACTAGTCCAAAGTAAAAGAGGTTACAACATAGTGGAAGATATGAAAAATATCAATGTGCACATTACCCTTCATGAGCTTGCTCAAATCGTAGAGCAACGAGATCTCATACTAAAGTCTTTGACTCAAAATATGACTCCATATGCCTAGCCAAAATTGAGAGTAACACACACCAAAATGCACATTCATAAAAATAAGATGGAGGTGTCCCCTTTTCTCTTAACCATGTAATTGTTTGGAAATAATCCACTTAACTGCTTAGTAGATTATGGAGCCTCAGCCAATGTAATGCTAGATGGCATATGTGAGAAACTCTAGTTAGCCCCAATAAAGTTAGACAAGGTAGTGGTCCAACAAGACAAGTCAGAAGTAAAATTGATTGGTAAATTTATAAATGTCTACATCTAGTTTGAGTTTGAGCCTAGGATTGAACACTTCATAGACATTTAAGTAGTGTCAAAGGATCCTCCTACAACAATTTAATGAGAATGCATGAAATAGATGATTGATTTACTAAAAATGTATGAAATAACTAATTTATATGTTTAGTATAAACACCAAAGGGATTATATTGATCACAAGCCACTTTTAGGGGGCAACCTCCTTTAAGCAAGCTCAATACAATAAATTCATAGATACCTTCATTGGCCTCAATGCTTACTTATATACTAAGTCTAATCTAAATAACTACTACTTCCCATGAATTTAGGATAAAACAAAATGCTCACAGTATGACTTATAAAGCTATACATCCATAGCAACTATTACACTAACAAAATAAAGAGAAGGGGTAGCGCAAGTTCCTAACATCCCCTCCCTCTTTGAAAAATATTTGTCCTCAAAGCTTTAGATGTGGGAATTGGTGTTGAATCTAAAACAATGGTTCCCATGTTGCATATTTTGATTGCATTTTGTACCACTAAATTAAAACCTTTGTGATGGAGTGAGAGTGAAGTTGGCATGTGTGCCTATCTAGGATTGCCTCCAACTCAAGAAGGATGGATCCTTCATCATCAAGTTTTATTAAAAAAGTGTGCACTTTGATGTTTGTGCCAAGAACTTTATCTAGACAAGAGACATGAAATACTGGGTGAACTCAGGAAGAAGGTGGGAGCTCTAACTTATAAGCAACTGACCCAATCTTCTAGAGAACCTTATAGGGCCCATAGAACTTGGGAGCTAGCTTATGATGCCCTTTGAGTTTTATGGAGGATTACTTGTACAGAAGTAGGCAAAGAAAAACCATATCACCTACTTGAAAAGTGCACTCAAAATGGTACTTATCAATCTATTGTTTAATTTGATTTTATGTCATATGAATATTATCCCATAGCGTGTTGAGGATCTAATCTTAGGTTTGGAGAATTGTGTTGATCGCTTGAATTAATGAACTACTGGGGGTGTACAGAAGGAGTACTAGTTATGATTGACCATAGACTACATCATATGGAGTCATTTTTATTGAAGTATGGTAGGATTTATTGTACCATCATTCAGTAAGGGGGAGACACTCTACCCACTGATGTTGTTATTCTGAGGTGAAGCAATGAAGGAAAGTTTCCAATCATTTGTTGGTAATTTCAATTTGCCCATCTATTTAGGGATGATACTTGGAACTCATCTTCAGTTGGGTGTCATTGTGGTAAAATAGTTGTCTAAAAATAGCTGGTGAAGGTTGCATCACAAACTAAGACAACAGATGAATGAATGCCATGAATACAGAAAATCTAGTCCAATAAAATTTGTGCAACATATAGGCAATATAGGGATGGATGAGGGCACAAAAATGACTATATTTGGAGAGGTGATCAACCATAAATAAGATCACTATTTTCCATTCAAATTTAAGGATCCCTTTAATGAAATCCATAAAAATATTAGTCCAAATCCTAGTAAGGACGGGCAAGGGTTTGAGAAACCCAGGGATGAGTGTTGTTTCACCCTTGTTATGTTGGGATGTATCACATTCAACCATCATCTATTGAATTTCATTTTTCATTTCCTTCCAAAATAAGTTGCATCATGCTCTCTCATAAGTTTTGAGAAACTATGAGTGCCCTACAGATGGAGAAGCATGGAGTTCATAAAATATAACCTACTAAAGATATGTGTTATGGGGAAGCACCAAATGACCCTTGTATCATAGAGAAGAACCATCCCAAGAAAAATGTGGTACAACAAAGGGGTTAGTGGCCAACTATTGAATGATTTGAGATAATGAGGAGACATTTACATACCATTGCTATAAAACATCCAACCAATTTGGAATGGGCATGGAATTAGCTGAAAGGGAAGCTTGGTCCAAAAATGTGTGAGATAGAGCATCAACCACAATATTGTCCTTACCCTTCTTATAAGTGATCTCATAATCATAACCCATGATTTTACTGACCCATTTTTGTTTTGATGGGGTGGAGACCCATTGTTCCAAGAAATATGTCACACTCTAGTGATCAGTTTTGATGTAAAAATGATTCCCTAGTAGGTATGACCTCCACTTCCGTACTGCATGCAAAATGGCCATCATTTCCTTCTCATGAGTAGAGAGTACTCTATTCTTTATAGAAAGGGATTTAATGGTGAATGCAATGGGTAATCCTTCTTGGAGGAGAAAAATACCAAGTCCATTATCATAAGCATCACTCTGGGTAATGAAGATCTTGGTAAAATATGGCATAACTAGAATAGGTGTAGTACACATAGCTTGTTTCAATTCTTCAAATGCACACTCAACATCTTATGTATATGTAAAAGCATCTATTTTCAACATAGATATCATCAGAGCTACAATATTCTTGTAATCCTTAAAAAACTTACGATGGTATCTAGTTAACCCCAAAAAACCATGGAGGCTCTTGAGTGTCTGAGGATGAGGCCAATTTGTCATGGAAACTATTTTTTTAGGATCTACTCGGACCCCTTGGGCTAAAAAAATATGCCCAAGATAATCCAATTCATCCTTAACAAAACCACATTTAGACTATTTTGCACAAATATGTTGTTTAGAGAGAAGTTACAGAATGAGATCCAAATGTCAGAGATGTTCAGACCATGTTTTACTATAGATGAGGATATCATTGAAGAAGACTAGAATGAATTTTCACAGGTAGGGTCAATATAGTTTTTTCATCAATGCCTAGAATGTTGAAGGAGCATTAATGAGACAAAAGGGCATGACCAAAAAATCATAGTGGCCATCATGCGTGTGAAAATCTATCTTAGGGATATCATCCTCATGAATCTAGATCTAGTGATATCCAGAGCAGAGATCCAACTTGGAGAAAAAATGAGCACCATGAATCTCATCAATAGTAGGGATCACAAACTCATCCTTGATAGTGATGTGATTAAGTGCATGGAATTCAATGTAAAGGCACCATGACCTATATTTTTTCAGATAAGGATAACTAAGAAAGAATATGGGATGGTATTAGGATGAATAATGCCTTGCTTTAGAAAGTCTCATTTGAGCATCTCAATCTTGATCTGTTATCAAAATGGGTAGCAATAAGGCCTGATGTTGGGAGGAACACTTTCAAGAAGGAGCTAAATATGATGGTCCTGTGGCCATGAAGGTGGTAATCCCACTAGTTTGGAAAAGACAGATGTACCCTCTATAGAATCATTTGTAGATCAAAAGGAGTGGTGGAGACTATTGATGGTTGTATTTGAATATAATGGAATTGGGAAATAATGTTATGTGAATTATTCTTAAGAATATTTTTCATGTGATGTGAATGTATGATGATAAGAGACCCTAGTTTTAAGCCTTTCAATGTGTGTTTTTGCCCATTGTCTAAAAACTACATCCAAAGTTTAGCAAAATCCCATAAGATGGGTCCAAGTGTGCATAACCATTGGGTTCCTCAAACAACATCACATCCACCTAAGGGCAAGGTAAACATGTCTAATCACAAGTTATAATCTCCAATAGAGATACAGACATTGTGACACCTCCCTTTTCAAGATAATGATTACCCATTAGCAATCATGACTTCAAACATGGAGTAAGGATGGATAAAACAATCAACTTATTTGGTGATCTGAGGGTCAATGAAGTTATGAGTGCTACTTAAATCAATGAGTATTATGAGAGGGATATTCTTGATATTCTTGAACTAACCCATGACCTACATGATTTGTGGGGTGGTGACTATTGCTAAGGCATGGAGAGATATCTCTAGTTGGTCTTCCTAATAAGTAGGTTCCACAATCAATTAATCTTCTTTTGGATCATCTGTTATATCCTGATCATATTTGAAAACTTTAGTTTTAGGTGGAGAATCCACATCTAGTAGGTAGATATTTTGCTCTACACATCAATATCCTTGAGTGAATTTGTCATCAAAATCATAACATAGACCTTTTTCTTTATGAGCTCGCATCTCTACTTCAGTCAAATACTTGATAGGAGTGATTCTGGGGGTTGGCATTGTTTGAAATCATTGTGGAGTTATATTTTTGAATGGAGAAAAATTGGATTTGAATCATTGTTGAGCTATGATCTTATCCTCTACCAACCTAGCCAACCTTAAATATTCCATCATTATGTTAGGCTGGAACATTTTGACCTCTGATCAAATTGCATCTTTCAGTCCACTAACAAAGCAACTCCTGAAGAATTCATCAAACAATCCCTCTATGTGATTGACCGGTTTTTCAAATTCTATTTGATACTCTTTCATGGTTCCTTTTTAGAAAAGTTTAGAGAGTGCTCTAATGAAGTCATCAAAAGCACTAGGGCCAAACCGTTTCAAAATGAGGGATACAAAATTAGTCCAAATGGTATCATCATGATCTTTGGTATACTAGTGATATCATTGAATGGCTTCATGTTTCAAGTGAATGGATGCAAGTGGGACATTATTTACATCAAAATTATTATGCAGACTAAAATATTGTTTTACCTGATAAATCCATCTAGTCAGATTTGCACCATTGAATCAAGGAAAATTAAGCTTTGGTCCATGAAAATTACTATATGAAGAAAACTTGGTGTCTAAAGAGGACTCTGGATGTCATTTATTATGCATGGTGGTATGTTGAATACTGAGGCCAAGAATTTTCTCATCAAGATCTTTGATGTGGGTATTGAGGGTGACAATTTCATCTTCCATGTTTTTAGCTCCTGTTCGAGTTACTACCAGGACCAGAAAAAAAATTGTTTTTTGTAGTGGGTGGAAAAACTAGAGTTAAGACACATTTAGTAAAAAATAATAATTTGAGCAAAATCATAATGGGTAAATGTAGTTTTCCTAATTTTTTTACATAGTGGGAGTATGATTGACGAAGGTGAGGATAATTTCAGGAGTGAAAATGGAAAAACTAGAAAATTTATCAAAGAGGGTCAAAGGAGTAGAAAAGGGAGCTGAACACTGTGGAATTTTTTTGAGGTAAACAAAAAAAAATATAAGTTATGGCAAAACCCAAAAAAAGGGAAAATTGAGATTTGCAAGAACTAGGAATGGAATCGGGATATGGGACCTCAAGGAAGAAAGTGTGGGGAATGGAATTTCAGGTGTCTAGATAAAGTTTAATAAAGTTTTTTATTTATTTATATTTTCCATCTCTGTAAGTCCTCTGAGAGTCTTTTGATAATCTATGAATAGTTTTTTTGAAATTGATAGAATGGAGATTTCCTAATTTTTGGTTTCTATCAAATATTTGGCTGCAAGTCCTCTGACAGCCTATGGATACTCTGCTAATTGATTTTTTTGATAGTCTGTTGGAAATATTTTAAAATTAATATAAATGGGACCCAAGTTTCAATAGTTACCTAAGGGTTTAAATCTATCACTCTGGCCACCAATGCCATCTAAACGAGTACCACTCTCCAAAAAAATTTAGGCCATGGATTTACCTTTAAGTGATAGCTCTTTGTTTTCCTCATGGATGGGAACCACTCAATCAGGAAGGGGCCATTGCTCATTTTGATAGTAGGTCCTCTCATTGGGATAACTACTTTGGGGTTCCTTTGGTACTCCTCACAATGAGTTTTAGGGATTTCACCCAAGCACTTTCCACAATTATACAGTCAAGTTTCTACACTAATCCAAAATAGATTATTGTGATATAAAAACTTATTTAAATAAATTATGCCACATAATAGAGTTAAGATTTTTTGAAAAATTATTCAAAGGAATAATGTAGTAGAACAGAGTTAAGACTTCCTAAAGGAAAAAAAATTGGCCCTAAAAAGTGCTCTAATACCAAATGAGAGGATCCTCCTATAATAAATTAATGAGAATGCATGAAATAGATAATTAATTTACTAAAAATGTATGAAATAACCAATTTATATGTATAGCAGAAACACTAAAGGGATTATATTGATGGCATGCCATTTCAAGGGGACAACCTCATTTGAGCAAGCTCAATACAATAAATTCATGGATACCTTCATTGGCCTCAACATTTACTTATATACTAAGTCTAATCTAAGAAACTACTACTTCCCATGAATGTGGGATAAAACAAAATGCTCACGAGATGAATTATAAAGCATATGCATCCATAAAAACTATTACACTAACAAAATAAAGATAAGGGGTAGCACAAGTTCCTAAAATCATGGAGATCTTTGAGGCATATGGCATGCTCCTTAATAAATATTGGTCTAAATACCTAAATGAGTATATGGCCACAAATTTTTCCCATATGTGGTTTTTGTGGAGAGGAGTAGCCAACCAAATAAGGGTAGATAAAGAACCTTGCATGAAATATATGATAACCAAGTACAACATCATTAATTAAAATGTAAACTTAGTTTTCTTAGACCTAGGCATCTACACATTGAGCATAAAACCACATAAATATCAAATTAGTCATAGCCCATGTTTGCTTGCATATGGTCTCTTTATATAGATAAATTCCACTCCAAATAAGGTAGTGGGGATAGTGTTTTACTTATATATCCCCTAAGGATAAAAATTTTAGCATCATATAGGTTTTAGTTTCCCTTGACTAATAACCTGGCAGAGTATGAAGCTCTAATCTTGGGATTATAATTTTCACTAAAATACAAGGCAAACTAATTGAGACTATTTAGTGATTCTAAATTAGTGTTCAACCAGATCAAGACTAAGTTTTAATGCAAGATATTATACCTCAGGAGGTATAATCATAGGTATTGGGACTTGATCAAGTTATTTAACACATTTAATACCATCTTTATTCCCCATGGGGAAAACTAAGTAGCTGACTCACTAGCATCTATGGTAGCAAACTTAACTCCCTTGGATGACACTAAGTTACATGAGTTCTCTATAGAACTCATAATATTTCCTTCTATCCTAAACAATATGAAAAACTTTTAGGTCTTCGAGGGTGACCAATAGATCATCCAATTCCTCATCAATAAGAGAATATTCGAGGACCAAGTTATAGATGAGAAAGATAGAGATAACCACAAGGATGAGATAAATAAGGATGGAATCCTAAATATCTATGGGAACTGGGTCTTGAAGGGGATGATCTCATTAGAGAGACAATTTGATGCGTTAGACCCTAATATTTAAGTGAAAAGACATAAGTTTGAGGACCAAAAGTGATGACTCATTAATGTTGGTCCTGTAGAAAATCCTCATATGGTTAATTTGGGTCTTGATTGAACAGATCATGAATTAGAGAAATTATGAAGGTTACCACTAAGATATAAGGATGTGATTACCTAGGCCTAAAAATATATTAAGGTCTTAGACCCAAGAGTATTCACTCATACTATCCACCTGAAACATAGGCAAAAACCATTTAGACAAAGACAAAGTCTAGTCAACACGATCTTAGAACCGTTGATACACAATGAAGTTCATAAATTTATTTTGGTAGGGATAAATTTCTCGATCTACCACTCCACCTAGGTGGTCAACTTGGTCCCAATGTGAAATAAGAATAGAGAAATATGCTTATGTGTGGACTTTCAAAACTTGAACCAGGCCTTGGATAAAGACAATTACGAATTACCCTCCCTCGATGAGGTAATCCAAATGATGAGTGGGACTCAAATGATGTCCTTTTTGGATGCATTATCCAAATATAACTAGGTCTTAGTCAACCCTGAAGATAAAACTAAGATTACTTTCACCACCAAGTGGGGTAAATTTTCTTATAAATAAATGCCCTTTGGGTTGATCAACATTGGTGCCACTTTGTAAAATGCAATGAACTTCACTTTTGAAGGATTGATAGGTAAATATATAATAATCTACATGGATGACCTAACTTTGTTTTCAAAATATAGGTCAAATCAAGTGTGCCACTTGGAAGGGTATTTGAAAGATGTAGAAGGTATGACATTTCCTTAAATCCAAAGAAGAATGTGTTCGATATCACTAAAGGTGAGATTATCAGTCACATTATCATAAACTAAGGTATTTATATCAACCCCAAAAGGGTGGATGTGATTTCTCAACTACCTTTACCTAACAACAAGAAGGAACTAAAATATTTCCTTATAAAAATCAACTTTGTGTGTAAATTTATTATTGTATTTGTTAAAATAGTAAAACACTTGAATACAATGTTGAAATAGAAGGCTAAAGTGGAATGGTATGTAGAATCAAAGAAGGATTTTTAGGATAATAAAGATGTTATTATTCAATCCCTAGTCCTCATCAACCTAGACTATATGCAATATTTTTATATCTATCTATTTTCTTCAGATCACATCATTGATGCTTACCTCACCCAAAGGTTAGAAGGAGAATAACACCTCATATATTTTATGAGAAATAACCTTAAGGATGTCAAAATTAGATACTCTACTCTAGATAATCATGTATATGCCTTATTTAAGGTGGTGAATAAATTCAGACATTATATCCTTCAGAATAAAGTACACGCTATTGTCCTTGACCCGGCTATAAAATAGATGCTAGGTTAGAATGAGCTTGATGAAATAGGAGGCCAATGGATAACAAAATTACAAGAGTATGAATTGGAAATTAATTCAACCAAACTATTTAAATATTAAGGACTCACTTAGTTAATAATGGATATAGATCTAAGGATTATGGTAGACCAAGTGGACAAAAAGAATGTACAACAATTAGATTTGTATGTCCCAGTCATGAACTTTCTACTCTATGGAAGTGCATATATAAGACTCAACAACACATAGAGGAGGGCCCTATAGTTTAAATCCATGCAATCTATGTTGAACAAGGTAAAGGTAATTATCTTTAGAAGGAACCATGAAGGAATCTGCCTTTGGTGTGTATCACAAGAAGAGGCCAAAGAGATAATGGCAAGTTTCCATGAAATATTGGGATCCGGCCACCATGAAACAAATTCCATGCCCTAAAAATTTATTTGAGAAAGATACTATTGGACCACACTATTAAAAAATAATCACACCTATGTTTGCTTTTTCCATCAGTTCCAAATCTTTACTAAGAGATAAACACATGCAAAAATGCCAATGCAGCCTGTTATGGAGTCTACACCATTTGCACAATGGGGGTTGGATTTTATGGGGGTCATCAACCCTAGATTCATTATTTGGCCATAAGTTCATTATTATATGAATAGATTATTTCACCAGGTGATCTGAAGTAGTTACAATTAAAAGAAGCACCACTGCTAAAATAATCAAGTTCCTTAAAAATACCATAACCACCCATTTTGGGGTCCCCATCTCTTTTTTATGTGATAATGGTTCTACCTTTCAATCTAAATAATTCACATAATGGGCTTATAATAATGGAATCATGTTAATGTTCTCATCCAATCACTACCCATAAGGGATTGGATTGGCAAAATCTACTAACAAGAATTTGATTAATGCTATTAAGAAATCAGTTGAAAAAAACCCTAAGAATGGAACTCATTGATAATGTTTTCCCTATGGGCATACCACACAAGGTATAAACAAGCCCTCCAAAGTTTTTTTTTCCTTCTATTTTATGGACTAGAGCCAATCATACCAGTCATGCTTGGGTTGTTGACTTATAAGTTTATGTAAAAATTCATGGAACTAGATGATAAGGTGGAGTCTAGACTCCCCAAATTTATTTAATTAGAGGAATCATGGGATGAAGCTCTATTAATATTTATAAAACATCAAGATACAATAAAAAATAGGTTCTATAAAAGGGCAAAAATCAATACTTTTAAAATCTCTAACCTGGTCTTAATGTGTAACAAGGATCACGAGAAGAAATGTAAGCATTCGAAGTTTGGTCCCCTCTAGATTGGCCCATACCAAATATCCAAAATCCTAGGTTAGGATACCTTAAGTCTCAAATATTTTGAGGACAATGAGTTACCACTTCTAGTAAATGGGTAGTTGTTAAAACATTATTTCTCAATTGTACTCTCCTATGTAATTTCTAAGTAATCCAATTAGATATGGTAAAGTACATATTAGATAATATTTTTGTCATTGTGTGTTTTATTCTATTGTGTGTGTTTACCTTCTATCTCTCTCTCTCTTTATGCTCATTTTATGCCCAACATTGTTAGTAAATGCTCCAAGTGATGGTCGAAGCTCGAAAGGATTGTTTAAAAGAAGGAAGAAAGTTGTTGAAATCTTTAATCCAAGCAAGTTTGGGATGATAATTAAAAAAATTTAACACTTCAGATTTGAGAGGCCAACAATTCTAAAAGAAACATGTAGAATTTAGAACAACCCACATCCTAATAGAGCTACCAAGCTGCACTTAAAATAATGTCTCAAGAAAATACCAAATTATTTGAGCAAATCAAAGACTGACCGGGTATTCAGAGCTTCCTATTCATCTATTCACCCTTGGTTTGGTCCCAAACCCTCGATGGAAAATGATAATAAATTACAATATTTTTCATTGGGAATCTTGGAAAAATAAATAAAAAAGCATTCAAAATATAAATTTTGAGTCCACCTCAAAAGGGTTATATATGTAATCTCCACCGCATGCTTTCTGACCTAGATGGTAGTGGAGGAAGGCCATGAATGGTACTAGAGGTATATATCTTGGGGTTATGGATTCTCATTTGGTAGTAGATCAATGCCCTAGCCATTTCCCCTCTAATCCATTAAGCCATCAATGCCCAGATGAAGCCTGATAACCAGTCCAACCTTGGTTGCTCGACTAAAATATAGGATTGAATAGAAAATAAAAAACACTTCTTACACACACTAGTGTCCATCTATAATATGAAATCTCAATATTCCACTTGCTATTGTGAGACTTTAGTGCCTCATCTTCTATGTTGTGAATAAATATCCATATTAAAATCTTTGTTCTATTCAAGGAGAGGAAATTAAATAGCTTGGGTTATAAGTGCTTAACATCACTTTCCCCTTGGAAGTCACCATTTTTTATGGCCAACACACCCTTTTTCTATTCAAAATGGGGGATCCCTCTAAAAATCCTAGGAACTACAACTCTAGAGTCCTTTCTTTTATTCATATTGATTTTACCAAAGCTAAAATATTTGGAAGAATATGTCACCTTTATTTCCCTGAGTAGCAACAAGCCTTATTTATTTTTATGACTAAGACATACTTTTCTTTCATGCATTATGGTGCTAACATTGCATATCCAGTTTTGAAAAAACTTCTCAGAGTCTCATTCCTTTCTCAAATCAACAGGCCTATCACCCTTCATGATAAATCAAAATCTTAGTGATAGATGAGTAAGAATTAAATGTACTATGTCCCCTTTTTATTTCTTACTTAGTCTTTTTATGAATGTCATAGAGTTGAGAGCTCAGCTGAATCAGGAGGTACTACTTCACTAGCTATCAAAGTAGTTATTTCTCATACCTTTTAGAGATGTTAAAGCCTAAGAGAGCCCAAATAAATAAAGAGGCACCATGTCACCAATTGTTGGAGTGGCTAGTCCTCAAAACTATCAAATATGTCAGAGCCTCGAAGATCTTGGATGAATCAAGAGGTGCCATATCTTTAGTTGTCAGAGCATACAAACCCTAAACTTGTCAAAGATGTCAGAACCCAAGAGAACCTAACTAAATCAAGAGGTGTTACATCACCAATTTTTTGAGTGGCTCATCCTCAGACCTATAAAAAATGTAAGATCCCAAGAGATTTTGGTAGAATTAGTAGGTACCACATTACTAGTTGTCATAGCATCTAGTCTCCAATCTTGTCATAGATGTTAGATCTTAGGAGAGCCTGATTGAATCAGGAGGCACCACATCACTAGTTGTTAGAATATCCATTCCCTAAAATTGTCAAATATTTCAAAGTTTGGGAAAACCTTGTGATATTAGGATGTACCACTTGTCCTTAATCAATACCTCACCCTTCTTAAGGGTATGACATAGATTATGAATCCATTCTTAGGAGACGAGTGTTAGTAGGAGGACCAATGAGCACACGACATGTCTCATAAAGTGGGAATTAACTAAGAAGCCTCTAAGGACATGACTATGTGCCTAACATACACTAAGAAATAATGAAATATAAATCTAGGTCTAATTGGACAATTTTAAAACATTCCATTTCCATTGCTAAATTTGATTGGTGGCAGAGGATCATGGGCTCCAAATTTAACTCTAAATTTAAAAATAAAGGGAGTAAATCTAGCCGCTAACTCAAATTTGAATTATTAATTAGTGAGATACCAAATGCCATTAATACAGGGAGGTTGTGTGCCTAACTTTATAAAATCCTAATGAAACCCCACTAATGGTTACCACTTCATACCTTTGAGAGCACTCCATCTCTTAACTTTTCAATTCTCAAAGTGTACCCCTATTTTCATGCCTCCTATGCTCAGAGCCTCCCTATTGGCCCTCTATCTTGCTACAATGGTTGTATCCTCTTCAAACCCAAAAGATGAACCTAAATACTAGTATACCACAATCTGAGCTAGCTTGACCAAATTCAAATGGTAAAATGACTTATTCAAAATAGTCAAGCAAGTCCCAAGGACTTAGGCTTCAATGATGATCAACAAGTAGAGTTTGAGTATGGCCTTAAGTCTTATAATAAATGTGAACTTCATAGAGTTGTTACCAATCTAGAGGTATTTCCTTGTAATGACTTGTTTGGTAACCTCCTTCACACTACCATTCAGGTGCAAGATGAGCTCCATGACTGGGTATATACACCTAAATCTTAGGACCAGATTATCGATATGTTTGGGAATTCTTATAAGGCTTAGTACTCCCTTGTAGGATACACATTCTCTTATGATGTAGTAGTAGTGAAGGTTTAGATGGAGACCTACCAAATATATGACATCCTACATGATTGGGTTGAAAGCCTAGATGCTAAATAGGTTAATAAGGACATAAATGCGTACATAGTCTATACCTTCTATAAAGAAATATAGGTAGGCATGATTCTATTAAACCAATTGTTTGGGGCCTAAGAATTCTTGTACATTAATGAAATATGGGTTCACCTCCTCCATATGATCCTCACATGCTCTGAATTTTTAGATATGGGAGGACTGATCAAATTCCATTTGGTTAATGCCATCACATATGCATGGGCTAGGAGTAATTTCTATATGATGAGCTACTGTGTGGATGCAGTCTATGAAATTTTCTCTTTCAAGAATTTTAATTTTCTTGCATGGGTTCCAAGGGGTTTAACATTCGATGTGGTCTTATACAAACTATATGACCACTAGTTCTAGAACCACAACTAAAACATATGTGAGTATTTCTATTTGGTGGTATACCAAGTGATAAATGAGTCCTCGATACCCTAGTTATCACAAACAATCTAGGACTCCATTAATACCATTGAGGACTACTATATTTGTAGAGAGGACACCATGATCCTAATTATGGGTTTCCTCAAAGATCACTTTTCCTTGACGTATTTTATCTCAAATCATTTGGCAGAGTAGGAAATCACCTATCATCTAGTGGAGGGCATCTTTGGGTTCTATATACAACATTAGTAAAAGGTGTCCGCACCACCCCTAATCATTATAAGTCACTACATGTACAAGGCTTTCCCTCTAATCTAGAAGATGGCAATTGGGCAAGACTCATGTGCCCTAACAAGAGATAAGATCTATCATTAGGACCCCAAGGGCATAATTAAATCTCACTTGGCACAGTATTTATCCTACCTCAATATCAACTACAGTCATCAAGTAAAGGATAATGATGAGCTCTACTTGGATGCTACTAATGACCAAGTATTATCCTGAATTGTAGTGGAGAAGAAGAAAAAAGGGAAGAAAGTTCAAGTGGGCCCATCTGTGCCCCCTCCATCTCTTAATTGATACACAAAGGACCCAACACTAATTTATTCTCTCCTAGAGGATTTTTCATTGTATCCCATCACCTTCTCCCACTCATACTCCATTTTTATCTCTACCTTTTCTAGTGGATTTTGATCTTCATACCCCTAATCCACCTCTACGTCCTCTAATTTCTCCTCATACACTAGTTGTACCTCTGCCTCCTTTGGAAATTCCAATAGTCTAGCCATGATAGAGATATATCCATACTACTCAATATTAGATAACCCAAGTGCATAAAACTCAACCCCCATCACCTTAACCATGGGCTGCACATACCTTAAGGTCTGGGGTGGCTGACAATCTGAGGGTGAGACTAGAGTGAGGCTCCTAATAAGTACTCGCACAAGTTATCCCTTTCACACCTCCCATTTCTTTCATTTCCCTTCTACCCCTCACTCTTATTGATTTCCACATCCTAATCCCTACACCCACATCTTTCACTCCATTCCCATTAGCCCCCTAAGTGGTACCTCCTATTTTCCCCATTACACCCCTTCATCATTTGGCCAAGTACCTTTATCCTCAATCTTCTTGAGCATCCTTATCTTTTCATTCTCATCTGCTCCATCCATTTCATAACTTGAAATCCTCCCAGTGCCTTCTTTGGGTTTTCCTTTATCAAAGATCATGGTTATAACTATTGGGATCATATTACCAGTGGTAGGATCCCTCCTAGTGCCCACTCCAATCATCTCACTACCTCTCCCAGTAGATATGTGTTATTCACTATCGACCCCTACAGTTCCTACTATCCCAACCAGTATCTTCATTACAACATCTGAAGCTAACCTGGGTAAGAGATTGAAGAAGAATCAAAAGGAAACTCACACTCTACATCCAACTCAAAGGCCTTATGATCTAGTATAACCTCTTATTCAAACCTCAATAGTCCCATCCACAACACCTTAGCACATTACTCCCTACCCCATCTTGCCATTACCCAGTGCACCATGGGATTTGTCTTTGACTAACCCATCTCTTCCATGATATTTAAAAACCCTTTATCAAGGTAACTTTTCCTTTATGTGAAATTTACCCAAGAGCATTGGTAGGTAAAAAAATTCCTTTGGACCTCCCCTTTTGTTCTTCCTCCTTTTGCACCATACCCCCTCTACTTTTATTATTTTCTTTGTTCATCCCATCCACTTCCTCCATTTATCCTTGACCTTATATTTTTCCCTTCACCACCATCTCAACCATCCCTCCTACACCTCTCATAACCTAAGGAATGGTCCCAAGGTTGTAGGAACTATAAATGATTGCCTAGGGTGACCCAAATATCTAATAGAGCTTCAACTAAACTTCAGGTAACATGAAGAGGACATTGATGTAGAGGTTCATCCAAGAGGGGAACCCAGTGGTTTGGTATACCCATCAAGATCTATTTTCCCTCACTAAATTGAGGACTTACAATGAGTAAAAAAGGCTGGATGAGGACCCACTCTTCTATCTTTAGGCAACTCATAATATGTCCAAAAATTTCCTCAAGGACATGCAAAGTTAGGTTTGAACCTCAAAATCCCAAGTGAAAAGATCTTTTTCCATCAAGCTGATTGGGAAGGTCAAAAATTCCCTCTTAGTAATTTTCTCAATTCTTTGGAAGGTAGTGGAGACTTTGGTTGAGATCAATGTGCTTATCCAATGGACCCATGCTTACTTGGAGAGGATTGTTGAGATAGATGAGAATTATAAGAATTTAAAGGTGATGATTAACAGGGGGATGTTCCAAGAGTTAAAATTAATGATAAACTCATACTTAGGGTTATATGAAACATACACCAGGAACATGAGGACCCCTATGGAGGAGTGGTCATCCCTAACTCGCATTACAACTAGACCCTTGGAAGAGGGTAAGAATTAAAAATTAGCCTACTTCAAAGAGGACCATATCTTTGTGTTATTCCACTCAAATGGCACCTTGCTAGACCAAGCAACATTTGGAATCCACCTGGGTCAATTTAACTAGGTTATGAGGGAAAATGTCACCAAAGTAAACTAGTAATGGTCATGGGTAGTGTTAGATCTATCAACACAGTCCATGGTGATCATCAACTAGGTCTATGGGGTCTAAGTGTCAATGGAAGCACCTTTCCAAGTCTATTGTAAACTAGAAACTCAAGCTAAGGTAATATTTAGGGAACCCCCAATGAACCTTACCAATATGGATAAGGATTTTGACCTCTTGGTGGTCACATTAGAGGCTAGGGATTCCAGATCAAAGTAGTTGGGAGCTAGACCTTCACAACCACATTTGTATATCAGTTAAGTGGTGCCCCACAAATATTTTACAAGTTTGAATGGATTTTGTTGTTTTAAAATTTAAATTATGGTTGTAACTCTCATGAGTGGCTATCATGCCCCAAGATGGGATCCTCACATTATTTTAATGTGAGCCCCATCCTTATATATATAAGTAAATTTTTTATTATAATATAGGGGTTGACAAAAATTTGCTCAAAAGTGCTATCAAGTTATAGCCAGGGTTTCACCTACTTTTTCCTTCATCTCTCTAGACTCTAAAAATTGGCCAAGATAGATCGTTGTAACATGATTTACCTTTTAATTAATATAATTAGATTTTTATACAAAGGATTTGTTCTATGTTTCAATGTTCTTTCATCTTCATTATTAATGTCTATCAATGTTAGGTTAATTAGATTAATACTTTGCTACCTCTATGTGTGTTATGGTTATGATTAATTCATGTAAAACTTACAAATTATCACAAGGTGTTTATGTGTAGCTTACTATAAAATTATAATACTCATATTTAATGAGAGCTCATATTGAAGGCATACTCTTAGTTACCTCAGACTCTTTCCAATGTATGTTCATGGAGGTATAAATTTAGTGAAACTCAGTGTAGATTGGTATTATTATGGCAAGGTTACTTGGTTCAATGATCAATGCATTGAGTTCATTATAGACCTAGAAGTTCCCTTTTCTACCTTACTCTTCCCTCTTTTTTGTTATTTTTCTTTAAAATTGAACTACTCTTTCTCCTTGTGTTTATAAAAATAAATCAAACATGTGTGTATGAAATTTATATTGAACTTTTAGTGGTAATAGTGTATCTCTTAGAAAATATTCATTCAGACTCTATTTATGAAGTCAAATGCCTATAGTCATGCCCTAGGATGATCCTAGATTAGTCCTAAAATGGAGGACAAAAGTCTATAGTTATCCCCACCTTCCCTTTTATGTAATTCCCAATCTTTCAGGCATTTCATGAATAGAGGAGTTTGGATCAAACAACAAATTTTACCTAGAGAATTAATGTCAATCATTTACTAGTGATGTGATGGTTACCATTCTATATCTAGAAACATTTATCCATCTAATTATAGGTATTGATGTGATGCATTATCTTTTCACATATCCACTTTCCTTTATTATACATCATGTCATTCTCACATATAATCCACTTTGGGAAATATGAAATCTATCAAGTATATCATCAATAATAGTTTTGAATGATCATTGATCATCCTTTCTCCATACTTATAATGTCATTGCCTCATTCCTAGATTTAATTTATCATCCCTGTGTACCTAATGTAAGTTGTATCTCCTTTAGGTTGGAATTGTTCATAGATCTTAGTTTGTGACTTTGATAGAAGAACTATAGTTTTGATATTCTATGATATATAAATCACATTGTAAAAACAATCACAAACCTAAAAAAAGGAAAACAAACATTATAGAAAATTATGAAACTACAAGGTGCTACTCAACACCCTCTCTCAATGTTTTTTTTAGAAATGATAGAGATTATTGATGGAAGGGCTTAAGCTTACAAAGTTTTACACATCCTGATAAAATGGTTCCCTAAAAAAAATTTAAAACAAGTTTTCCCTACTATGGAATGTCATTAATTATGTAATGATCCTTCCACCTAATACCTAATTTTCTTTGAAATGTTATAATTCTGATATCATATAATAAGACCACATGTTTTGGATAGAATTATTTAGGTTTTAGGTTGTGATCAGGCCACACTTTTTGAGTTAACTTGTTAAATTGATATGTCGATGCACTATTTGCCTATTTTCTTCTATTATATTTAAATCCATCTACTGTATCTATAGATAATCTCAATCTCTGAGTCTCATTATCATATCAATTCATTGACTATGAACTATATATTCCTTGGGCATTACTACCTCAAATCCATATACCAAATCAAATGGGGTAAATCCTATCACACATTTATAGTTTATTCTATATGTCTATAAAATCATAGGATTTTTTCCTCCCAATCATCCCTTAGACTTTGCATATTTTTTTTAACATCTTGCCCAAGACTTTATTTGAATCCTTAGCTTGTCCATTTACCCATGTATGATACACAATAATTTTATGGTCTGATATCATAAATTAATTTGTGAGAGTCTTGATTGTATTGCTTAGGAAGTGTGTTCCCCTATCACTGACCAATTTTACTAGACACTCAAACCTTATAATGATGTTTTCATATAAAAACTTTGTTGGATCCTTAGCACTATAACTTGGTGGTGTATACTCTTCAACCCATTTTATAAATTAGTATGTCATAATGATGATATACCTTTCATGATTACGCTTTCATGGTGGATTTATAGGCCCCATAAAATTAATGTCTCACTATTCAAAAGGTTATTTTGCTAATAGTGGGTTCAAAGGCATATCATCTCTTTGATTAGGCTTACCAATCTTTTGGCAAATAGCGTAGTGTTTGGTGACTCGATTTGCATCTTGGAACATAGCAAGACACTTTAGACCACTTTGTAATATATTCCCTATAGTAGATTCACTTACAAAATGCCCTCTTATGATTCTTTGATGTGCCTTTTCACTAGAGGTTGCTCGTGTTCTAAACCCACTCTGCATAGCACCTCATTTTTACCCATCTTATAAAAAATCCATTTATGAAGGTATAGGGAATAACTCATGTAATTAGTTATTTTTTTCTTACTTAAAATCATGCCCTGAAAACATTCCCTATTATATAAAGTTGGTTTTAACCTCCATGTTCTTAGGAATCATAGAGATTATGAAGATATTTGCATCTAGTGATTCATCGTGTAACTCTTCAAGTTCTTCTCCATTTTGTATCTTGATTAAGTATAGGTCCCACATTCTCTCATCTAGGTTTAACATTGATCCTGAACCAAAATTCCTACAATATCATTAACCATCTAGAGACATTTCCACCCAACATAGGTTTGTTAACTAAATATCATAAAGCTTGATGATCATTAAATAACCCAAAGTGTGATGCCATAAGATAATGCCTGAACTTATGTAGTGTGAACACCATTGATATCACTTCTTATTCTATTATAGTATAGTTTTTATACAACTACTAATTTTCTACTTGTGAAATGGATAGGATGGTCTAATCCACTGTCTCCTGGCTATGCTAACATAGGTCCCACCATAATACCTAAATCATTTATGTGAACATGAATTGGCTTGGTCCAGATAGTAAATTTAAATATAGGATCTATAATTAACCTTTGTTTTAGCTTAACAAATTATGATTGGCACTTTTTTGTCCATTCGAACCTTGTATCCTTGCATAGCACTTTCTCTAAGGGCATAGAGATAATTGCATAGCCTTTGATAAACTTTATGTAGTATTTTTTATGACCTAAAAATTCTCACATATATGTAGAAATGTTCAAAGGTGGCATACTCAGTATGACTATGATTTTGTCTTGATCAACCAAAATCACTTCACTATAGACTACATGGTCCAACAGAATGTCAAATGGTGTGAAAAACAAGCATGTTTTAAAATTTAATACAATTCATAGGGATCTACAATGTTTCAACATTAGCCACAGTTTGGATAAGTGGTATTTGAACAAATAAAATATATCTCAATCATATAAATAAACTTCCCAAAAATCATGAATAAATTCATTGAAAGCAACCACCATAGCCCTAAAAATATATAGCTGGAACATTATTTATAGCAAATGGTATTACCTTATAGACAAAATAACCCCACTTAATTGTGAATGTTATTTTGGCCTAATCTTGTTCTACGATGATAATTTGATGGTAGTCAATGAATCCATCTATGAAGGAATATACTTCATGAACTACAACTAATTCAAGGACCTCAGCAGTGAAAGGTATAGGAATGGGTCATTAATACAAGCATCATTAAATGCACGGTAATCTCTACATATCCTGATCTTACCTTACTTTTTAGGCTACACAACCATAGAACTAACCCAATCCACCTTTTTGACTTGACATATGATCCATGTTTCCTGCATGAGATCCATCTCAACCTTTACCTTTAACTTCATTTTGGGATTCAATTTATATGGGTGCTTCTTGATAAGCCTTGTGCACTCTTTGCGTTCAATGTGAAACTCCCCTAATTATAGATCTACACCTTTCACCTCTATGAATTAATTATAAAAACATCCTAATAATAACTCAACAGTTGCAATCCTTCTAAAAATTTATTTTGAGTCTAATAATCTCCCAAAGTTGTAAGCTTAGGCACAAACTCTGTCCCATTATTCTCAATAAATTTCTTCATATTTTCTATGTATATTATATTATATTCACTAGGAATGGATTCTTACAGAGTTCTTTGTCATTCCTATTCTAAAATATTGAGATTTCATAGCATTTATTCCTATGTTTTTTTTCAATTTTAACTTTTGATGGCTTAGCTTCTCACTCTGGTGAAAAGAATCCATTCAATCCTAGATCCTAATCACTATCATTGGACCCTATCAACTCATCTAAAATCGTATGACACAATTATATATAAATTATTCCTTCTTCTTATTAACCTTATAATTTTGTATAGTTGCATTCAAATTGAAATTTGATTGTTGTTGTGATGATGAGTCTATGGCAATACTTAGATCTTCAGTTTTCCCAATACATAGAAATATTTTCTATTTTTGTAAAGCACTATGCATTACATGACTTTCATCTTTAAAAAAATGTTTGGATAATGTCTTGTTGAACCTACCCCTAATGCTTAGTTTCCTAACTACACTCCTGATGTATTCACAAGGTAGTTAGAAGTGGTGGCATAGTGTATCTGAAAGCATGCAATTAGTACTTAGCCTCAACACCATACATAGACTATATGTCTATGCACCTGTGTATATTTAACTCTAGACATTTTCCTTCTTGAAAGAATGGCTAATTTGTCCTAATATCAATTATTGTATGAATACATGAATGCATAAATTCACACACCTCATCCCATGATAATTGAATTTTCCTATAAACTACCCATCAGGTCATAATAGTTAACTTTAATGCATAATTGGGTGCACTTACTCTTTCATCCATATTATGTACATGATTATATAATAAAAAATGAACTGATTGATATCCTTAATTGTGAAGTATTATGGCATTTGGAAATAAGTAGTGAACATCATTTATAAAAGTCACACTTCATGATATATCCTAACCCAATTTAGTACATGTGTATATGATTTGTCACTTACTAAAGATGTGGCTTCCCAAGGTAAGGTACCTTCTAGAGTAGGCTCTATATAATCCATAGTTATCACACTTATATTCTACAAAAATTCTACCTCATCCCTATTTGGAAATTACATAAAGGGTGATCTAGATTCTTAAATATGAAATTGATGTGCTAGTGACATTGTTATAACTTTTATGTACATGGATTTTTCAAATTGTTGTGATTGTATATAATATTTTCACTAAAGATGAAGAAATGGTATTCAATAGCTTATAGAGTGTTATATTTTTTATCTGCATTCACATTGAACCAAATTTTATCCTCATAAACATAACGTGACTTAGGTTCTCTAAGGATAACATATGGCTTTTTCTCAGACCTCTTCAAAGGTATCACAATTATCTTATCTCCCTGGTGTGCCTATAATTGATTTTGCATTATATTGATAATAATTTGACCCTCATAATCCAATCTATTACCAATAAAATTAGGATATGGATCTCATGTATTTTTATTTCAATTACCTCAAAATATGTTTTAAAAATTAAGTCAAAAACCTTTATTTATACATCTTCAAGTTGTCCAATTGGTTCTACTCTCCCATAATCTATGAGACTAAGAGTAACTAAATTATAGCTCAACACTGGTTGGATGATTCCCTTCCATGTAGATATTGGTACCATATTTACTATGCCTCCAAATTCAAATACAACATTAGTTAACTCATACCCTACAAATTGAATGTCCATTTGAGGGTCAATATCCTAGGGATTTTTAAAATTTAAAGACCATATGACCTTGTTAGTATGTTTTTATACTCATTGTGTGCACTCATGTAGATTATGTATAAGATTTTTAATATTCTTTGAAATATCTTCATTTCATAGATTACTCAAATTTTTCAATATATCTATCAATTCATTCACTACTCCATGTCACATTATGCTAATACTCTTCCCATGCATTTATGAATCAATAGTTGTAGCATCACCTTCTGATGCATTCTATTATTGTATGCTTTGTATGACATGTGCTACTTGATACACCAATCCTTTTTCTATTGTAGGATCAAGATACTTATCTTTTTCAACCTTACTAATTCTTTGATTTGGTGTGATTTGTAAAGGGGCAATACTTGCCCTGCATGTTGTTGCCTTGTGAGTGTTTGCATGAATGCATTCTCCCTAGGGTGAATATTTATCATATTTAAATTTTTTATAAGTTTTTATTTCCTCTTATTTTATAAAAGTATACAATATTTATTACGATTTTGTCATTAAACTCTACAATATACATAATACATTTGTCTTTGACGATTAATCAGGTAGTTTCATGTGAATTGGTTATATTCACCACATAGATAACACTTAATTGGTTGATGAAATTTCTCATTTTCATTATTTTAACCACCCTAGTACCCACCATGGTATCCTCCCATGTATCCTCTTATATTTTATTTAAAACCCCAACCTTCTGATAGTTTCCCTTGAATTCCCCCTGATTATTGTTATTGTGCATCATATATTCCATACTATCACTAAGGTAATGATGGATCCCAATTTGATTGTTGAGGATGAGTAATCATAGTGTTCCATGAATGTTGATAGTGATACTATGGATGGTGTCCATATATATAAATCTTGGATCTGATATTGTGGTGATGGTGGCATCCACCTAGGACCACCTTGTGTTTCACTAACAATTTCCACCTCCAGGACTAGAATTCCCTAGTTTGAAATAGGTATTTATTGTGTTGTAACTATGAAGATGTTCTTAGTGATATATTATTTGAGTTATTATAGAGCATGACAAATATTTTTTTCATGATTAGTTAACTTACAAAAATTACACTACAAGCTCTCTAGTTTTTTAATCCACTGCTATAATTATGCCACTTTGATGTTGCATGTCTTACTACTATGCATATGTCACAAAATTCAATTTTAGTTTAAAGACAATCATTCCTATGATGTCATTCATTACCAAGATACATATACCATATATATAACTTGGGATTATTACTCTCATGAATCCCATATATATTCCTATAAACACATCTATTTTTGTCTCAATTTTAGAGCTAGCTAATGAAACATCTCCATAATCCTCATTCTGTTCTACCCAAAGTGCAGTTGGTTAAACATACGCTTTAGATAAAAACTATGAATATGTAATGGAGAATCTAATCCTTAATCACATCCCTTCCATAAACCAATCATACTTATCTGTCTTTCATGATAAAATTGATTTTGTTCATTATGTCTAAAAATCTATAACTGTATTCCCATATCAATTCTCTACCTTGTTTCCAAATCTCCTTAAGATCTTAAAAGGTCTAACTTGAACACTTATTCATCATGAATTTTGTGATTAATATTTAACTTATTAAATA
This sequence comes from Torreya grandis, assembly GCA_037957365.1. NCBI lineage: Eukaryota > Viridiplantae > Streptophyta > Pinopsida > Cupressales > Taxaceae > Torreya > Torreya grandis. The sequence goes on from JARHVA010002148.1 coordinate 1,453,474, forward strand.
CTTAAGGTAATAAAATTCATTTAATAAATGAATTTCATAGCTCGTCTTATTAAGGATCTTGTGAGTTCACATTTTTTCACCTCTTTGACTATCACTCTTTTAACCTACCATTTCATATCACAAGTTAAAAATTACTGCTCAAGGTTAGAATACCCATCATATGGTGTCAAGATAATAAATATTCATGTGTCCAAAACCATGCTTGGGTTACTTATAACTATGACTACAGGACTATGAACTAGTCCTTATGAGTGTCTTAAAATTAGTTTTGAAAGATAACCCAGCCTTTTCTAACCTGTTCCTATCTATTTTTTCTTAGTTTCTATGCTAAGTTGACCAAATTTATTTGTACATGATTCAAACCAATTTATACTTATGTCAAACTATAAAATTTAATTTGTATTTTTTGAAGACAAAATAGGCTCAGGGAATGTGTATTTACGATGTGAATTGTCTGTGTCTTCAACTTGTTCTATCTATGACCTTGAACCTATGGTAATTATATGATTTTGTATAACTTCCTCCAGAGAATATACTTTTCCTAGTCAAACAATATCCTTCCTGGAAACTGTGACCTGTCACTATCCTCTAACTATTTTACTACTAATCTACTTTCCTTTTTTTCCTCACTATGTTCCTTATCCTCTTTATCCCAATCATTATCCTCTTATTTTTCAGGCCCTTCAATTCCTTTCTTTGCATAATCTCTAAAATCTCCATTTTATGTAACTTATGGAGCCTCTCTCTAGGCTTCCCTCTCTTTTATATCCTCTATTTTATTCTTATTATTATTTGCAATTGCATTTTACGTATCCTATTTATTCAACCTTATTTATTTGTCACAGTTCTCTTTCTAATCCCATATTCTAAATTTATTTCCCTACAACCAACATATTCTGGAATCAGGTTTAAGATCCTATGGTCAGATCTTTATCTTCATTCCTACATTACATGCACCCTCATAATACTTGAAGTTACTACTCCATGTTGGTAGGGGTATGCACCATGGCATTTTCAACAACCATTATCTTGATCAAAGTAAGTAGTCACATAAATAATTTTACTCATATTCTTCAAACAAATAAGTCTTTTACAACTTAAAAATCCAGGTATTCTTGTAAAACAAATAATGTGATGTAACTATTGATGGTAGTCTTGGTCTAATGATCTACCACACGGGTCTAGTCAGTATCTAAAGTTTTTAATTTTTCTAATTTTACTTCCTTCTAATATATAAAGTATATCCTTCTTGGATGAAAATAGTAATATTCCAATTTGGATAACCATGCAGCTAATAATTCAGGTAATTTGCATCAAAAGATTTCACAAATTTCTCCATGTATATTCTCTTGAATAACTTTTTTCATGGTCTTCTTGATTATTTTTTATTCTTCTAAAAATTTGTGGATTCTTTCATCTAGTCATCTCTCTAAATATCTTTGCCCTGGCAGCCATCTCAATATGTTTCAAACATAAGTTCCTTGTTCATCACACCGTTGTTAGTAGAGGTTATTATAAATCCCATTAGAACATGTCAATATAAGGATACTTATGTGATAAATGATAAAAGAATACAACGGATTACAATTTATATTGAACTTATCAATTATTAACTAGAATATATATAGAGACATGGAAAACATAGGCTCATTAGTTATAAAACATTTGATAAAATATACATGTCTAACATATTTATAAAATAACACATTTACTATACACAAAACAACCATAAAAGACTTATATAAAAAACCATTTTAAAACTAAATATTAATATTTATCACATTGGAACCATTTAACAATACAACTAAACTCTATATAAAGAGTTTTTATAGAATGTTGTCACTTCATATTATGGCCTTTCACTACATCCAAAGGAAAGAGTTTTCTCATTATTTGTACTATTGTTGTGCTTTCAAGAGATGAATACATACAAAAATATATACAAAATAGTGAGTTGCACACGTGTCTACCAATTACACTTTGTAATTTTTGTAGCCCTATTCTACTCCCAACATTTAGATTGTCAAAAACTTCACGTTCTAACTACATAGTAAAACCACCTTCCTCATTCATCCTTATCCTCATTAATACAAGAACAAAAAATTGAATAAATACAAAGGTATTTGTAATCAACACACAAAACAATACCATGTATTATGCCATGGCCAACACTTGGTATGTCTTTTTTAATTGAATACAATATATAAGGTTTGTTTACTATGGCATTTCCTACTATGTTTTCTACATGTGAATATATTTTTAACTTGCCTCACTTCAAAAACATTCATACACATTAATATGTACAATATCAATCAATATAAGAAACTATAATGGGGGGGACAAAATTAAATATTCCATCTTTGATGTAGAAAACCTCTAATAAAACATCTATATAATTTGAACTTTAATTTTTTTGAGTATTGTCATTGATGTCAAAGGTACACCCTATGAAGGTTGATTTCAAAGGTGATTAAGCCTAGTTGGCAGAGTGTGATGTGACAAGGTGAATTGAGAGAGTGTTGTCATGAGAAATTATTATCATGAGATAAAGAGAAAGAGATAATTTGAAGTAAACTAAGAGAGGATTCTAAGGCCACTAATGTCTTATGTTTGCATGAAGGTATAGGTCATTAATGTCAAAAGGCATAAAAAGCCTAGTCATGAGCCTAGTCTTGGTAAGAAGAGGTATGTGGTATGTCCATGAAAGTGAATGAACATAGGCATGTGAAGGTTTTAAGTCACTATTTGATCTTGTATGTAAGGAATTGAAGCATTCTTGAGAGTTTTAGGATGAACCTACAGGGATAAGAACTTTAGTCCAAGTATGCACCTAGATGACTCCTAGACCCTACCTGGCCTAATAAGGTATAAAGAGCAGATCTCAAAGAAAGTATGCATATGTGAGAATAGACAAAGCTGAGATAAGTTTTATTAGGCATGTTCACAAATTTTGAGGTCATGGTTTGAATTAAATTACATGAATCGGTGTTTTAGGCCTTATCGAGTTCACATAATGAGGTCTCAAGACCTGAGAAGTACTTTCAGACATTCATTGGCATGTGTAACCTTTCTATGTGAACCTGATATGTTAAGGATATATGGGGAATGGTCCTAGATAAGATCAATAGGTATCAATTTTGGATTCAAGTGGCAGTATTTTATGAACAATCATTAACACCAAAACCTATGTTAAACCTCCCTAAAACCCTAATAAGGACCCAATATGAAAGATATTTTTCAAAATAGATTAGGATGGATTCAAAATGTATAGATAAAATATTGGATCATGTATTAAAATCTCCTAGGTACCTCAAGGTGGTGGTGGTTAGTTAGATGAGAGATAAATGCATAGATACAGGGTTTTACAAATGTATAATGGTTAGTAAGTGCTTGTAAAAGCCTAGTCAAGTGGGTGTTTGAATTTATTAGGGTTGGTACTCCAAGTTGAGTTGGTGCTCAATAAAATTTGATATTTTGTTTGTATAGGATGGTATTCCATTTATAGTTATCATAGTGGGTTTTCTTCCCCTTGAGGATTTCTCACTCATATATGTGTTTTCTTGTTTCTTGCTCATGTGAATGTTTCTTTATGCATAACTATATCATTATATTGATTTCATGGTTCAAATAAAGCTAAAGTATAATTGAGTAAAAAAATTTAAACACTGATTCACCCTCCCTCAATGATTTTTCTTCCAATAATTGGTATTAGAGCTTGGTCCTTTTAAGCTTGCCTAATAGCTCAAAGGAGATCTTAGAAGTATAAGTATGTCTAGTCATCAAGTACAAGGAGGTTGCTCAAAAAAATAAGGCTCTTCTATTAAGTGGGACTAACTATACATTTTGGAGCATCAGAATGAAGACCTATCTAATGTCCTTGGGCTATGACATATGGCAATCTGTTATTGATGGATGGATTCACTCCACCTTCTACACCAACAACTAACGTAGAAGGTAAGAAGGCAAGTGAGAACAACTCAAATGAAATTAATGACATCTTATGTGGTCTTTAAAAGGAAAAATTTATAAATTTCATGTATTTTGATATATCCAAAGTGATTTGGTAAAATTTATAAACCATTTATGAAGGATATGTTGACCAAATTTGACTTTTAGGTCAATTTTCCTAAAGAAATGGAATCAAATGACACTTGTACAGCCTCCTTGGGAGGTGTGCCACTTATAAAATGGTTAAAAGTGTCTCTTAATCTCACCCAAACTAATTTACATGATTTAGTTACTTTTTAAGTGCCATTTTTGGCCCAAAACCATTCTGTTGCATTTTTTCCCTTCTTGGTAGATTGAAGTGACACTCAGGTTTTTGCTTGCTATAGCCAGAACAAGGGGTTTTAGGTTGAAAATTTTTGAGAGGTGATATTAAAATTAGGGAGATACATTTTAATATCAATAATTTTTATTTTGGTTAGCCACACTTTATGAACCATCTGTTTGAAGTTTAGCTTTCAAAATTGCCTGCTAATCTGTGCACCCCATCAGTTTTCTCTTGGTTGAATAAATCTATATAAACTATTTGCTCATATTTTCTCTAGAGTATGTTTTATATGTATCCTTACATATAAAATTATTTATTTCATTTTTTGAGGTGTTTTGATGATCAAATTCACTTCAAGTCTGTAGACTAGTCTTATGTGTGATGATAAGCATATTTTCACTATTTCCAAAATTTCATGCTTTAAAAATGTTCACAGATGGTTTTTTTTAGTTACATATACATGTTTTAAATTTCCTCCTAGTTATTTTCACCTTGAAACTTCATCCTCCAAAATAGTATCCATAGTTTGCAAGCCATATGTCATACCACAATCACTTGTTACCCCTATCTGCTTTATATCAGGTGTTTGAAAAAGGGAATACCATGTTGAACAGAGGATTTAAATTTGGTTTTAAAGTTTACCTTATGGATATTACTCACTTAAAATTTTAAAAATTCATTTTATAGGTTTTAGACGCATTCCTTAACATGTTCTTGCCTAATTCAATGTCATGCCTACATAAAACACCCTTATGCACACCTACAGGTCCCTTGATGACATCATGTAGATGTATGAAGAGGTGTAAATATGTTCCAAATTATTAGAATGGTTTGGTGTGAATTAATATACCTAATGGAAGCAAAAAATTTTCACTTGTTGGGGAGGTTTCATGTTGTCCATACCTAGTTCATTATATACAACCAAAACATCCACTTACAGGTGGTAGACTAGAGCATAGAGGTATTTGTGTTGGAAAGTTAAAGTGTGATGAAAATCCTTTGAAACCATATGATGTAATTGGGAAATTATTATATACTCATCCAAGAGTGTCAATAGATAAGGTGAAATCACAAAACACCTTCTAGCTTGAGTTGATTGTATTCAGAGACATAGTCCCTAAAAATGCAAAACAAAGGTCCAAGGGCTTTTCATAGATTATTTAACGTGATTTAAGGATGTCCCAAGGCATATAAATAGGTGAGGTTGATATTTTATTATATTTATAATACTTTTATAATAATGGAGGTTGGAAAGTGAGTGGAAATTAGAGATTGAAGGCCTTAAAATTGTCTTAAAAACACTGATTTTCTTCATTGAGATCTATACATTTGGAATGCCAAGTGAATTTTAGCACATCAAGGAGAAAGAAAAGAAAAATTAAATATTTATAATATATTATAGTATGAAAGATACCCCCTTGAGCATGTAATCCATCATAATAATGTTGATTAGAAGAATTTTCAAGGTCAAATATGCATCTACAGTCGTACATTGTGGAGAACATTCACCTACAACTAGTCATCAAAAGTTGAACTCGGTCCTACGTGTCAAAAGAAAAATGAATAGAATTTAGGAGTATATTTGAGTTTTATTAATTTAGATTCATATAATTGAGTATATAAGTCACTGATATTAAATATTTACTATGTTTTTAAGGTTCATACTCACCTACAAAGTCTCATTTGACATATAGTTGACTGAGCCTAAGTTCAACAAATAGTGAGCATGTTAAGGATCAAAGGGATAGAGAGTACCAGGGAAAAGTGAAATAAGGAAATAAAACATATATAAAATGACTCCAATGGTCCCTGAAGATCTTATATACCCTATGCCCATGCTTAAAACATGCAATTGCACCTACATCAGAGTCAGTTGTAGGGTGTTTCAGTCAGCATATACAGAGACTCGGTTTGAATATCAAATTATATAAGCAGGGTTAGAGGATGCATTAAAGTGTTATTGTAGGATGTGAAGATCAAAATTATTGTAAATACCACCCCAAAAAAATTATATATAGAGTTTTTCCCTCAAGATACACCTACAGGTTCCTTATCTACAGACTTTCCATCTAAAGTTGATTGTAAGGACTCAATCAGGCAGTGAGCTAGTGATTTGGACTTATTAAAGGGATTCATGACTCAAGTAGATGAAAAAAATGGATATAAATCTTTAATAAATGATATTATAAGGTATCAATGACTTTTAAACTTTATTTTGAAGTCCTAAATCATGCAAAGTGCACCTACATGCAGGGTTCATCAATCCTCTAAGGGAAGACACAATTTAGTAAGTTTAAACTACAGGTGAGGCTAATGGAAGTTTAACATGATGGATCAGGTCTTGAAACCTTAATAATGATATACATAAACTTAATAGGCCCTCATATCATGGAAAGTAATCAAATAAATAACCTTGATTGTACATCATGGATTCCATCAAAGAACCATATATAGTTTGTGTTTTCTATAGGTTTGTCTTGGATTTTAAATTATTTGGGTGATAAAACAAACAAATAAAGGACCCAAAACCTATACATTTAATTATTATGAGCTTTTGAGGCTCATACAATGGATATTTGGTTTGATATAATAGGGGAAGTACCTCCTATTTTGTCTCAAACAGGGGGTACTTCCCCTCAATGCAAACCCTAGCAAATTTGAGGGAGAGTGACAAAAGATGAATACAAATGGTGTAGATACTTTAAAAAGTGGTTGGGAAATATTTAATACACCTAATACAACATAAATTACCTTTAAAATAAGATTTAAACCAAATAGGGTACCCTACACTCCTAAGTTTACAATCAGATTCATGAAGCAAGGGTATGCCTAGGTCCCAAATGAGAAATCATTTTCATTTCCAACATGAAAAAAACATATAAATGGATTAAAAAATGTATATGGAGTCATTATACATGTGTTTTAACCCTAAAGAGGCAAAAAAATCCATCAAAGGTCATTATAAACTCTAAGGTGTAGTCAAACCCGTTCAGCAAGGGCTAAGCATAAGGCAAAATGAGGAGTCAGTCTCACTTCCATCATGAAATATGATTTATATCATATTGATACATGTTCATGGGATCAAAATATAGGTTTCCAATATTTTGGGGCAAAGAGAAAACATCAAGAGATCCTTTTTGAGCCCAAAACTACTCAGACTTGTGCAAAATAGTGAAAACAAGCTCGATAGGAGAAGTTCCAAAGCTCACATCTTACATAAGGCCTTGCATGGGAATATTAGAAATTCAATGATGTTTAGGGAGGTATTTAAAAAATCTTTTGTGAATTTTTTTGGTATGTTGGACATCAGGGTTTTATAAAACAAGATTAAGGGTCAAAATAAGCTAAAACCCTTGCAAACCCTCCCTAGCAACCAGTTTGTGAAATGGAGTTGGAGATGAAATATAATGAGATAGTTTGCCTAAAAAATTATTTTATGTTGAATATTACTTTCTTATTCTCCCTCACATGCTAGCTATTTTTATGGACTTGTATGGATGGGGGTATAAACAAGCTATTTTTACCTTTTTTATGTTGTACAGTCTATAGAAGGAGTTTGAAGATGAAACCAAGTTTGGGAAGAATATTTAGACTTTTTATAACTAAATATGGTCACTATATTTATTGAAACAACTCCTAATATTTATATCAATAGCCTTCAACTCAGCCAGTCAAATTTGGCATATTGGACAAACTAGTGAAGAAGATGGAAAACTTCAAGTGAGATCTTTTTAAGGTGTGCCTGATGATTCTAGGGTCATGTAGGTACTTAATACATGTCACCCATTACCTTGTATGGATATTCATATAAAACTAATTCTAATTTTGAGGCCAAGTGTGGAGGGTACATGGAAGGGTAGGTTTCTAGACAACAAATGATGATGTCTCACTTTTAGAGGTTTTCAAAGGACCATGAATGTAACTAATGCATGGAGAGGCATGTATTAAATCCTTCCCTTCCATTCCAATAATCTGGACTTCTCATAGTTATAGGACATTCAAATAGGTCCAATCATGCAAGTAAATTTTCTAAGCTAGAATGATAAGTTTTGTGCCACTTTACAAGACTTTGATGACTTGGATTGAAATTTTTACTTCATGAACTTGCATGGTTTTACCCATATCATATTCTCATACATGGATAATGAATTTTTATCAGTTTTATAAATGTCCTTATGACCCTTAGACTTCTCTTCTTCTCTCTCTCTCAAGCCCTATAAGATCTAGCCATTTTGGCCATTGTATTCTATGCTCCACCTGAGTATGGTGAAGCCCTGCTCATTTGAATACCTTTTGATCAATGAAATGACTAAGTGTTACCTCTTCATGAATTTTCATAAGTGTGTTCCACTTGAATGATGAATCTTGTTTAGTTTATACTATGGATTCTTAGCATGTAGTCTCATTCTTCCACCTTGTTTGCAGTTGGAAAACTTTTCTTGCAGGGCATGTGAAGTGTTTTCAGATATGTCAAATGTTGAGTGAGTTAGTATTTTAATTATTTCCATTAAATTCCTCTTGTCTAGTCTTCTTATATTTACACATTCATCCATAATCTCACAATGTAACATTGATGTGAGAAGATGAATATTGAAGGAGTGTATGTTTTAGTTTATTTCTTGGTCTCAAGTGTAGAATACAATTGGTTGGAAGTCATCAAATTTATTTGGTGTATCTCCTCCTTAGTTTAAATTTGTTTTTATTTATCTTTATTCCTTTTCACCCCCTCAAAAGTTATTTGTAGGCTCAATCCTAAGTGGTACATCAAGGGAGCTAGCCCTATCTAGAGACTCACCTCATTCCTTAGGCTTCCCACAAGCCTAGAGGTGATTCCATTGTGCCACTTGGATGAGGAGAGATTTGCATCTCCTCAAAGGGTGAAAATCCAAGTGGAAATAATTTTTGGCATGTCTGATGGGACTCTTGTTTCAAGATATTGAGAAATTGTTGGTGTTGTCTCTCTATAATCAGCCTTTAGATGCATCTTTTCAAGCATCAATGGTGACTTCAAAGACTTATCAGCTGGTCAAACAACCTAGGTTATCCTTTGAATATTGATGGTAACATTTTTTCTTTGTGTTATTACTTTAATGAAGATCTATGGCTGACTTTGGGGTTGATTTCTTGTTTACATAATTTGGTGAGACATTTCAAGCTTGTGTCATTCCCTATCAATACGAATAAGTCCTTTATCAATCTTGTCATGACCCTTACCAACCCCAATATGACTTTCATCAGCCTCAATATGATCATATCTAACCCATACATGATTCTTACCTTTCCTATAGCCAACCTTTTCAATGTCTTGTTCCTATTCAACCTAATTCTACCTTAAAAAAGACACTCTTGGGCTATGAGAGATATATGTTTCATATTGATACCCAAAGGGGATGTGGTATAGAGGTTACTAATCATTTTATTCATAAGGTGAGAGAAATATTAGATTTGATCAAAAGAGAGTGGGTGCCTATTGAGAGAGCAAATTAACAAAGGCTCACAAGTGAGATGCTTGATGTGAGTGGTTTAGTCTCTTCCTTAGAGGATAGGCTAAGATTTCATGAAAGGAAACCTCACCATACCTATCAGTCTTCATATCCACTTCCCCAAGTTTCATACCAGCCATACATGACCCCTACTCATTATCCATATCAACTCTATCAAATTCATCCTTTTCCCAATGAATTGGAGGAGAGAGTTGAAAATAGAAATCTTGTGTTTGAGGCAAATCCTGACAGGCAAATTGAGTTAGCAAATATACATATGTAACAATCCATGTTGGTAGCAAAGGAAGTGGATTTAAAACCCTCATTTCCCTCTCACATTTCATCCCCACCACCTCAAAATAAGACATCTAATCCTAATGCCCTAAGTTGGAGTAAGATAGTGGGGTCATGGGGAAAGGAGGAGAAAAGTATTGATCAAGAGTGTGAAATTGAGAAGACATCTAATCCTAATGTCCTAAGTTGGAGTAAGATAGTAGAGTCATAGGGAAAGAAATAAGATGGAAGCATTGTTAAAGAGTGTGAAGTGTAAAATGAAGTTGATCTTTTTCAAGCCCTTCCCACCTTTCTTCAAGAAGCTTCAGCTGTTCCATTGGATCCCTCATGCACTCCTTATCCTCGTGATGATTCTTATGAGCTTCAAGAAAGACTTTTCCAAGAGAACTTAGCTAAGAAAATAGAGGAGATAGAGACAAACATGAAGCTGCTAAGTCAAGGTGTGATGGAAGGTTTAGACCAAAGAGAAGACCCTATGCCTAAACACATCCCATCTCCCCTCCCTCAAAATCTTCCTAAAGAGCCTCCTACCTTGCATTCTCAATCTGATTTGGAGTTATATGTGCCACCTCCACCAACTAGTTAATATTATCATTACCCCATCAGACTTTACCTTGATGGACCTGTGGTATGGGAACCAAAGAAGGATCAGCTGGTTGATAAATAAAGATAACTATTGCTTGAATATAACCTACCTCCGTGGCAGCCTCATTGGGCTAGATCACATGATTTCAAGGTGCCTAGTCTTGGCATCACCATAAAGGAGGTTGAAGATCTTGCAGCCATTAATAAAAGTGATTAGATTATGATAGCTGAAGTTCATTTTGAAATCCCTCAAGAATTTTTAAGTGATGAAGAGAAGGCAAGTCCTTCTGTTGAATCTCTTTGCTTGGTTGATGATAAAGAATGTTTTCTTTGTGTTGAAGAACCTATCTTGAGAGAGGCAAATAAAGAGGAACATGCTCAATTCATGGCTGATAAATAATATCTCATGAGTGTTTATGAGGAATAAATCACCATAGGGACTCCCTTTGGTGAACAAAAGGGCAATTCATAAATTTTTTCCTCCATATTTGAAGTATAATGTGCTATCAAGAAGGGAGAACACTTTCAAGTCATCCCTCAAGAAGTGGCAGTCTTGAGAGAGTCTCATGAGATCAAGATAGAGGATTTATCTCTTGAAGATGATCTAATAAAATATGAAGAAGAGGTGATTTCTTATGTGGAGATTTTAGATTGGGTTGATGAGGAAGGATGTCTTCCCTTTTCCAAAGAGGAAGAAATGATCATAAAATATTTCATCACTTTGCAAGATACCATGGATAAGCAAGGGAAAATTATTAATAATTATTTAGATGACTTGTTTGAAGTCATTGGGGCAATTTATACTCCTCTTTAAGGAGGCTATGATCTGATCAAATATAGAGAAGGAAACATTGGTACTTAAGTAAGTATGCAAAGGAAAATCATTCTTTCAAATATATCCTTTCAAGAAGCATATGCATTTGATGATGACATGTTTGAATTCATCAAGATGAGATATCATTCTCTCAATAAGTTGGGAGAAACACATCAGATCTTGAAGAATGGGACAAGCTCTTATTGGTCTCAATCTTCTAAGGAATAAGAAATTAACCCTCTTGAAGCCATGCCTACTAAGGAGATACAAGTTAAATATGAAATGAAGAGTGAAAAGTAACATGAAGTATGTGAACATGATCAAGAGGAATATATATACATTGGAGACCTATTTAAATATGACCTACTTGAGATCAAATCAAATGAAGTGCCAAGGAAGAGGTTTGGTCCACAAAGCACTCAATCCAAAGAGAAGCATACTTGGCACTATGTTTCATCTCACCATGAAGATGATTCAAGATTTTTTCCTTTTGATCCCAAAAAGGAGGTATGTTTAGTTTCTAATTGTGCATAATATGTTGTTTCCTTGTTTCCCCTAAGTGCTTGGAGAACATGTGTGTGTCTTGTGTGTTTGCTTTCTTTTTTGTGTGTGTCTTTTACTTTGTGTGGTTGAGGTAGTCATTATTGTCTTGTCTTGGTAAAAGGTTTGAAGTCAATGGTCAAGGTATACATGCTTGTCTTAGCTTAAGATGATTCCTAAGCTCAATGGATTGATAAGGCTACTAGTCTAGTTAGTATAACAGGTATACTACCCTTATGAGTCACCAATTTATTGACTAAATTTGACTTTTAGGTTAAATTAGGGCACCCCTAGTAAAAAAATTGATTTTTAACCCTATAAGGAGGTATAATTTTCATGAGGTGTTTTATAGGTCACTTTATGTCAATTAATGTTTTACTATCTTTGGTCAATTAGTTTATAGGTTTATTTATCATTTTTGGGTCATTTGAGGGGTCAAAATAGTGTATTTAATGCTTTGTACAGATTTATTAAGAAATTTCAAAGTGTAAAAATGTGATTTAATGTCTCATGTGTCCCAATAAGTCTTATAAAACTGACATAACTAAAAATATTATAGGTTGTTCAAAAAAATTAGTTTTCCTAAAGAAATGGAAGCAAATGGTACTTGTACAAGCTCTTTGGGAGGTGTGCCACTTGGAAAATGGTGAAAAGTGTCTCTTAATCTTCCCCACACTCATTTACATTCTTTATTTTCTTTTTAAGTACCATTTTTGGCCCAAAATTAATCTACTACATTTTTGCCCTTCTTGGTAGATTGAAGTGACACTTAGGTTTTTGCTTGGTATGGTCAGCACAAGGGGTTTCAAGTCAAACACTTATGGGAGGTGATATTAAAATTAGGGATATCCATTTTCATATCAATAATTTTTATTTTTGTAAACCACATTTTATGAACCATCCATTTGAAGTTTAGCTTCTAAAACTACTTGCTAATTTGTGTACCCTATTAGTTTTTACTTGGTTTGAACAAATCAGTACAAACCAATTCCTCAAATTTTCTATAGAGTATTTTTGCCATGTATAATTACATCTTCAATGATTTTTTTTCATGTTTTGAGATTTTTTGATGAGAAAAATCACTTCAAGTATGTAGACTGGTCTTATGTGTGATGATAAGCCTATTTTCACTATTTTTAAAATTTCATGATTTGAAAATGGTCACAGAGGGTCATTTTAGTTCCATATACATGTTTTCAATGTAATCCTATTTCTTCTCACCTTGAAACTTCATCTTCCAAAACAATTTCCATAGTTTGCAAGTCATGTGCCATACCACAATCACTTGTTACCCTTGTTTACTTTGTATCAGGTGTTTGAAAAAGGGAATACCATGTTGAACAGAGGATTTAAATGCTGGTTTAAAATTTTCCCTTATGGATATAACTCACTTAAAAGTTGAAAAATGCATTTGAGAGGTTTTGGAGCCGTTCCTTAGCATGTTCTTGCCTAATTCAATGTCCTGCCTACATAAAATACCCTTATACACACCTTCAAGTCCCTTGTTGACGTCATGAAGATATATGAAGAGGTGTACATATGTTAAAACTTCTTAGAATGTTTTGGCATGAATAAGATGCTTAATGTAAGCATACAAATTTCACTTTCAGGGGAGGTTTCATGTTGTCCATACCTAGTTCATTATATACAACCAAAACATCCACCTATAGGTGGTCTGAACAGAGGACAAAGGTATTTGTGTTGGAAAGTTGAAATGTGATGAAACTCATTTTAAACCCTAGAATGTAATTGGGAAAGTATTATATACTCATCAAAAGAGTGTTAATGGACAAGGTGAAAGCACAAAACACCTTCTAGCATGAGTTGACTATATTCAGAGACAGTCCCTAAAAATGCAAAACAGAGGTCCAAGGGCTTTTCATAGATATTTTTTAACATGATTTCAAGATGTACCAAGGCATATAAATAGGTGAGTTTTATATTATATAATATTTAGAATACTTTTTCTTATAATGGAGGTTTGAAGGTGAGTGGAAATTGGAACAAGACATTAACCCTCATTGAGATCTACAGATTTGGTCTACCAAGTGACTTTTAGCACCTCAAGGAGTAAGCAGAGAAAAATTAAATGTTTAGAAGATATTATGGTATTAAATTGAACCATTTTAACATGTAATCCATCATAATAAGTTTTATTAGAAGAATTTTCAAGGTCTAATATGCATCTACAGTCCGTACATTATGGAGAACATTCACCTACAACCAGTCATCAAAAGTTGAACTTAGTCCAATGTGTCAAAAGAAAAATGAACAAAATTTACAAGTATGTTTTATTTTTATTAATTGAAATTAATATAATTTATTATATAAGTCACTTATATAAAATATTTACTGTGTTTATAAGTTTCATACTCACCTACAAAGTCTCATTTGGCATATAGTTGACTGAGCCTGAGTTCAACAAACAGTGAGCATGTTGAGGATCAAAGGGATAGAGATTAATAGGTAAAAGTAAAATAATGACATAAAAAATATATCAAATAACTCAAAGGGATGCTCAATATTTTTTATACCCTATGCCCATGGTCAAAACATGCAATTGCACCTACATCAAAGTTAGTTGTAGGGTGTCTCAGTCAACATACACGGAGACTCAATTTGAAGATCAAAGTATATAAGCATGGTTAGAGGATGAATTAAAGTGTTATTATAGGATTTTAAGCTTAAAATTAGTGTAAATACCACCAAAACAAGTTTATATACATATTTTTACCCTCAATATATACCTACAAGTACCTTACTTATAAACTTTCCATCTAAAGTTGACTGTAAGAACTCAATCAGGTAGTGAGCTAGTGATTTGGACTTATTAAAGGGGTTCATGGATAAATTAAATGAAAAAAGTGGATATAAATCTCTAATAAATTATATTATAAGGTATAAATAACTTCTAAACATTGTTTTGAAGGCCTAAAGCATGCAAAGTGCACATATAGGCAGGGTTCATCAGTCCTCTAAGGGAAGACATAGTTTAGTAAGTTTAAACTACAAGTGAGGCTAATGTAAGTTTAACATGATGGAGTAGGAATTGACACATTAATAATGATATTTATAAACTAAATATTCCCTCATATCATGGAAATCAAGTAAAGGAATAACCTTGACCATGCATCATGAAGTCCGTCAAAGAACCATATATATAGTCTATCTTTTCTATAGGTTTGTATTGGATTTTGAATTATTTAAGTATAAAATCATCAAATAAAGGGCCAAAAACTTGTACATTAAATTTTTATGAATTGGTTAGGTTCATAAAATGGACATTTGGTTTGAGAGAATAGGGGCAGTTCCCCTTATTTTGTCTCAGACAGGGGGTACTTCCCCTCAATGCAAGCCATGGCAAATTTGAGGGAGAGTGAAAAAATATGAATCCAAAGGGTATATATAATTTAAAAATTGGTTTGGAAAAATTTAATACACCTAATAAAACATTAATAACCTTTCAAGGAAGATTGAAACCAAACAGGGTACCCTACACTCCTAAGTTTGCAGTTAGATTCATGAAGCAAGGGTATGCCTAGGTCCCAAATGAGAAGTCATTTTCATTTAAAACATGAAAAAATAATATAAATGGATTGAAACATGTATATGGAGGCATTATAGGTGTGTTTTAACCCTCATGATGCAAAGTAATTCATAAAAGGTCATTATAAACTCTAAGGTGCAGTCAAACTCGTTAAACAAGGGTTAAACATAAGCAAAATGAGGAGTCAGTCTCACTTCCATCTTGAAATATGATTTATATAATATTTATAAATGTTCATGGAATAAACACATAGGTGGATAATCTTTTGGAGTTAAGATAAAACATCAAGAGATCTTTTTTGAGCCCAAAACTACTCAGACTTGTGCAAAATAGTGAAAACAAGCTCGATAGGAGAAGTTCCAAAGCTCACATATTGTATAAGGCCTTTCATGGGAATAGAATAATTTTATGGATGTTTAATTAGGTATTTAAAAAATCTTTTTTTAAATTTTTTTGGAGGTTGGATGTCAGGTTTTTATGAAACAATATTAAGGTTTAAAATAAGCTAAAACCCCTGCAAACCCTCTCTAGCAACTAGTTTGTGAAAATGGAGTTGTATATGAAATATAATGAGATATTTTTCCAAAAATAACTATTTTATGTTTAATATGAATCTCTCAGGATTCCTCACATGCTAGATATTTATATGGACTTGTATGGATGGGGGTAGAAATAGGCTATGTTTTACCATTTTTTGTGTTGTGTAGGCTACATGAGGAGTTTGAAGATGAAATAAAGTTTTGGAGGAATATTTAGACTTTTTATAACTCCATATTGTCACTAAATTTCATTAAAAAACTTCTAAGGGTTCTATAAATAGCCTTCAACTCAGCTAGTCAAATTTGGCATATTGGACAAGCTAGTGAAGAAGATGGAAAACTTCAAGTGAGATCTTTTTAAGGTGTGCCTAATTTTTATAAGGAAATGTAGGGCCTTGAAAAATTTCACCAACTACCTTTTATTTATTTTAATTTAAAAATTATGCTAATTTTTAGGCCAAGTGTGTAGGGTGCATAGAAGGGTGATTCTTTAGACAATAGACGATGATGGCTCACTTTTAGAGGTTTTCAGAGGACCGGGCATGAAAATAATGCATAGAGAGGCATTTATGATAGATTGCCCTTCCATTAAAATAATTTTCACTACTCTTGATCAGTTATAGGATGTTCAAATATGTCTAATCATGCAAGTAGTTTTTTTGAGCCAGAATGAGGATTTTTGTGCCACTTTACAAGACTTTGATGACTTGGTTTGAGATTTGTACTTCATGAATATACATGGTTCAACCCATATCATATTCACATGCACAGATAACTTATTTTATTAGTTTTACAAGTTTCCTTATGACGCTTTGAATTATCTTCATCTCTCTCTCTCTCTCAAGCTCTATAAGAAGTAGCCATTTTGGCCATTATATTCTATGCTCCACCTGAGTATGGTGAAGCCCTGCTCATTTATATAACTTTTGATCAACTAAATTAATAATTTTTACCTATTTATTACTATTCATAAGTGTGTTCCACTTTAATTATGAATCTTGTTTAGTTAAGACTATGGATTTCTAGCATGTGGTCTCATTCTTCCACCTTGTTTGCTGTTAGAAAACTTCTCTTACAGGGCATGTGAAGTGTTTTAGGATATTTTAAATATTGAGTGAGTTATTATTTTCATTAGTTTCATTCAAGGCCTCTTGTCTATTCCTCATATCTTTTCACATCCATCCATAACCTCACAATGTAACATTAATGTGAGAAGATGAAGATTGAAGGATTATATGTTTTAGTTTATTTCTTGGTCTCAAGTGTAGAATGCAATTGGTTGGAAGTCGTCAAATTGATTTGGTGTATCACCTCCTTAGTTTAGATTTTCTTGTATTTATCTCTCTTCCTTTTCACCCCCCTCAAAATTTAGTTGTGGGTTCAATCCTAAGTGGTACATCAAGGGAGCTAGCCTATCTAGAGACTCGCCTCATTCCTTATGCTACCCACAAGCCTAGAGGTGATTCCATTGTGCTATTTAGATGAGGAGATATTTTTTTCTCCTCAAAGGGTAAAATTCCAAGTGACAAAAAGATACACCAAAGTGAACTTGGTAAATTTGTAGACTCATTGAAGGTAGTTTGAAAGTATGAGAATGAAAACATTGCATCTTATCTGTTAAGAGTAGATGAAGTGGTAAATGTCATCAGAGGTCTAGGAGAGAAGTTGGAAGAATCAACTATAGTATAAAAGGTATTAATATATCTGACATCTAAGTTTGATTCAAAGGTTTTTTGTGGAGAAGATAAAATATCTTAACATACTACAGACTGATGAGCTTCATGGCATCTTGACTATTTATGAAATGAGAATAAGTAATGGAAGACCTTCCAAAAATAATTTGCATTCAAAGATGAGAAAAATTCACAAGTTAAAAAGAACAAGGATGATGTTTACATAGATATTGATGATGAAAATATAGAATCCGTGTTTTTTAGAAAACTAAGGAAAATATCAGGTAAGTATAAGGGTAAGTTGCCATTTAAATGCTTTGATTATGGTAAGATTGGTCATGTTGCATCTAAATGTCCTAAAAAGGATAAAAATGAGAATTATGGAGAGCATGATGAACATCATGGTGATAATAATAAGGTCCATAAGCTTGAAAAGAGTAAAAGGGTTTCAATAAGTATGAAAGCAATAAAGGGTCATTTAAGAACAAGAGAAGTTTCTATATCAAAGAAGATAATAGCTCATCTAATGTGACATAAGTACATCTGATAGTGATGATGATAGTAATGATCATGATAGCAATGAAACCATATTCATGGCTATAGAAATAGATAATTAGGTTTGTTTAAAAAGTAAAATTCCAATGGATGATAAAGAATCAAATGAAGAAGAGGCTGAAGTAAACCTTGAGGTGGAATTGGTTAGCGCTCTAGAGGAGTTGAAGTTTTAAATAAGGAAGAATAAAAAACTGAGATAATTGGTTAAGAGTCTTGAGGAATAATTTAATCTCTTTGAAGAGATATTAAGTAACAACACCAATGAACATGAGGATATCATAAAACATTTGTAAACTCATATTTATATTGTCACTGCAAGTCTTAATACCAAGGAGGAAGAATGCATCAAGTTTGGAATAGAAATAGAGTTATTAAAGGCAAAATTGGATCAAGCAATAGACAAATTGAAGACACATCAAAAATTTGAAAAGAGCAATGAAGTCCTTGGTGATATTTTGAATATTCAAAGGCCTCTACATGATAATACAGGTGTTGGATTCAAATAAGACCAAAATATAAACAAGGAGAGTCAAACCTCAAAGTATAATGGACTATCAATAAGTGATGGTAATGATAGAGTAAAGACCTATGAAGAAACTCTCAAATTTGAGACTAAAATTGGTCATCAAGAAGTCAAGAATATTTTGACTCCTTAAAGAGACAAAAAAGTTAGAAGTGCATCATTAAACATTAGACAGACAAGGTATGTTAATCCTTTTAATAATTATTATTTCTCATTCAATCAATATGAACATATAGCTATGGATTGTAGACATCATGCTAGAATTGATTCATCATGGAGGAATAGGGTGAATGTCTATTTCAATAGTAGAAGTAGAATTATATGCCAAATTTTTTATTAGATAGGACATATTACAAAGGATTTTAATATAATGCATATGAGGAAGATCAATCAATATAAAAGACTATATGATCATACCATTGAGAAGTGGATCAAGAAGTTAGACCCTGTAGACAAGGTGAAGGATAATTAGAAGACTAAAGGAGAAGAATTTATGGTAAATAAAATTTCCTTTCAAATTCAACATGAAGGCATGAAATGGTATATATATATATATATTGGTTGATCAAGCCACATGACACGGGGAAAGAGTAAGTTCATCTCATTGAAGAGGAATGTTGTAGGAACAATGAGATTTGGAGATAACACAACTGTCAATATAGTTGGAAAGGGTATCTTAAGTTTGGATAATGGGAAAAATAAGATAGATAATGTGTTATATGTGGAAGGTTTAAAACATAACCTAATTAATGAAATTCAAATGTGCAACCAAGGATACACACTAACCTTTCATGATAGAGGGTGTGATATAAGAAGAGCCAAATCAGCAAAGCTAATTACCAATGCTAAGAAGACTGAGAATAATCTATTTGTCTTGAATGAGATCAAGAAGGAGAGATGATTTATGATAAAGATGGATGAAAGTTAGCTATGGAACAGAAGGTTAGGTCACCTAAACTTTGATAATCTTGTCAGGATAAGCTCTAAAAATTATGTGAAGAATATGCCTAAAATCACCAAACCTATAGACATACTTTACAAGGCATGTCAACATGGTAAACAAACTAGAAGAAGGTTTAAGTCTAAGGAGTATTCTACAACAAGACCTTTAGATTAAATACACACTAATCTTTGTGGACCTACAAGAATTCAAAGCATTCAAGGAGATAGCTACTTCATGTTACTCATATATTACTACACAAGAATGACTTGGGTAGCATTCTTGAAAGAGAATTCAGAAGCTCTTGACAAGGTCAAGGTATTCAAGGCTCTTGTTAAGAATGAAAATAATGGGAAGATCAAGTGCCTAAGATCCATTAGAGTAGGATAGTTTTATTTCAATGATTTTGATGACTTTTTTGAGGTCCATGGAATAAATATATAGTTCTCAGTATGTAGGATACCTCAATAGAATGGGGTAGTTGAAAGAAGGAATAAGACAGTTCAAGAGATGAAAAGAAGTATGTTGAATGAGTCAAGTTTAGCTGATGGATACTGGAGAGAGGTAGTGACCATTATAGTCTACATTTTGAATAGAGGACATATAGGACTAATGGAAATAAAATTCCTTATGAACTATGGAAAGGTAGACCTGATAATGTGGAACATTGTAGACTTTTTGGAAGCAAATGCTTCATCAAAATAGATGAGGAAGACTTAGGTAAATTTGATTATAAGTTTGATGAAGGTATATTTTTAAGATAATCATCAGTGAGCTCATCCTATAGATGCTACAATAAGAGGTTGCATAACACAGTGTAAATCACCAATGTGAAGATTGATGAGACAAGTTCTAATAAGTCATACTCATAGTCAAAGCATACATTAGAGAATTCAGACTTAAAGAATGAAGAGGAAACAATAGATATTGATGAGTAATAAGAAGAAGAATTTGAGGAAAGATAATATTCAAAAGGTCCCTCAAGACATATTCAGAGAGACCATCCTAAATTATAAATCATTGGCAACAAAGATGCATGAATGTAAATAAGGAGAAGACTGGTAAGTAACTTAAATCAATAGAATGTTTCTCTATTGTCTAAAATTGAACCTTAAAACCTTGTAACATCAAGAAAATATAAGCATTGGATAGGTACTATGAATCAGGAGTTAGAACTAAGAGAAAATAATGAGACTTGGGAACTAGTCCTCAGTCCTAAAGACAAGAATGTCATTGGCACAAAATGGGTGTTTAGAAATAAATTAAATGAATATGGAGAAGTCACTAGGAACAAGGATATTGGTATGCAAATGGTATGCACAAGTTAAAGGGTTAGACTTCGATGAGACCTTTCCTCCAGTAGCAATATTGGAGGCCATTAGATTATTTCTAGCATATGTAGGATTCAAAGGGTTCAAGGTGTACCAAATGGATGTCAAATCTACTTTTTTGAATAGAAACTTGGAAGAGGAGGTATACATAGGGAAACCTAAGGGTTTCTCATTATTAGGTAACAAATACTATGTTTCTAGATTCAAAAAGGTTCTTTATGGTCTAAAGCAAGTCTTATAGCTTGGTACACTAGATTGGATAGGTATCAATTGGACTAAAGATTCAAAAGAGGAGTTACAAATAGTAATATATACATAAAGATAGAATATGATTATAAATTGATAGTAGTTTTCTATGTGGATGACATCATATTTGGTGGATATAATGAGAATATTACTAAGGTCTTTGCAGATGTGATGAAAGAGTTTGAGATGTCCATGCTGGAAGAATTATCATTATTTCTTGGGCTAAAAATTAATCAATCAAAAAAATGTATATTCATTTCACAAGCTAAGTACATAAGAGAGATTTGAAATAGAATATTTCAAGGTTGTTAGCACACCTATAATCACAAGGTGTAATTTAAGCAATGAATATGAGTCTCCAAAGGTTAATGAGACATCAAATAGGTCAATGATTGGAAGTTTTCTACCTCTAGATCTGACATCATGCAATTAGTAGGCTTTGTGGGAATATTTCAACTAGACCCAAAGGAAAATCATTTTCAAGAATTCAAAAGGATACTTAGGTATCTCAAAGGGACTATGAGGTTTGTCTTGTGGTTTTCCATAAGCAAGGAGTTTAAATTGATAGCCTATACAGATGTAGATTGGGCAAGGAATCTAGATAATAGGAAGAGCACTAGTGGAGGAGATTTATTCTTAGAAGAGTGCCTAGTATCATGGATAATATAAAATCAACCATATGTAGCATTATCTACTTGTGAGTCTAAATATATTGCAATAGCTTCATGTTGTACTCAGATCTTATGGATGAGACAGACCTAAAAATACTACAAGGTAGAGTATGATAGTCTTAGTCCTATCTATTGTGAAAACACAAGTGCCATAAGCATCTCAAATAATCCTATCATGCACTTAAGAACTAAGCACATTCCCATAAAGTGTCATTTCTTAAGAGAGTCAGTAAGTGAAAAAGGTGATAAACTTGAATATGTTTCTACAAATGATCAGATTGCTGACATTTTGAGCAAGCCACTTCTAAAGGCAATATTTGAACATCTAAGATAGGAATTAGGTGTAGTTATTTCCCCTAGTAGTCATTAATGAATTCAAGTGCTTAGGATAAGTTAATAAATTGGTTCATTAGATCCAAGAGTAGGTAAGTAGTCTGATAAGGTATGCATGGAGATAGGGGGAGCATGTTTGTAGGTTGTTTCATAAACTCATAATCCTATGTGTTGACTACTTTGGTTGAAAGAGGTGTGATCCAAGAAGTTGAAAACATATATTTTTCATTTATGTCAAAAGGGGAAATTTTTCATAATGAGGATAAAATTTCCTATTGAGATAAGTTTCTAAAAGTGGTTTCCATAAATGATAAATGGGGATATTGTTAAATATTGTCATTTATGTCAAAGGTGCATCCTGTGAAGGTTGATGTCAAAGATGACTAAGCCTAATTTATAGTATGTGATGTGACAAAGTACATTAAGAGAGTTTTTTCATGAGATAAAGATAAATATATAATTTTAAGGAAACTAAGAGATAATTTTAAGGTAACTAATGTCTTATGTTTACATGAAGGTACAGGGCATTGATTTCAAATTACATAATAACCCTAGTCATGACATGAAGAGGTATGTGGTGTGTACATGAAAATGAATGAACATGAGCATGTGAAGTTTTTATGAAATTGTTTAATCATGTATTTAAGTCAATAAAGCATTCATGAGAGTTTTAGGATGAACCTATAGGGATAGGACCTTCAGTCCAAGTATGCACCTAGACCACTCCTAAACCTCCCTAGCCCAATGAGATATGATGATCAGGTATCAAGGTAAGTATGAATATTTAAGCATGGACACAAGTGAGATAATTTATTTTATGAATTTTCACAAAGTTTGAGGTCATGGTTTGAAGGAAATTGCATGAATTAGTATTTTAGGCATTCTTGAGTTCACAAAATGAGGTTTCAAGACTCAAGAAGCACTTTTAGATATTCATTGGAATGTGTAACATCTACATGGGAACTTAAGCTATTAAAAGAGATGCTAAAGAGTCCTAGATAAGATCAACAGGAATTATTTTTGGATTCAAGTGACAGTCCTTTATAAATAATCGTTAATACCAAAACTTGTGTTAAACATCCCTAAAACCCTAATAAGGACGTGATATGAAATATCTTATTCAAAACAGCTCAGGATGGATTCAAATGTCTAGATAAACTATTGTATCATGTATTCAACTCTCCTAGGTACCTCCAAGTGGTGGTGGTTAGTTAGATGAGAGATAAAATGCATAGATAAAGGCTTATTTGTCAATAAATTGTTTTAGCTCTCAAAATTTGTATTGATTAATAAAATAAAATGGATGGTAGAAGAATCTAGAGACTCATTTTATATGTCCATGATAATTTTTGTATATTTTATATCCTTAAAAAAAATTATTTGGTCATCTAAGTTAGCCAATCACAAACATACCTAATGGTGAGAACAGTGTAAAACCCAGGCAGAGATGAAATTTTTTTTTGAAGGTTTATGCATGATATATTGATGTAAAAAAGTACATTAATAATTTATTTATGAATTTTAATTAATTTTCATGCTTTAATAATATTTTGAGGTCAGTAAATGTGGTGAAAAAGTTCCTCACAAACTAGCTTGTCTGGTTTAGATAGTACTGTGAAACAGAGGGTCAAGAAATTGGTCTACAAGACCAATATTTAGCATTAGACCATATAAATTTTCTATCTAAGTATGTTATATAGATATCATATGACCATTTACATGAATCAAGAGTCATTAAAAGTCTCTACACAAGTGTTGAATGTCTAATTCACCATGATAGGTTTTTGAGGTAAATTGGCAGTTCTGAGTGAGTGAGTTGCAGAGATGTTCTTGAGCCTTTATCTCCTAAATTAAAATGTTCCAATAATTTTTTTAAGAAAATTATATCATTTATAACTTATTTACATATTTAATTTTTTATATTTTAGTATATTAAGGGTGTTTAAGCTTCATTTTTACAAGATAAACTTTTGAGGTACAAAGGCCTAATAGGGTAGTTTGTCTTAAAAGAGATTTCATGGTATGAGAAAAGGATATAGGTATAATAAATCATGGATGTGGTAAAAAAAAATTACTGATTAAGTGTTTGAATGGTTTTTAGTTGTTGGATAAAGCCAGTTGGGCTCAAAAAAATCAATATTTGGTGTTAAGAGAATAGACCTAATGCAATTAGGTCTCCATAAGGCCTAAAAAAGGAGTAAGGTATAAATGAGTTGTTGCATACCAAAATGGGATCAAAGTTCATTTCAATAATGTTCATAAGATGTTCTAATACCTATTGTATGTTAACCTAAGAGGGTGAAGGCGTATGTCTGACCAAGTGGTGTGTGACCATGAGAATAATATATATACAAGGCAGTTTAGGCCTATTTGATATATGCAACATAAGCAAATAAAATATTTTAAGGTTGAGAAGAATGTCTTGAAATGAGATCATAATATAATATCATAGGTGTAGTGATCAAAATTCATAAGATGGCTGAGTTGGTTTTGAGGCACTTAGGGAGTTGGTGCTTCCTTACAAGTTGGTGCTTGTTAAAACCTAGTCAAGTGGGCACTTGACTTTATTGGGGTTGGTGCTTCAAGTTGATTTGGTGCTCAACATAGTTTTATATTTCATTTTATATGATAGTAGTCCATTTTTAGAGATCACAGTGGGTTTTCTTCCCCTTGAGAGTTTCTCACTCATATATGTGTTTTCTTGTTTCTTGCTCATGTGAATGGTTATTTATGTATAGCTATATCATTGTATTACTTTTATGGTTCAAATAAATTTTAAGTATAATTGAGTAAAAAAATTTAAACACTAATTTACCCCCCCCCCTCAATGATTGTGCTTCCAAGAAATTGTGTTTCCCTTGTTGTACTTTTTCCATTGTTGATTTGCTCATCTAGATACTTATTTTCAAATTAAATATTATGTGCCACTTATTATGTTTACTAATTTTTTGAAGCATTCCTTTTACATTATTTGATTTTAAGATTTTGCAAGTATTTTTTTCTTTCTATTTCATTTATAATTTGAACTTTTACTGTATTATAAAATAATGTTTTATGTTTGGATGTCCAAAAACTATATAGATAATTGACCTTGTTAATTGAAGTTAATGAATAAAAAAATAAAATCCTATTTATTTTAATATATATTAAAATTATATTAAATAGTACATTTCATTTAACTTTAAATTTTAAATATTTTTTAAAATTATATCATTATTAATATTTTTTTACATTTTTATGAAAGTCAACATTCCAATTTATTATAATGTCTATATTTAATTTAAAGATAATGTTTTCATAAAATAATATATGTATTCCATGAATATTTTATATACATTTTATTAATATAAAAAATTGAATTAAACTTACATATGTCTACTTTTAGCTTCTAGCAAGCAGAAAACATGTGAATATTATCTGAAGAATAAAGAACATCTTAAATAAAAATAATGGTACCAACACCAATACCAAAAAAAAATCATCAATAAACATAGAACAAAAATATAAATGTTATATAAGTCCATTTACATCTACCTATTAAAAAATGATGCAATACTTCCTAAAAATCATTGTATATCTGGTTCTTCAATAAATATTAAATGTTTTGATTGTAATCACATATATTACATATTCATAATTAAAAAAAAAAAAACATTAACTAAAAATTATTTTTATTTTAAGAATGTTGGAGAAACATCATATCATATTTTTATATTATATTGGAGGAAATCCATGGTAATTCTCCATTTATTATAGCTAAAAAATGGCAAACACCTTGTTTACTGACAATACATATAACTCAAACCTTGTTGACAAACATAAGCAATTTCTCTATGGAGTGAATAAGTTATCATCTATTCAAACATGATGTATATGCATGAATAATTATCTAGGTATGAAAACTCAAATATCAAATGAAGTTTTCATTTCTTGTATATTATTTTCTAAATGAAAAGGTCATTATTTATACAAATGGAACATTAAGGATCATGGAAAAAAATATGGAGGTTAGCAAGTTTTAACTCAAGTTGAGGAAATGATTATAGCACATGTTAATCAAAAAATTTAGATACAAAATGTTTATGCAGGCCAATAGAAATATAGCAAGCATACTATTAGTTTCACTTTGGACATTAGTTCTATTATCCAATTTATTTCACAAAAAATGATCAATTGGGTATAATTCTTGTCAAAATATAAGGTCTTAAATTAAAAACATAATTTTTATGTTAACAAATTTCACATTTAAAATTATTTAGAAATAAAAATATTGCATGATCCATACTACTTTGGATGTCATTTTTTTATCATCTCTCATTGGTATCATTGCCTTCTAAACATGTTGGCATCTCATTTATTCTTCCATATATATATATATATATGGAAGCATAAATGAGATATTTATGTTAACATATGATTTTTATGTTAACAAATTTCACATTTAAAATTATTTAGAAATAAAAATATTGCATGATCCATACTACTTTGGATGTCATTTTTTTATCATCTCTCATTGTTATCATTGCCTTCTAAACATGTTGGCATCTCATTTATGCTTCCATATATATATATATATATATATATATATATATATATATATATATATATATATATATATATATATATATATATATATATAAACGTTGAATAATCCCAACAAACTAAATCAAATTTAGATGGATAAGAAAATGTATGTTCTAAAATCATAGCCGAACCACCTTCCTCGTTCTCCATGGTCCTCACAATACAAGAACATAAGTAGAATAAATATAAAGGTATTTTCAATAAACAAACACAACTACACCATGTGTTATGCCATGGTCAATACTTGGCATGTCTTTTGTAAGTGAATACAATATAGAAGGTTTGTTTACTATGACATTTCCTACCTTTTTTATTACATGTGAAGATATATTTAATGTACCCCACTTAAAAAACATTAAGATACATGAATATGTACTTCATTTAATAAACTATTATGATAACAAATTTAGTTGTCATCAAAAAATTAGGTATTTTCTACTTAATCAAATGATGTTTGATCATACCCAAGGAACAATAACCATTTTTGTTAAAAAATATATTTAAGACAATTTGCCTACTATTATTATATATCTTTGCAAATGGATCCATACTATGCCTAATGATAAATTTTCCAAAGATTTGATGTGGTTTTATTCCACTTTGCAGGGAACAATATCATATTGGACAACTATACTTGTTGAAATAACTAACATGATTGATTAATTAGGTTATCTTATTTCTCTTGCTAAGTGTTTCTGACACCAATTGGCTTGATTTACATAGTGTAATGCCTGCTAATCCCCCTGAAGATCCACCTCAAGGTTATCATTTGAGAACACAAAATATTATCTCCAATCCACATCGTACAACCCTTTATATGCATCTAATATTTATAATATTTTATGAGGAATTATAAGAAGATAACTTAGAAGTGAAATACTATTGGTATATGTATGCAATAAACCTCTCCATTGTGTCTTTCATTTTTTCAAAAATTACTTGTTCTACTAAACCTCATATAAATAAGCATTATTGTGAGGTATGAATTGTGAAATATAGGCTCTGAACATATTCATGGATTAATTTAGCTATGAGATGCACCAAATATTGATAGATTAGATTTGGAAGATCAAAATATAATTGTAAATCTAAAAGGCTATTTTTAAAAATATAGATCAACTTGGATTCCACGTGATATATTTCATATAAATAAAATGGTTCATTATTATATTCTTGATGATCCATGTTTATTAAAAATATCTAGCTTTTTCAATCAATCCTTTTCTTGAGTATGAATAGATTTTGAATCATGTTCAAAGGCATACTAAATGCACAAAAGAAACATGCTTAAAAATAGAATGAATAATTCTTCAATGTCACTACAAAGTGCCTTGGTAATTGCATCAAGATTATTCTATAGTTATAAAAAATAATGGAACTAAAAAATAAAATTATCCTCATAACAATGAAAAATTGAATAAGCACAATATAGCCATGCTTTCCATTTGTAGAGCAAATTCCCATGGCAGGCCTTTCATTTCTTGTGAATTTGTATTGAAATATATTTCAATATATGCTTCAAAAGTAGAGAACTAATCTTAAAGCTATCACCACATGCAAATAATAATGTCATAAAATTCAAGCTCACATGAAACATATTCAAATTCTTTAAGGAATCCTTTAACTAACAGTATTTATATCATGGCATTAATGCATAAGATGTTTCCTATATTTTACAAAAACTCTTGCTTATTCTGTGTATCCAATCATTTGTCTCATTAAATGTTGGAAAGAAAATCCAACACTATTTTTCTTGTATTAAATTTTATTTTATTGCTACTTCAACTTTCATCGATGCATACATGGATCAACTTGCTTCATTAGATCTACTATCACTCATAGAAGCTATAATAAATTAGTCATATGAAAAAAATCATTATGGTGAAAAATGGAAAAAAATGTGATAGTTATTGCTGATATCATCCCCAAATTCTTTGCAATTATTTCAAAATATTCTACTACCTATTCATTATTTTGTTAAATCAAACTTATTTTGTACATACCTTTTCTGATCCATAGTTCAGTTTAGAAAAAGTTTCCAAGTTGTAATGAAACTAATTTTACAGCATATATCTCGTCAATAGCTTTTCGACGCTTTTTGCGGTTTGCAAAACAAACACCGTATGCTCAAGTTATAAGCCGCTGAAGTTCTGGTGCGACAGGTAAACAATGTGGTGTCACAAGATGATGTGTCACAATGCAAATGTGACAAGTGGACCAATCAAGGGGTGACACGTGGTAGTCAATGAGAATCCAAAAATTTGGGTGATGTTTGCCTTTGACAACATGTATGGATTGGACAATGCATTATATTTAAATTGTATGTTTTAAAATAGCTCTGTAATTATTTTTAAAGAGCCCCATACGCCACATGGGTGAACCCACAGTTGCCACGCCACATCCAACTTTGTCGATTCAAGCTAGCTCGAGATATATATTATGTCTAATGTTGGTGTTTTAAGCTAAGCTTGAAGACTGAACCATATTCCAGTTCAAAGTTGGTGTCTATGCTAAGATTGGTAGTTGAACCAACATACCATGCTTGAACCAATGAACTCATGCTCAGATTAGCGTGCCAACCAATAGATAAGCCAAGTTGGTACTTGAACCAACGTGTATGCTAAGTATGACACCTTGAGCCCACCAAAAGGGGTGTTGGCAAATTCAAAGGAAGCCGCTTAACTATTTAAAGCAACAAAGCCGATTTCATTTGCCAAATGTGGGACAAAAGATAGCCCAAGCACCCAAAAAGAAAGGGATGAGACTTGAACCTGTGACTTCCCATGTAAAAAGGATATGCCTTGACCACCCAAGCTATGGGATAGGAAAAAATATAAAAGGCATGAACCTGTATTTGATTTTAACCTTCACAGGGAATGTGTATTTATTTTTAAGAGGCCGAGAGCTAGATGGAAGCTTGGAGATAGCTACCAAATAGAATTTTCTCCAATATCCGACCTTGTACACAGTAAGCAAGCCTTTTTTATTATGTTTTGTAATTAAAAAGAGAAGTATATTATTATTATTTGGATATACTAATAGTTTAAGTGAAGGGACCAAAGCACATTTGGAAGGGGTTGAAGACTGAGGAAGGATTCCGTGTGGCCGAGTTTTGAGTATATCAGCAAGATGGAGTTCCTTAGACATAGATCAAACCTGAGGGAAGTTGTGCAGCATTTCCAAATAATTTTTAATCCATTTGTTGTGTAAATTTAATATAAATGGTCCTCACTAGTGGGTGGACCCGGAGACGTAGGCATTAAATGCCGAACTCCATTATCAATGTCGAATGGTAATATTGTCTTATTTGCATGATTTTGATTCAATTTTCTAATTTTTAATTAATAAATAATTACATGTTGTTTTTAAAAATTAGAAAAATTACAACATTTGATTATAAATCAAAATCTAGTTTTATTGGTGAATGGAAGTTAATAGTCAATTGACGGTTCCAATCCAATTCGATAACCGAGAATACATTTGCCAAACATTTTGCAAGTTCTTTTGAGTATTTTTGAGAATTTTTTAAGTTTGAGAGATTCAAGATCCATATTTTAAACTTCACTTTGAGTTTATCAGTGGTGTTTATGGATCAAATTGGTATCATAGTAGTTAGAATGTAGGGTTTGCTTCTAGTTGTGTGTTGATAGTTGCTTCCAGAATAGTTGGATTATTGGTTTGCAGATTGATTATATTGTAGTGTGCAGTGTGGAATCAGGTGTTTGCAAGAAACCATGGGCAAGTAGTCACAGATTAAGGCCATCAAAGATGAAAATGCAATCTTGAGATGCCAAAAATTTGCACTTGAATTGTAAGTGGAAAAGTTAAAATCGGAGCTCGAATCCAAGGATGAGCTCTTTATTAGATTACAATGTGGTGAGTGTGAAAAGGTAAAGCCTTCAACTTCAGATGCAGAAACCATGAGGGATTGCAGTGTAAGTTTTTCACCACAGGAATATTCCTCTTCTTCTACCATTTCAGATTCAGATTCTATTAATATTGTTTTTGGTGATTTCGAAAGATACACTAAGGGCAAAGGATCTAAATTGTTGTTTAAAATGGGTTATAATGGAGAAGGACTTGGTAGAGATAGCCAAGGTATATCTAATCCAATTTAGGTTGAGCATAGACCTCTTCATGTAGGTTTGGGTTATACTACTGTGCAGATGGGTGATGGAGAAGTTTCTTTCATGGCTAAAGGAAGACGAGCTTCCAATAGCGAAGGTTATAGGCCACTAGTTCAAAAGTGTAAAGCTAAAAGAGGTATTGAGATTCCACCTCTTGATTCTTACACTAAATCTTCTGATCCAATTGATACTTTTAAGAAGTTTGGATATAATGTACAGAAGATAATGCAATCATTTCCATGCACTTTTTGTGGGATGAATAACCATAGTGCTAAAACTTGTTGGAAATGAAATGCTTTGTTTAAGAAATTGCATGTCTGAAAGACCATTTTCATGTTAAGTTCAGAATTGGCAAAAGGGGACCCTCACCTAAGAATGATGTTTTCACTCATTGTAAAGTGAGTGGACATAGGATTGATAGATGTTTTAAGCTTCATTCATCTTCACATTCAAGTAATGTTAAAACTATGATGATTTACAAACCTCTCACTAAGGTTAATGAAGCTAATTAAATCCATAATGTAGTTGATAATACAACCCAGGATAAGGTAAAACCTACAAGTGAAAATCCATTTAAGAGGTTAAGTCAACAATTTTTTCAATTACATATGGCAAAGCCCAAATTGATAAAGTATGCAATTGATAAGGAATCCACAGAGACAATCAATTTCATTAGGAAGAACGAATTGGTTAAGTGGATTATCACTACATTCTTTTTGCAAAGCATGGTAAGAATTCATCTAAGGGAATGAACAAGCTTTGATAGATGTAGATTAGAGTTGGTGGGAACACTTCAAGATAGGTTTACCATATGAGGTTTTTTAATTCTCACTTTTTGATAACTCTAATTTTTTGATCTCCAGAATATGCTATGTGAGTTCAATCAATTGGAGATAATAGCAGAATGCATGTTGTGGGTTGAGTTAATTCCTTACGACACTTGTCTCATATTTTACTGTTATTTTTATAATGTATCTATTTTTGGCACATGGATGTATAGATGCATTGTAAGACCTTATGGGCATGTTTGGATGTTAGGCAATATACACTTTGTGTTGTTTGCATTTGCTTAGCATATAAGTCCCATACCAGGGCATTGTATTGCAACATGTCCACAACATTTATTGTATGTTGTCAGCATTAACAAACTTTTTTTGTAGTTACATTAGGGATTATTTTAGTTTATTGACAGTTTACCACTTTATAGGATGTGACATGGGCAGACAATTTTGGTATGTTGTGATCAAGTTATTGGCAGTTATAGATTCCTTTACTCATGCCATGTGTATCCATTTTTAGTTGAGTTGTGAATCATTTATTTTTCCAATGTTTATCTCTTTCCTATGATTGGGTTCTATTTGATGTGATGCAGTAGACCAGTTGTCAACTGAGGAGATAGTAGACTTTTGGAGACTAAAAGCCTCTTTTATAGGGAGGTGTGATCTGATGTTCAGTTCAGAAAATATTTCCAGGTCATAATGAAACCAATTTAATATCGTAGAGCTCGTTGAGAAATTTCCAGCACTTTTTGCGGTTTGGAAAAAGGACACCATATGCTCAAGTTATAAGCCGCTGAAGTTCTGATGCGACAGGGAAACAATGTGGTGTCGCAAGATGATGTGTCACAATGAAAATGCAACAAGTGGACCAATCAGGGGGTGACACATGGTAGTGAATGGGATTCAAAAAATTTGGGTGATGTTTGTCTTTGACAACATGTATGGATTGGACAATGCATTATATTTAAATTGTATGTTTTAAAATAGTTCTATAATTATTTTTAAAGAGCCCCATACGCCACATGGGTGAACCCACAGTTGCCATGCCACATCCAACTTTACCAATTCAAGCTAGCTTGAGATATATATTATGTTTAATGTTGGATTTTTAAGCTAAGCTTGAAGATCGAGCCATATTCTGGTTCAAAGTTGGCATCTATGCTAAGATTGGTACTTGAACCAACGTACCATGCTTGAACCAATGAACCCATGCTCAGATTAGCATGCCAACCAAAGGATAAGCCAAGTTGGTACTTGAACCAATGTGTATGCTAATTATGGCACCTTGAGCCCACCAAAAGGGGCATCGGCAGATTTAAAGGAAGCCGCTTAACTATTTAAAGCAACAAAGCCGATTTCATTTGCCAAATATGGGACAAAAGATAGCCCAAGCGCCCAAAAAGAAAGGGATGAGACTTGAACTTGTGACTTCCCATGTAAAATGGATATGCCTTGACCACCCAAACTATGGGCTAAGAAACAATATAGAAGGCATGAACCTGTATTTGATTTTAACTTTTGTAGGGACTGTGTATTTATTTTTAAGAGGCCGAGAGCTAGATGGAAGCTTAGAGATAGCTACCAAATAGAATTTTCTCCAATATCCGAACTTATACATAGTAAGTAAGCCTTTTTAATTATGTTTAGTAATTAAAGATAGAATTATATTATTATTATTTGGATATACCAATAGTTTAAGTGAAGGTACCAAAGCACATTTGGAAGGGGTTGAAGATTGAGGAAGGATTTCGTGTGGCTGAGCTTTGAGTATATCGGTGAGGTGGAGTTCTTAGATAGAGATCAGACCTGAGGGAAGTTGTGTAGCATTTCTAAATAATTTGTAAGCCATTTTTTGCACAAATTTAATATAAATGATCCTCACTATTGGGTGGACCCAAAGACGTAGGCATTAAATGCCGAACTCCGTTATCAATGTCGGATGGTAATATTGTCTTATTTGCATGATTTTGATTCAATTTTTTTATTTTTAATTAATCAAGAATTACATGTTGTTTTTAAAATTAGACAAATTAAGACATTTAATTTAAATCAAAATCTGGTTTTATTGGTGAATGGAAGTTAATAGTCAATTGACGGTTCCAATCCAATTTGATAACCGAGAATACATTTGCCAAACATTTTGCAAGTTCTTTTGAGTATTTTTGAGAATTTTTTACGTTTGAGAAATTCAAAATCCATATTTTAAACTTCACTTTGAGTTTATCAGTGGTGTGTACAGATCATTTTCAGAACAGTATTTTAGACATTGGTTGTTCTACTAAATTAGTAGTTGAAAATAGGAAAGCATTAAAAAAATCCTACCACCCATGGTATATTCATTATATAGTTTCTAAAAATGAATTGTTTTTATATTTTGAATTTTTGAATGATGACATTCTTTGTTACAACTTTGAATAAATTTATGAACGTAAAATTTTATCACAACTATATATAAACAATGATATTCGTATTATTGAGCTTAATATGCTTGGCCATCATGACTTTAATATACATCACAACTAGAATGATACTAACATTTGGATTCTTTGAAGGAAATGACAACATCCTTTATAGACTAAATTGAGAAAGTTTCCAAATTTTTGAATCCCATTTTGCCAATCCATCCACTTTGAATGCATTATTTGTAGAACAATAAATAGCTCCTAATATTATTATGCACCGTGCTATAATAAACATGTCACAACACTTCCATTAAAAATGATTATTCAAGGTACTCCTAATACATGAAAACCATATTTTATCAATTAAATAAGATTTGCATTGAATTCACAATCAACTCAAAATAATTCACCATTTCTATTGCTTGCACTAACCAGTTTTACAACATTTAATATTAATGCTTTGACAATCCATTCATGCCTTCATATAACTATAAAATAAATGAAACCATTGGAACAAAAGAGACTTATAGTTTTTAAATAGTCTTATTAATATATATATTACATGTTTATTGATGCAATGAGTTTTATAGGGCCAAATATATTGACATATCTTGATCAACATTTGTAAGAGCCCTTCTCATAGTACAACAAAGAACCATTTGTTACAAGATCTATTATTGTTGTTGGTGATTTGGTTCAGCTCCCTCTTGTACGTGATATACCAATATATGTTGGAACATCATATGGTTCAACCCTTTGGTAAATTTTCAACATTGTTATTACATTGCACACAACTTTTCCATCAAAAAGGCTCTAATCCATGCTAGGTGACTTTATTAAATCTTCTATTTAATGTGTGAAATGTTGGACCAAAAGTTGAAGACTGAAATTTATTAATGTCTCGAATAGATAACAATTTTTCATCTAAATAAAAATTATCATTTACTTTATCAACATACTTATATGCAACAAATGCTTAAGCTTCAACACATAACAAAGAAATGATGAAATTATTAATTTTTTTGATTGCACTAAGCAACATAAAATGTACTAGGATATAGAATTTTGAAGATCCAGATGAAGATAAAGTAGATACCAAAATTATTTTATCAAAAGGGAAACAAACTATTCTTGCATTTATTTTTTTGGTTGAGTTTAGGTTTGTCAAAGGTGCTCTTGGTGAAACTTATGTCATTGTTTATATAACTTGGACTAAACCCCCTAAATTTCTAATGTTTTTGGTTATGCACATGAAATAATATATAGGCCCAACATGGGATCTATGAAATTTGGAAAATGTGTTGATCCCTCCCATAACTTGAGAAACCTTAAACAAATTACGTTGAAAATGGATTGGGATCTAACAATACATAAATCACATAGATTAAAATTACAAAAGATAATAGTTGACATTGACAATTTTGTATTTAAAAGAATTAAATTTTAATTCACTATCAAGAATGTGATCCTTGCAACATTTAGTTTTCACTCCCTTTCTCTTTTGATTGATATGCAAGAATACAAGATGACATGTATATCCATATCAAATAAAAATAAGAGTAAAGATGGTATCTCTTGTCGTAGTTCCATCTTTATTGATCACATGTATTTGGCATCCATTTCATTTGTTTTATTTATCCCTTGACATCTCTTAGCCATGTGAAAGAACAAATCAATTTTTTAAAACCTCTATGTTATATTCTTTCTACACAATATGTCAAGTAGCATTCTAGAATATCTTGTTTGTATTTTGCCTCCATTCTCTTTAAAACCTTGAGCAAGATATATATTTTGGTTTATCAATTACATTACACCTCTTTTGTGTGATTTTTACTTATACACATGCTGAAACAATTTCATTATCATGCCAAAATACACATCTAGGTTTTAGGAAATAGACAACCAACAAGCTATGGCAATTTAAGCTTATAAATGTAGATATATTTCAAATTAAACTGGTTAGGATTTATTGTTAAGGCAAGGTTTTATGGATTTTGGATGTCTTGTTTGTTTTTTTTAGTAAATATTATAAACTCAGTGATTTCCAATCCTTAAAAATGACAAGCATGGGAGAAAACTGACAATGGATATATCAATTCTTTGCAACAAATTCTATTTAGGACAGAGCCTCTCATGAAAGTAAATTAACAAGCATGGCTTATTGAGGCAAAACTATCTCGATTGCATAATTTCAAACAATTTTTTATTCTAAAGTAGAGAATAAAGAAGTATGAGGAAAGTACCAGGCTTTGAGATCTTGTATATGGCTACATGGGAAATTTCTAAGTTGCACCATCACATTTGTCGATTGCTAACTAAATTATCTTAAATTCATTGATATTTTTTTTACTTGTATTTATTGTACTAACATGAACAAAAACTCCCATCTTCTTAATTTAAAATAAAATAAAAATGTGTCACTCCCTTATTCAGACTTATAAAATGGTTATATCAAATGTATACTCTAACTATGATGGAATAGAATTTGAACTTTCTAAAATGTCAAAGTAAACGCTTTGGCTTATCTTAACACCCAATAGGTGATGCTATTTTATGTCAATAGTTTTAAAGATTAGCCTCAATAGATCTTGAGGTTTCAGGTCACTTGTTTTATCCTTTAAAAAAAGTCTCCCAAAGATGTACTAGAAAATTACTTTGAGAGGTTTGGCAATGGGAAATGTTGAAATGGAAGTATAGAGTAATCAGTCCATATAATTTAGTGGAAATTGAATTTATTATGTGTAGAATTTTAGGGTAATTTTCAATTTTTATGGGTGTGTTTTAATAGCTAATTAGAGCATACATATGGCTCTAAGGCAGATGGAAAATATTGGTGCATTGTACCCTATAGATGATAGGAGTTTTTCCTTCGGTACCAATTTGAGTTTTAATATTCCAAATCAAAATATTTTACATTAATTTTGGTTTTCTTAGAATTCCTTTTTAAAATAATATTTTATAAAATAATAATAAAGTTAAATTGGATTAATTTTTTATCTTTGAATACGGATTTCAAATATTATAAAATTACACCACAAGGGGTTTCATCCTTGGTTTCGATAACAAGGATTTTCATTCTTGTATCTAGGTTACACAATTAAGGGGTTTGTATCGCCAAGAATATGAATGGAACCACCAATGTTTGGTTGGGTGTGAAAACAAACCACTAAGAAGATATTAGGCTCAGGGCTTCTATGGGCTACAGGAGGTATATAGTGGCTATCCAATTTGTCAGCTTGCACCAAGCTATAGATAGACTTGTAAGCCAGGTTGGGGTTAGCACGATCAAGTTCACAAAGGATGCAGGTATCTCTACCATAGTAAAAATAATCTAAGACTATATTATTGGTTGCATAAACAATGTGAAAAGAATAATACCAAATGAAGAGAGCTAACAACTGAAATGTAAATCTAGAAGCTAAGGCACTTTGAGGCCAAATGAAAGACATTTTAATCAATAAAGACATTTTTAAGAAAGGGTTGAAGAGCATGCCTAGTCTAGAGTTGAGTTATCTTTCCAAATCAACACTATTGTTTTCTAATAATGCAATGTTTTAGCTTAACAAGAGAGAGAGAAAGAATGTTTAACCAAGTTGTCTAGTTTATCTTGAGCATGTATATTTCTAGTATGCAATGAGAAATGCTTCCAAAGAGAGAAATTACATGTAATAAAGGAATATTTCAAGCAATGAAAGTACTCTTTAATCATATATCAATGCAGGAAACTTCAAAAACTCCTCTAATAAACGCATAAAATAACTAATTTGCTAAAATAAATCAAACCCTAACATGTATACTATAACAAATAGAGAAATAGTTTCACTTTGAAAATCAAAATACCCTCATATCAAGCTCAATAGAGATGTGAATACTTTTTACCAACTGATTATCCAAGCTAGGAGGCAAGAGAGGAAGAAGATAAAGTTGTGTATATACTGAGTCTAGACCAAGAGCCAAAAATTTGTGGAAGAGGTGAAGGATAAACTGCCAATCTGAGAAAGCCAATGGAAGGAACACAAGAGACAGGTGTAATGGAGTCTTGAGGGAAAAAGGAACAAGCCACAAGATGCAGGAACATTTTTAGTAACAATATGAATCACCAAAGGAAGCTATAATAGAGTAGGGCATCACCTGTCATAAAGAAAACTATTTTTCCAATCAAGAACCAAGAGAGATTCAATGAGGCAACCAAGTTTTAGATGTGTATGATCAATGGAGAATATTAGAGTAGAGATACCATAGATAATGAATGTATTAGCTCAAATGAATGAAGAAAATAAAATATGTCTCAGCCCTAATATGTTAAACCACAAAAAACTAGCCATTTTTAGCCATTTGGGCCCAAATAGGGCACTTTTGCATGCGTTCTACCTAGGTCATGGCCTTTCATGAAGGAAACATACAGTGTAGGCCATGATTTTCCTCCCTAAAATGCATCCTAGGTCCAAATTACTTGTAGCTCCAAGAATCTAAATGGAACCACCAGTATTTGACAAGGTGCTAAAGCAAACCACTAAGAGGCTAGAAGGCTCAGGGCTTCTATGGGCTATAGGAGTTCTATAGTGGCTATCCATTTTTATAGCTTACACCAATCTATAGATGGACTTGTAAACTAGGTTGGGGTTAGCACAATCAAGTGCACAAAGGATGCATGAATCTCTAATGGATCCAACCACAGTAAAGCAAGCAACTAAGACTAAACTATTAGTTGCATAAACAATGTGAAAACCAAAATACCAAATGAAGATATCTAGTAACTAAAATGTAAATCTAGAATCTAAGGCAAGATATCTTTCCAAATCAACAGTATTGTTTTCTAACAATGCAATGTTCTAGTTTAACAAGAGAGAGAATGCTTAAACAAGTTGTCTAGTTTATCTTGAGCATGTATATTATTAGTATGCAATGATGAATACTTCCAAAGAGAGAAATGACATGTAATAAAGGAATATTTCAAGAAATTATGGTACTCTTTAATCATATACCAATGCAAGAAACTTCAAAAACTACTTTAAGTAATGCACAAAACATATAATTTGCTAAAACAAATAAAACCCTAACATGTATACTACAACAAATAAAAACAGAGTTTCACTTTGCAAAGCAAGGTGCCCTCATATCAAGCTCAATAAAGATGTGCAAAAAATTTACCAACTGACTTTCCAAGCTAGGAGGCAAGAGAGGAATAATATTAGGTTAAGTGTAGACTAAGTCTAGAGTAAGAGCCAAAAGTTGTGGAAGAGGTGAAGGAGAAATTGTGAATGCAAAGAGCACAAGATACAGGTGCAATGGAGTCTTGAGGGAGAAAGGATCAAGCCACAAGCTTCAAAAACATTTTTAGGATCAATATGAATCACCAAAGGAAGTTATAATAGAGTAGGGCATCCGTTGTCACAAAGAAAACTATTGTGTCAAGCAAGAATCAAGAGACATTCAAGGAAGTAGCCAAGTTTTGGATGTGTATGATCAATGGATAAGATCATATAAGAGATACTAGAGAGAATGAATTTAGTAGCTCAAATGAATGATAAAAATCAAATATATCTCATCCCTAATCCACCAAACTGTAAAAGACTAGTCATTTTTAGTCATTTGGGCCCAGACATGGCACTTTTGAATGCATTCTTCCTAGTCCATAGCCTAGGCCATGGCTTTTATGAAGGAAATGTATGAACTAGGTCATGGGTTTCCTCCCTAAGCCATGGCCTGGGTCCATACTCCACCTAGGGTGGTCAATGAGTTCCCAAAAGGGCCCCAAGGGGTCCTAGAGAGCTTGTCTAGTGTGAAAAAGCGCTGAGATGGACTAAGGATGTGTAAGGGATGAGAATAATATGTGGGAAATGTCTAATCAAGTGGCTGATGTCTTTAAGTAGGATAACCATGGTTGGTAGTTTGTACATGAGTCAATATGTAATCATAGGGAGGAGTAGGGTCATGGGAAGTATGATTATAGGGTTATGTCCTTAAAAGCCATTATAAAGCGATTGCTTATACAAGTTATATTTTTAATACATAATTGTATGAATGCATTTTTCTCACTTCAATGAATGAATATAAATATGCCATAACCTCTCCATCAAATGTTGTGTCTTTCCCAAGAGTGGTGACTATTCATTTAATGAGGGCAAATTAAATTAATTTAACATCATGATTGTCAATAATTAATGATGATAAGTAATCCTTTAATAGGAATTCCTAAACCAAAGTGTATTGTCCATGCATTTATGCTATTTATTTCCCTTGTATTGGCTGACTGCATTTTATTTGCCTTATATTCATTGAGTTCTTGAACTAGTTGTTGATTGTGTTGTTATTCCTTCTTGACTGCTATGTAATTGTTAAAAGTGGAGTTTGAATGTTATGATTTTGATTGTGGGTGAATTTTGAGGATATTACAGACCTCATTTCCTCAAATCTCTTGTCCACAAGTAATTGTAGTAAAAATGAAGATTTTATTTTATTTTTCTCTGTATTTCTTCTCAACTTCTCAATATCATAACTGAGTCTCTCATTTTTCAAATCCAGTCCTCCAGCTATTCCAACTTGTGTTTGAACTAATGTCTTCCTATTTAATGATATAATATCATATCCAACACATGATTAGGTTGTAATTGTGTTAATCCCACCATAATTTGCATATGTGGACTCATCAATGGCTAGATTCTAGTTGGGCTCAAATAAAAGTAAGAATAATAACTCGTTCCTTGACTTATTGTTAAAATAATCAACCAATTTTTGCCTAAAAGAAG
Organism: Torreya grandis; assembly: GCA_037957365.1. Taxonomy (NCBI): domain Eukaryota; kingdom Viridiplantae; phylum Streptophyta; class Pinopsida; order Cupressales; family Taxaceae; genus Torreya; species Torreya grandis. The sequence goes on from JARHVA010002148.1 coordinate 1,494,462, forward strand.
TGACTATTATTCCATCTAGATGTATCTATTTCCCACACTGATGATCACACAAACCCAAAATGATATCAAGAATCTGAGTTAAATTGGAAACTATGACCATCATATCCTTTGTATTAGAGGATAATAAAAAAACACTAGAGAGCAATGAAGCTAAACACTGAAGTTTTTCCTAACAATCTACTATCTCCAGGTTCAAATGGATATTGAAATTTATGTTGGTTCCATCTTCCTTTTCCAATATTATCTATTGAATCTTCTACAATACTAGAAGCTTGCTTACTACTCATTTATTGACAAAAAGTATTATCCACAAGTTTAGGATGATTACACAACTTCTAAAATAAACAAATTAATTGCCTAATGCTAAAAGAGGTATTAGTTGATAATATTGGTTTTAAACATCATATTATATGGTTTTAAGACCTCTCCAAGGCTTAAACTATTTCTTGGCATCTAGAATTAATAAAACTTCCAAAAATCTCCAATAGCTACCTTCTTGACTGCAAGAGGATTGTGTTAAAATACCATGAGCTTTAACTATTTATTGGAGATTTATTATGAAATGGTATTTTTTTTAGGTCATGGAGACCATTTTTAACAAATTACATGCTTTGACTCAACCTGTAGATGTCCCAAACTGATCAATTTCTCTAAAGAAGGCTCCAATGTTGACTGTGATTTGACATAGGGTTGAATGTAATAAATAGTGAATATTTTCCATTTTAAAAAATCATTAAACATATATTTAATGGGTATAGTAGATCATAATGATATTCTCCACCAAACTTTGTGATTAGATCTGGCATATTTGGCGTGTAGGCCCATTTTGGCAAAAGCTAGTGACACATGTCTACTTGGTTAAATTTTACAAATGAGTCATCATCCTATTTTTCCTTAGTTTTTTATGTATATAATTGATTATAAGTATACAAATCATCATTCTAATTGGTTTCAATGTACTTGATGACTTGATCTTCAAGATTCCCTTACCAATTCAAAATTGCTCTTTGATTCTTGGGCTTACTAGTCACTTGACACATGTACCTATTTGTTGAATATATAGAGACACTTTTCCTAATTATCTTATAATAATTCTATATAATTTTCAATCATTATCTACCTCCTTACATCAGTTTATTGACAAAATTTCTTGTAGTCTCTTCACTAGTTTTGACTAGGCACAACCCCTTGGGTTCCAAGAACCAAATCTCACTTTAGGTTTAAAGAGTACAATCACAATGCTTGAATGGTTTTATATGTTCAAAACATTCTTTCCTAAACATATTTCAAGTGTCCAAAAATACTTCACCTTTCAATACTTCTCCTTAGGTGTTCAATATCCTTCACACTATGTATCCCATTAGGTCTCAAGGACCATTCCTTGGTTTAAGCTGCTAAGAATAAAATTCATTACATTGATGGTGTTAAGTGATCATGATGCACTTTTATAAACCTTTCTCAAGTGACCAAACACTCTGTTCCATTTCTGTTACACCTCAAAGTCATAATACTCTATCTAGGCTTGTATCCCTATTTTCACAATTTTTTCCTTTGTTTGATTAGAATGTGTCCTTATTGAAGATGTAAGAACACTTTAGGGCACCCTCTATCACCCTTCAACTCTTCAAAAGGTTACAACACTATACTCTTCTCTTGGTTATCACTTGATTTGATAGAAATGCCCAAACTAGGCTTAATTAGGCTTATTCTAACCCTATAGTCCTCAAAACCATACCTATCCATACATTGTCATTCTCAAACCACTTTCATCAATTATAAAACATATAATTTGGACCCATTTTGATGGTTACATCTCTCAAATTCTCCTAAACCCTAGTTGTAGGGGTACAGACCCTTTGAGCACTTTAACTTATATATATTGAATGATACAACATTTCAAAGGATCAAATCCTCATCAAAAATTTATCTCATAATATCCTCTACCTCATACAATAGGATAGAACCCTTTATTTGTTTTAGGCTTAAAACATCAATTTCTCAATTGATCGTGGGCCTATAGCATGGGTGATACTAAATTATTGTGTATTCAATTTCAATTAGTATTCAAGATAACACAAGGCCTCATTTAGGTTATATCACTCTACATACACCTTTTAGTACTCTTAAATTCCCTTTATCAATTCTTAATTCCTTATATTCATGGAATGGCATGTTTAATGTCACAATGTTGCATGTACAATATTTGAAATTTGACATTGTTACCTTAGGGTTTCAAAGAATGGTTTATTCCTCTAAGAGGCTAGACTTTCATTTTCTTAAACACTCCATGGTATGTCCTTGATTAGGCTCTTCTTGTAATATTCTTTATCATTATCCAAGCATAGGTTCACAGACCTATCTATCACAACCTACTTGTGTGCAAGAATGCAAGATTTTCCATCATCTACCATCATTTATAATTAACTGAGAGTTATTACACATTTTTCAAGTGATACTCTACTCAAAACTATATTTCTTAGTTATCTTCATGCCATCACATACTTACTACCATGCATTGTTCTACTTTTATCCTAATATGCAACTTTTTGGTAGTGAAGAGATAACTTGTTGACATCCAACTAGAAATTTTACCTCCAAAAATAGTAGGTGAAAATACACCATTTTAATCATGTATAAATAGTAAAATTACACATGTTCTAATTTCTATGACATCCAATTTCACCTGCAAGTACATTTTCACTACTATTCCAAAGCACAAAAACACTGACAACAAATGTTGTCAAAGTTGAAGCTATGGTGCAAAAACTCAATTATTGATGCTTGTTAGCTGAAAATTTACACTTCCAAAAATGTTTGAATGGGTTTATAACATCTAATACCAAGTTTTGGGCCTTCCATCTGGCCTAGTTGACAAACCCACCACCCATTCTAGGCTTAAGAATGCCCTTCCCAATAAAAGAAAGATGTTGATTTTTAGCCTAACTTTAGGTATGCATAAAACCAGAATTATAATTCATATGGAGAAACCATAAAATCATTAATTTTTATGGTGAATTCTTCTAATTTCACCCTAAATATAGTCTGAATCACCTATAAGAATAATCTATGGTAGAAGTTACAGTAAAGGGTCCTAAAATGCAACTTTTTGACAGTGAAGAGACAACTTGTTGACCTCCAACTAGCAACTTTGTCTCCAAGACTAGAAAGTGAAAATCCACCACTTTTAAAATTTATAAATAGGAAAATTACACATGTTCCAATGACCATGACACTTAATTCCACCTACAGTGCATTTTCACTACTATTCTAGAACATGAAAACACTGACAACAAATGTTGTCAAAGTTGAAGCTACAGTATGAGAACTCAATTTTGGTTTTTTTTGGGTAAAAATTGACATTGATAATACATTAAAATGGTTGGATAATTTATAATACCAGGTTTTTAGCCTACCATCTATCCCAGTCAATAAACTTACCACCTATTCTGGGCTCAAGAATGCCCTTCCTAATACAAGAAAGATGTTGATTTTTAGCCTAACTTCAGGCATGCATAAAACCAAAATTATAATTCATATGGAGGAAATGTAAGATCTCTCATGTGCATGGTAAATTCCTCTATTTTCATCTTTAATTTATTCTAAATCAATTCTAATATCAATTTGTGGTAGAAGTTGCAGTAAAGGGTTCTAAAATGCAACTTTTTGGCAATGAAGAGACAACTTGTTGACCTCCAACTAGCAATTTTGCCTCCAAGATCAAAAGGTGAAAATACACTACTTTGAACACATATAAATAGGCAAATTACACATTTTATAATTACTTTGACACCCAATTCCACCTATAAGTGCATTCTCACTACTGTTCTAGAGCACGAAAACACTAATAATAAATATTGTCAAAGTTGAAGCTAAGGTCTGAGAATTCAATTTTTAGTGCTTATTAGATGAAAAATAGCACTACCAACACATCTAGAGGGGTGAATAACATCTAATACTAGGTTTTTTTCCTCCCATCTATCTCGATCAACAAACCCACCACCCATTTCGGGCTCAAGAACACCCTTCCTAATATAAGAAAGATGTTGATTTTTAGCCTAACTTTAGGCATGCATAAAACCAAAATTATATGTCATATGAAGGATCCATAAGATCTCTCATGTTCATGGTAAAGTCCTCTAATTTCACTTCAAATATATTTTTAATCACCTCTAAGATCAATCCATGGTAGAAGTTACAATAAAGGGTCCTAAAATGCAACTTTTTGGCAATGAAGAGACAACTTGTTGACCTCCAACTAATAACTTTATCTCTGAAATCGACAGGTGAAAATCCACCACTTTGAGAACATCTATATAGATAAGTTACACATGTTCTAATGACCTTGACACCTAATTCCATCTGAAAGTGAATTTTCACTACTGTTTTAGAACACAAAAACACTTACAACAAATATTATCAAAATTAAATCTACGATCCAAGAACTCAATTTTTGGTGCTTATTAGTTGACAATTGGAATTTACAACACATCCAAAGGGAAAGATAATGTCTAGGATTAGTTCCTTGGCCTCCCATCTGTCCTGATTGTCAAACCCACCACCCATTTTTGGCTCAAGAACGCCATTTCCAATATAAGAAAGACATTGATTTTTAACCTAACTTCAGGCATGCATAAAGCCAGACTTTTAAGTCATATGGAGGAATAATAATATCCATTGTGTGCATGATAAATATCTATAATTTTACCCTAAATTTAATCTAAAACATATCTAATAGCAATTTGTGGTATAAGTTGCAGTAAAGTGTCCTAAAATGCAATTTTTTGGTAATGAAGAGACAACTTATTGACCTCCAACTAGCAACTTTGCCTCCAAGACTAGTAGGTGAAAATACACCACTTTGATCACATATATATAGGCAAATTACATGTTTTCCAATGACTTTGACACCTAATTCCACCCGCAAGTGCATTTTCACTATAGTTTTGGATCACAAAAACACTGATAACAAATGTTGTCAAAGTTGAAGCTACTATCTAAAAACTCAATTTTTGGTGCTTGTTGGTTAAAAAATGGTACTAAAACACATCTATAGGGGTGGATAATGTCTATTATTAGGTTCTTTGCCTCCCATATGGCTCGATCGATAAATCCACCACCCATTTTAGGCTCAAGAATGCCCTTCCCAATACAAGAAAGATGATGATATTTAGCCTAACTTCAGGGATGCATAAAACTAAAATTGTAAGTCGTATGGAGGAACCATAAGATCACTTGTGTGCATGGTAAATCCCTATAATTTCTCCTTGAATCTAGTTTGAATCACCTTTAATATAAATCCATGGCAAAAGTTTTAGTAAAGGGTCCTAAAATGTAACTTTTTGGCAGTGAAGAGATAACTTGTTGACCTCCAACTAGCAACTTTACCTCCGAGACCGACAGGTGAAAATCCACTACTTTGAGCATGTCTGTATAGGAAAATTACATGTGTTTAAATGACTTTGATACCTAATTCCACCCACAAGTACATTTTCAATACTATTCTAGAGCACGAAAACACTAACAAAAAATGTTGTCAAAGTTGAAACTACAGTCCAAGAACTCAATTTTTGGTGCTTATTGGATGAAAACTAGCACTGCCAACATGTTTGGAGGGGTGGTCAATGTTCAATACTAGGTTCTTGGCCTCCCATATGGCTTGATCGATAAACCCACCACCCATTTCAAGCTCAAGAATGCCCTTATCAATACAAGAAAGATGTTGATTTTTAGCCTAACTTTAGGCATGCATAAAGCCAAAATTGTAAGTCATATGAAGGAATCATAAGATCCCTTGTGTGCATGGAAAATCCATATAATTTCAAATTGAATCTAGTCTAAATCACCTCTGATATTAATCTATGGCATAAGTTGTAGTAAAAGGTCCTAAAATGCAAATTTTTGGTAGTGAAGAGATAACTTGTTGACCTCCAACTAGCAACTTTGCTTTCAGGACTGGCAGGTGAAAATCCACCACTTCGAGCATGTCTATATAGGAAAATTATACATTTTTTAATGACTGTGACATCCAATTTCACTCTCAAGTGTATTTTTACTACTGTTTTGGAGCATGAAAACACTGACAACAAATGTGTTTGGAAGGCTACAAGGAGAAATAAACTTGTCATGAGCAATTGTTCACGAGCATGGAAACACCAAGTAAATTTAGTAAGCTTCTCTTAGCTTCAAGAATATGAAATTATTTACTAACGGTTCTAACCATGTGAAGGTGGAATCTGATTTGACACCACTAACCTAAAAAAAATGTTAGTAAGTAATTAAAGATGAAATTTATGTACGTACTACCTATAAAACCAAAATGTTTTGGTAAAATTGATTACATATACATTTTAAAAATCAACATACCTATGTATTTCAATCTAACAAACCACTTGGATCTATTTTAGTCTTGATAGTATCAAGAATAGCTTCATGGTCTGACTCACAAAATTTCCATAGATTCTTATTTCTTGGCCTCCCATGATATTTTTCTAATTAAATATTCATTACAAGAACCAAATTTGAATAGTGTAGCATCTTCCTATGAGTTTCAAAGTCTTCAAACAACCATACATTTTAATTTTTTATAAGAAATCATTGAAGCCAAGTTCCAGTGAATACCATAGACCTAGTGGGATAATCAATGTTTTCTCCATCTATGATCAGGGAAGTCAATTTTTTTTCGGTCTACACACCAACATAAGTAGTAATATGTTCCCTCTTCATTGTCCTCATCTAAAATAACTCCAAAAACATGGCATGTATCATAAAAAACAATTTTTAATGACATTATGAAGATAAATTATGAGAATAAATAGTACATAAAGATTCATCTTTTACCTAGTTGTACTAGATCAGATATATGGTCAAAGTCATATGATGATGTCATGTTTATAAGTTGCAATGCTGGTGGATTATAATTAGAGGTTTATAACTTCAATCATCCACCCACTCTTTTGACTCACACTCATTCCAAACAAATTCCAATCATGCAGAACAAAATCATGCCGAGTGTCACATATGAATAGTCAAAGAACCTACATTTGAGCTATGAAATGAGTGAAGCTCACTTGAACCTGTTAGAGTCATACAATCCTCATAGTTTTCCAAGTCTTTTTCCTTCATTAACCAAAAAAGTCTATGAATAGTAGAATTTAATTGAGCACCATGACATATGTTCTCATTACACCATTCAACCATAGTTTTTACATCAATAAAATTAGCAACATTGTCACATTTTAACTCCTCCCTTGCAACAGTTCTTTTTACACATGCTCCAGCACCATCATGCTCCCCTTTTCCATGGCCAGCCTCAGTGAAACTCCAAATATGTTCTATACCAATGGTAACATGCATTATTCTCAACCAATAAAACATTCATGCATTCTTGAATTGTTATATGCATTTGTCTGACCAAATGTAATGTTATTTGAAAATAATGTTCCTCTGAGTCAATTGTCCATAGAACTTTTCAAAACAACCTTGCACATAATCTATACAATGTGATCATTCATCAATAATATAGAAATGGTACTCCTTTAATATTTTTTGATCTTCCTCTGTACTATTATGTGCATGCATGAATGTTATATGCATGAATATGGTAATTTGTGTTGAGTTGTAATATTGTGATTGAACTTCCATTTGTGGTTTGAATGTATAATTTTCAGCAAAGTCAATTACTAAAACAATAGAATCAAGTGGGAATGTGTCCTTTCTTATCTTTAAATGTTCATCCAATAATTTATCCCTATGTGTGTGCCTTGCATACTCATCAATAATTTTTTTCATGAATTCGACCATAAATTATGAAACAGGGATCTCTTTCATAACAAGCTCGCACCTTTTAGATTCTTTGCCATATTTTACTTGATAAGTCATAGATTTATATTTTCTCAAACCAATTAATTCCTTTCTAATTTCACTTGTACACTTCTCATGGATAAATATTTTTAATTTTGGCAATCTACCACAATGTTGCAATTTCCATCCAAACATGCTTTCTTATAAAAGAACCATCCATCTGATCTTTCACAAAAAATATTTGAAATAAATTTCTTGACTGATTTTGGTAGAACTTTTGTGCCACACTCCTACAAAATATTTTTATTATGCAAAGTATAATGAATATGGTGAAAAATATCATAGTGCATTGAAAATTCAACATGTTTCCTACAACAAGTGGTGCATGTGTGATTTATTTTTTAATAAAAAGGTTTGGCCATCTCAAAAATTCTTTGACTAATATCAATTTGTGGATGTTTTTCTAAAAATTTAGAGTATAATTGTGTTTGATTCATATCCAAGAAATATTTTAGATGCGGTTCATGATTACGAGAACCAACTCTTCTTTTCACTACATCTCTTGTATTGGGTGAAACTCTTGTATTATCTTTCCAAAATTGTGCAAGTCTTTCAAAGCATTGGCTATAGCCTTATCCTTTTATGAAAGTCTACCAAAGAATTCCCATATCTCTTTTGTATTGGATTTATTAAGTCTTGCACATATTTCAATTGCTTTCATTAATGTTTTTCTATTTATATCGAGTGTTTGACGTGTTTTTGAAATCAGCCATTATTTTCCTATTTTAGTACTTATTGTACAAGTTGTCATTATATGTCGGACAGCATTACAATCTTTATTGCATGATTTCAGGCCTATAATATGATATGCATCATGTAGATTTTCAATAATTTCATCATTTTTATCATCCATGTTAGATGTTCTTAGTCCTAATGTGTACAATATAGGTCTCATCTTAACCAATTTCATCAATGAAACAAATAATTGACATCTTTGACTATCATACTCCAATCTATGAAAGAAACAATCCCATATTTCTTGAGCCAATCTTCTTGAACGGTGTGTAGACATTTTTTTATGCATTGGTTTCAAAATATTTTCATCAACTTCAATTAAGTACTTATCTTTTCTATGCACAATTCTTCGAGGTGTTGTTGTTGGCGGAATCCGTTCAGAGGGTGTTTCAAAATCATTATATGTTTCCATAAAATTTTCTTCATTATATGTTTCCATGAAATTTTCTTCATTGTTAACTTCATCATCATTTGATTCCATTAAATTTTCTTCATTGTTTGTGGGTAAAGTATCATGCATAGGCTCTTCATCAACAAAATCAAAAACTTTAAACTTTGAATGTGAATTTCTAACATTATCTAATTTTTTGTTGTCAATTTCATCATAATTAAATTCATTATTATGAATTTTATCATAATTAAATTCATTATTGTAAACTTTATCATTATTCAATTGATTATTGTCAATTGCCTCATTATCTAAGGCATTTGGCTCATCAAGGTTAGTGTTTGTACCTTGTCTGGAATGAAATGATTACATTCGTACCTTTTTTTTTTCTCTCAACTCTTTTAATTACTCCAGTGTTTTTTCTTCAACTTCTTCCTCTTCCCTAAACATGAACCAGATCTTATTTTGACAAAAGTAACCAAGAAAGTACTTCAAATGTGGGGTCCAAAAAAAACTTGCAACCAAAAAAGTACACAAGGAATGTCTGTGGGGACAACAATCTTGATTACAAATAAAAATAGATGTTTAAAACTGAGTTTTTGTATTGGGTTCATTAAGTCTTGCACATCTTAAAATTGCTTTCATTAATGTTTTTCTATTTATATCGAGTGTTTGACTTGTTTTTGAAATCAACCATTTTTTTCCTATTTTAGCACTTATTGTACAAGTTGTCATTATACATCGGGCAGCATTACAATCTTTATTTTGTGATTTTGGGATTATAATATGATATGCATCATATATATTTTCAATAATTTCATCATTTTTATCATCCATGTTAGATGTTCTTAGTCCTAATGTGTACAATATAGGTCTCATCTTAACCAATTTCATCAATGAAACAAATAATTGACATCTTTGACTATCATACTCCAATCTATGAAAGAAGCAATCCCATATTTCTTGAGCCAATCTTCTTGAATGGTGTTTAGACATTTTTTTATGAATTGGTTTCAAAATATTTTCATCAACTTCAATTAAGTACTTATCTTTTCTATGCACAATTCTTGGAGTTATTGTTGGTGGAATCCATTCAGAGGGTGTTTCAAAATCATTATATGTTTCCATGATATTTAATTCATTATTTATTTATTCATTATATGTCTCCATGAAATTTTCTTCATTGTTAATTTCATCATTATTTGAGTCCATTAAATTTTCTTCATTGTTTGTGGGTAAAGTATCATGCATAGGCTCTTCATCAACAAAATCAAAAACTTTAAACTTTGAGTGTGAATTTCTAAAGTTATCTAATTTTTTGTTGTCAATTTCATCATAATTAAATTAATTATTATGAATTTTATCATAATTCAATTCATTATTGTAAATTTTATCATTATTCAATTTATTATTGTCAATTGCCTCATTATCTAAGGCATTTGGCTCATCAAGGTTAGTGTTTGCACCTTGTCTGGAATGAAATGATTGCATTTGTACCTTTTTTTTATCTCAAATATTTTAATTGCTTTGGTGTTTTGTTATTCAACTTATTCCTCTTCCCTAAACATGAACTGGATCCCATTTTGACAAAAGCAACCAAGAAAGTACTTCAAATGTGGGGTCCAAAAAAAACTTGCAACCAAAAAAGTACACAAAGTACACAAGGAATGTCTATGGGGACAACAATCTCGATTATGAATAAAAATATATGTTTAAAAGTGAGTTTTTGTTTTACTTTAAGGAATGTGTTCATTTTATAGGAATGCATACGCATTCCTTTAACATGTACGTATTCCTTGAATTATACGCATATACTATAAAAACAAGCAAAAAGGCTCATATTCAATGCATTTTCCCACTATAATACTATAATATGATGCAATAAGACTATAATATGATGCATAAATCCATAATATGATTCAATAAGACTAGTAGATGTTGTAATAATGTTATCATATCATGTAATAAGGCTCAATATGATGCAATAAGACTATCACACAATGGAATAAGACTATCATATGATGCAATAAATCTCTAATATGATGCAATAAGGATATCATTTGATTCAATAAGGCTCAATATGATGCAATAAGGATCATTATGATGCTTAAATCTCCAATACATGATGAAATAAGACTCTTTATAAGCCTATGAAGCAATAAGACTAATGAATGATGCAATAAGACTCTTGATAAGACTATGAAGCAATAATACTAATGAATGATGCAATAAGGATCTATATGTAAGACAAAATGAGATAATTTTTTCCAAAATCCCATCATAGGTCCTTAAAAAACTAGGTGAATAACAAGTTCACAAATTGACACTAATCACATTCATGAATTTATGTATTTATGATGAAATCAAAGAACTTAGGGGTTGTGTTTGTTATAAAATTAGGTTTTAGGGATAGGGGTTCATTCTAACAGGTTTTTACATGTGTATATGTCATGAAATTAGGGTTTAGGGGAACTGTACATGTGTAGATGCCATGAAATTAGGGTCTAGGGGAATTGTACATGTTCAAGTGATAAAATTAGGGTTTATGATCAACATGTCACAAAACATGACCTAATTTAGCCCTTTTAATCACATTATAGACTCCAACTTAGGTTTAATGGGTTGAAATTGGCCACATTTGCATTTGTATTTGCATTTTTGATTAAATTAGATTCAGTTAAGCCATACATATTGCATCTAGATTATACAATTGATTGGGCCATAAATTTGGTTTAGGGGCTCAATTTTTCCCATATCACACCCCTAATTGAACCAATCGACTAATTGGTTCAATTCATGATAGATAGAATCATACTTAATTTTGTCTCAAATCATATATCATGATGTTATAGTTATGTCAAGAAGGGGTTCAAATTGGCTTCCCATGCCTCCTTGATTGAATTTCCCCTATAGTTGAACCTTGTTGTGCCATGTGTGTACCTCATACACCTGAAAGTGTTAAATCTATTTGAGATGCATCAATTCCTAGAAGTTTCAAAGTTGACAATGCCCCAAGAGGCCAAATCCAATTATATATCACCACATGTACCTTGTACATGCTCAAAAGTGTCAGCACTGTTAGAGGTGTTAGGTCCTAGAAGCATTAGATAACTCTATTAGATCCCTGTGAGGCCTGATATAATTAGATACATCACCATGTGTGTATCTTGTACACACATATTTGTGTTAGATATCTAATTGTCACTTGTCCTAGAAGCATCAGATTTGTTAGAGCCTCAAGATGCCCAATCTAATCAAATATTTCCACATGTGTAGGTCTAGTACACCTAGAGAAGTGTTAAAGTTGTTAGATATGCACATCTTTGATACTTAGACATGTTCCATCATCGAGCCAACCAATCCAACTAAGGCCTATTCACAAATTTACCATACATACATATAAGCCAATAATGTTTAAAGATTGGCATCGATCCAATCAACTCATGTCTAGTAAATAATTCACATGATGTGAGCTTCTGACTTGCCATTATTGTATGAAAATTGTCATGTAGAGCCCTTTAAGGTCCCATCCTAATTGAGGAATCGCTTAATGTTATCATTTTTATACATGTATGTATTCCAATTATTTATATTCCTATACCTTGAATTACCTCTAGATCCCAAAGTACATTCATATTAAGTCTGACACATAGGAGAGAAGACAATTCAACAATGGACAAGCCTCAACCTCAAATCCCAAGTTGAAGCAAGAATTTTGAGACATGTACTACTTTCTTACAGTCCACATCATAAGGTTTAAGCTCATTACAATGAAATATGAATAAGATGATTGAAGATATATGTAAAAAATATATAATCTTGAAACCTTTGGTGAGGGGGTGCACATTGTTATTTAATTATGATCAAGCATCTATATGAGGTGAGTATTTCATCATCTACATGAATAATTATTGGGTCTCTCTGCTCAACATCATCCTTGAGGGGAAGTAGGTCTCAGATTTAGGGGGCATTATCATAGGTTTAATTTATCTTGAGTAAGATCAATAGAGTTTGAGTTGGGGTAACTTATACATATGTCATACTTGGTCAATGCCAGGTCTACACCATCCTTTAATGGCTTCAAACAAAGTCCCTAGTGTATTTATATATTTTCTAATCTATACATTCATCACTATAGGCATGACATCTTAAAACCACACAATCACTAATGGATACATGTGACCATTTCAAGTTTATTGAGCTCAAAAACACATCTTATACAAATAAAAATGTGTACCCAACTTGACCAAAATATTAAAGAAAAACATGTACATACCTTGTACCCATCATCCTACTTTCGTATCTTACCATCCCAATTACATAGTAAGGTATAGAACTCTATAGTATTGATAAGCACCAAGTGTTGTCTAGCTTGTTTTTATCTTGTAATTTTTGCATCCATGGTGTGGCTAGGACTAGTCCCATGTCAAAGACACACTCTTCAGATGATGTGGGAATGAATGGAGTGGTTGATTGTTTTCCCATGTATGATGGAGGGGTAGATGAAGGAGGTGCATGGAATGGAGGATTAACCATATTTTCACAAGAGATCTTAATTTTAGGAAAATTTTGAATAATTTATTTGAATACATTAGGGGAATCAAATGAATAATTGTAACAATAGCATACTCTTGTTATACTTTCGATTGGGACCTCAAAATGCATCTATTAAATTAGATGCACTAAGTGACCTTGAAAGAAACTTAAGGGACTTTATTCAACACATTTTAGGAATGTTTTTGGGACAATCCAAGGCATGATACATAGGTATTAGGCTCCATTAGATAGCATTATTGAAAAAGATATCCAAGAGATGCACCGTTACACCAAGGGCTCAATTATTATTTCTACTTACACAAGATTAGATATACTACGTAGTCTAATTTAATAGGTTTTCCACTTAAACAAATTAGTTCAAAATTTATAAATAAAGGGGTCTGGTCAAAGATATTGAAGAAACAATGAAAGGGTAAGAAAATATTTTAGGCAAGTAGGATAATATAAATAAGAAACACAAAATTTAAGGGCAAGTGGGATTTTAGGCAAGTAAGGTGGTAAGGTATATCCTTGCCCTACTAGGGGAAAGGTCCCAATAGTTGTGCATGTTTTAATTATCGAACAAGGATTTTGTTAACACGTGTTCTATTGATGAAACATATTGGTGTATATAAATATTAAAGTGCACAAGAAGCTGAACATGTAATATCTAATACTTGTTCAACATTTATTATATAAAATTAAAAGTAACCAATCACATATTGACAAGTAAGAGTCAAGTATTGATACTCCAATGCACAGTGATTGGTACTCTAAAGGTTAAGTTTTTTTATCATAGGTTTAAAAAAAGCATTTTATGACCTCTCATGATAAAATCAATTATATTGTAAAATGTGTAATGTGTTAGACCTTGAAACCTTATTTATAAATAGTTAAGATGACATATTTAAATGGGTAAAATTTTTGAAGTCTAATTCAATGTTATGGTACCTTAATTCACTATCCAAAGCTAATGGGACCTTTCCCCTATAAGAAACATGAAATTTGGCATTTCCCCTATAATTATGCATGGCTAATGGGACCTTTCCCCTATAATAAACATGAAATTTGTTTGTTTTGTGTTATTTCAACTCAATGTGTATGCATTATATAACACATACGCATTGTATGTTACGTTATATAATGCATATGTATTATACAACATGTACACTTTATACAAAGTACACACGTTATATAATATGTATATGTTATTTGAATTTGAATTATTAAAATTGAGCCTTTAGGCTTAGAAATGGCTTGGAGTTTTGATCCAAAGGCTTGTGATTGTGCATCTACAGCCGAGACCGAGAGTTTTAGGAAAAACCAACAAATTTAAATTACAATCACCAAATACACTATGTATTTCAACATCAAAATTAGAAAAATTAACACCGTTACGAAAAGCATGTTGTGCTCTTTCTAAATATGTGATTTTTATAATTTTTGGGCTATTTTAAGGGTTCAAACTATATTTATTTCTAACAACACCTATTTAAGGCCACTACATGCCGCACCCATACATGTCTATTCATCTTTATCTAATTTGTTTTTCATTGATCCAAATGAAAAACAAATTATATGGTAACAAACTAGGCCTAATTCTACACGCATTTTTAAAAAAATCAATTTCATTTTTTTTTGAGGTAGTTAGGGTGGGACTCATGGCCAGCTATCTATTATTTTGTCAATTTTTACCCTTTCCTTTTGCTAGTCATAAAATTCTACATCCTTGTACATACTTACACATTTGTATCCATGTGTGGCCTAAAATACCTCTCACTCAATTGTGCTAATATTATATCAACACCAACATGAATAACTATCCCTCCATAATGCTTCTCTTGTATCAAATTCTTAAGCAATGATCCTCTGGGTATGCACAATTACATCCCTTTCAACAATAACCCTTCATGTAAGAAGTAATATAAGCAAGGTTTTCAACCAAAGATCAGTGGTTCTACACATCCTCTCCATGCCTTTGTTAAAACTTCATCCTATACATAAATATATTTCATGGAATCAAATGTCATGACATCCACATGCATCTCATGCAACAAAACACATCTTCTACTTAACACATCCATAATTTTATTTGATTCCTTAATTTTATGCTTAATGATAAATTAGTAATCTTACAATAATTCCACCCATTTCATATGTTTTTGAGTAGGCTTACTTGACTATTTATGAATTGTAATGATTTATGGTATGTGTACAACATAAACTCCTAAGTAAACAAGTCGTGTCTCCACTTTTGTAGAGCCTGCACGATGGCATAAAATTCCTGAAAATATATTGAATACTTCCTATGTGCATCATTTAGTTTCTCACTAAAATAGGAAATGTCTCTACCTTCTTTACTCAACACAACTCCAATGTTTTTTCTAGGAGTCATAATACCCAACATTGTTAATTCAATGATTTTCTTCTTCAGTTTTTGAAGTCCATAATTTGCATATGTCGTTCATGAGAAATATTTATTTTCTCTCTACATCACTTTATTGAATAATGTGCATATTATTTTGAATTGTCTTATGAACTTCCTACATAATATCATCAATCCATGGAAACTTAGCACCTCAAACGTACTCTTGGTTTGTGACCTTTCAGCTATAGCTCACACCTTCTCAAGATTTATCTTCAAACTTGCTCGAGATATCACAAATCCCAAGTATAGAGTATCACTTCTTAAATTTTATAAAAATATTATCTTTGCATATACACTATGACACTCTTCACAAATTATCCAAGTGTTCATCTTGCATTGTACTAAAAAATCAATGCTTGATCCTGATACATAATGACAAACTTGCATATAAAAGGTTGTAACATTGTGTTCATGAGTATCATGAACGTGTTTGGTGTGTTAGTTAACCTAAATGGCATGAGTAACCACTCATGTGATATTGCATCATAAAATAAATCTTCCACTCATCATACCTTTTATCTTGACTCAGTGATATTCACTCTTCATATATATTTTCATGAAGTATTACACTCTGCTTAAATAGTCCATAAAATCATTCATGCAAAGCAATGAAAGCCTGTACTTGATAGTGATCTTGTTTATTGATCTATAATTAGTGTATATCCTCCATTATCATCCTTTATTTGGTTTTAATATTGTAGGTACTACACATGATCTAATAAAGTGTCTAATCAACCTTTTTTCAATAAATTCTTGAACTTACTTCTTCACTTTCTCACTTGTCATAAGTGTCGACCTATATGCAAAGACCTTGGAAATAGGTCCATCTAATGAAATATACTACGAATGGGTATAAATATATCCATAATATACTTATACATGATACCCTTATACTCACCTAGTATCTCCTCCATTTCACATGGAAGGACTTCTTCCTATGCTATTGCATCCTTATTTTGCATAAGTTTTGGAATGAATGCATAGCACTCACCTTCCTTCTCTATCTCATTCAGGAATTGATTTCCTAAAATTAGAAACATTTTATGACTTATTTATAGTTCCATACTTGTATCCTTTAAAGGATTCAAAATATATTTCTTGCCATCATTTACCAAGGTTTAAGTGTTTTCATGACCATTATGTTGAACCTTCCATTCAAACTGCTAGGGTCAACCAAGTAACACACCACATACATCCATGGGCATTATGTCACACATGACTTCATATTTGTATGCACTAGTCTGAAAGCATAATTTACATTACTCATTCACCAATATTGATGTAACTTCAGTATCCAAGACATCGTATATGGATTCAGGTGTGTAATCTTTTTCAAACCAATATTTTCAACAATCTCATTATAAAAAAGATTATTAGTACAACTACCAATATTGACTTTACAACACTTACCTCTTAATTTTAAAATGGTTTTGAATAGATTCTTCGTATGTGTGGATGTTTTCTCCACTTTAGATGGTTTAAACACTCTCTTTATGATTAAATCTTCCCCATATTATGACTATTTTGAATAGTTAAATAACACAATACTCTCCCTATCTACATGCACAACATGGTTTCTAACATCATTTCTCCTCATTCCACTTTTTTTTGTGCTTACAGACATTCCAACTCAAGATATTTGGTTTCTCTCCATAGAAAACATGTACTCATAAACCTTTTATCTTTTCCACATTTTGGTATCCTCTTCCTATGAAATAATATCCTCATCCTATTTCTACATGACATTGATCATGAGAGGTACTCACTTCACCTTCTTACACATGATCTAGATTGTCACTTCACATTTTTTGACCTCTATCTAGAAATTTCCTTTAATTCATGCACTATTATGTTGTCTATGTGATAAATTCTCTTATGATTTTAATTCACACTAATAGGCTTCCTTCATAATTTGTAGTCTAACCAGGCCAAACTCATCTTGATTAAAAATATGCAATATATTAACATACCTTGAGACCTTCTCTACCCCACTTTCAATGTGATTGGTATGAATTATCAAATGATATAACTCCTCTATGTAGTCCTCCACACAAATATTTTATCCTAGGTTTTGAAACTTCTTGAATAAGTTTAATTGGTAATCTAGAGGCAATCATTTTGTGTTGAGCTTAGAAGCCATCATCTTCCAAGATTTTTTCTTTTCTTTTCCCTTTTCCCCTTCTATCAATTTGAACATGATCCTAACACAAAGATGAACATCTCTTCAAATTTTTTTAATTAAAATTAAACATTCTTGAGTCCTTTATCGACTCATAGTCAAAATATTTCTCTTATTCTATGATCCAATCATCTAGGTCCTCAAGACACAAGCTTATTAAACAGTTTGGGACATACATGCATGATCCCCTTCAAATATTCAAAATAACCTTCAAATAAATATCTATAGATTCTTCATCAAATTCTTCTTCTCCACCCTTAAATGCTTCAACATCATTGGAGATTTCATCTTCAAATCTTATTTTTTGAGGCATTTCCATAGCTTTGGAAAGTGTTTCATGGAGATCTCCCTTCTAGTATGCCAATTATGTCACTCTATGTGGTCTATTTCCCATCATTTTGATTGTAATTATTATATGTGCCATATATATTTCCTCACACACAACAAAATTATCAAAATATTAAAATCTACACCTTTTATCCAATAACCTAAGGGCTGGAAGATGCCTACAACCAATTTCTACCCAAACTTGAAAATATGGAAAGTCTTAATTAAAATAGGAATTAAAATCCTAACCCAATACCAAATTGATTAAGTCTTAATTAGAGCATCCAATAAAGGACTATGTTACACCATACAATCCACATATTTATAGACACAAAATGACCTTGCACATGTAAAGTATATTATGCAACTTAAAGGAAACAACATGATTCTTTTATTAATTTAACAAGGAAAATATTATATAATCAAGGCAAAATACAACACATTATTTGACACAACCTCACAATGAATATTTTACAACAATCTAACAACATATGCACTCCTATGACTATAATACTAATTAGACTTGTAAATAATAAGACTTTATTGAACCTACTTAGTTCCTTCTGCTCTTTGGCTAAAGAAAATATTATGATTCCATCTTTGAGATTAAAGCTCTAAAAATTATTCATCTCCGCTTCTTATGTTCTTTACCTCCTCTATTTATATAATCTGGTGAGAGAATAAATATCTTATTACAAATAAAGGTACATTTGTAAAGATTCCTTTTCCTTATCAGATCGCTATTAGATAGAATGACCCAGTTGTTAGGAAATCACTCATAAGGGAATTTTCATTCGATTAAGACTAAAACAATATTTAAGTCATTTTAATGTGTAGAATAAAAAACCAAATATATGTATTTGGCATATTAATTCATCATCATAAGTGTACACAAAGATATGAATGAGTTTTTAACTTAAATAGTCACACAAGGGTTTGCATTATTTCTTTCCCATAGAGTTTCCAAAATAGAAAATGATTTTGCACACAGATGTGAAAGGTTACTCAAAGGTGCATGAGCTTATTATTACTAATATAAATATTAATATTTGGTCTATCTAGGATCAAATAAGAACCGGAGCACAGATCATGTATGAGAGAGGTCAAACGAGGAAAAAAATAAATGAGATATACTATAGTACAAATTATTGTCTCAATGTTCAGTGTGTATATGTTCACATTTATTATGGTCTAACTTAGGAAGTGTTATTACCAATGTGTGATTTAATATATGCACAAATTTGTTTAATGTAATTTAATGTTGGTAGTTATCCTCACATGTGTGACACATTTATGTGTACTTTTGAGAATGATCCCACCTTTCACTCCAATAATAATCTCCCACTCACCTCATATTTTTCCTATATGATGAACCTTTTTGTTCTTTTATAAATTCATAATATATCTTAGAGTCATATCTTGAGCTAGTGGAGATGTTTTTTCAGATAGTCATATTCTAGTACAATTATTATTGGTTGCACACATGTACATTGTATATATTATTAGTGTAATATAGTGTGATTTTGATGGTGAATCTCTTTCTCTCTTATGAGTATTATTGTGTGGATGTTTACATTATAAAATTTTCCTAGGCCATCCTCATCTATAGTATGGCATCACAACTATGTTATTTTAACTTGCAGAATAGTAGTGAGCACCTAGTGAAAACTCATGATATCTACACAAGTGGTACAAATTCACTAATAAAAACATTAAAATGTTATGGTAATTTTGGAACCATAAAAAATGACTACATGTGGATAATTTTGAATCATAATAGATGTTGAGAATACTAGATGTCACTCATAACATGGACTATTTTATGGATGCAAGATAGCTAGTGATCCCAAATGCTACTACATCGAGGAGATAAAAATAGATATAAGTATAAGGGGTAAGGAAAACATTACCCATTATGATAGGATTTTTTTAAAGTTTAAGAGGAATTTTATTCCTAAATATGATCAACTATATTTTTTGAGGATCCAAAACTTGAGACAAAAGAAGTCAAGTGTAAAGGACTACACAAAAGAGTTATACAAGATCACAATTTAAGCTGGTAATATTGAGATAGACTAAGAAAATGTAGCAAGATACACCAATGTATTGCATATAAATATTCAATATAAGCTCAACATAGTAAAATACATAAAAAATAGGAGTGTAATAGTTGTAATGCAACTATGCAAATAATGTAACCACTGAACGTGGAAATTCATGTAATGTGCAAGATGTAGGTACTAACAAGATATAATATAATCAATATAAGATGTCTTATTATGATAAATGGAATTCAAGAAAAATATATCACCAAAAAATTCATTTTATAAATATGCACATTAGGTAAGGTATACCACACATGTGATCATTCAGCCTAGGGTGTGAGCAAGAGAGTATTCATGTAACATTTGATAGTCCATATATAACTTGTATATCTAGCATTTCACCCACTAAAATAGATACCATGAGAAACATATGTGTAAAACATGAATGCGGAAATCCTATAGCATAGGGATATAAGCATGGCATGTGTCTGTTGATAATCAAATATTTTTATTTTTTGTATTTCCTGATGTTTTTGACATTTATAAATTTTTAGAAGAATAAAAAAAGAAAGCCAAGTTACAAGGAATAAAAAATTCAAATAGTAATGATAAAGGGTAAAATAAATATAAGCGAGTGAACCTCAATCAAAACTAAAAATAGAAGCCAAATGGTTCAATCAATAAATACTAAAATAGCTAGGTCGAAAGGAACAAACAAACAAGAAGTGGAAGAAGATTCCATACTAGTTGCTTCTTCCCTCAAAACTTAATGTATGCTAGGTCAAGGTCTCAACATATATTTTGTCATCTTCCAGAAGTATGCAAAAGTATTTAGAATGTGATGAAAAAACAAAGGGTAAGGGCCAATGCAATATAAAAATCAACAAAAAATTAAGGGGCTATAAAAATGTTAAATTAAAATTGAAGGAAAACATAGGTGTCAAATCTAGAATAATATATGGCATGAAAAAAAATACAAGGGAGGAAATTACCTAAAAGATATGATGTATAGAATAAAATAAGCCATGTATAGTAATAAAACTATAATACACTAATGAAATATCAATGAAGTGCAAGATATAGGCTAGTATGTCTAATTGATAATATAATATGTGATGTCATAATATATAATTTTAGAGTCATATGTTCACATGAAGTATTGAAAAAATGGTCACAAACTATTAATAAGTACAATAATCATCTTAAGGAGAGATATGCAGAGAATGAGATGAGAGAGTTGTATGAACCTCTACAATATCATGCATAATAATATATTGTGATAAAATAGACGCTTAAATATTAATCATATTAAGAGGTTACAAATCAATCTTGGGATGCATGTAAGTGCAAATGGTAAGACTTAATGGTGCAACTTCAGGATACCAAACTCAAGGAGTTGGCACTAGAGATAGCTATAATTTTCAGATTGTAGGAAAAATAATCATTGTTATAAATGATGTTACAGACTCAAATGTAGTAGGAACTATAACTTAATGTGGTGAAATAGGAGAAATAATCACAAGAAAATGAATGATTCACTTCTCATAAATCATATTTTATGATCACATCTATGATCTCGAAGGTAGTATACGTAGCTTACAATGTGTGTCATGAAAAATATGTAGCTTATAATGTAGAAGGTATCACTTTCATTTGATTAAGCCACAGGTGTCCAAGTACTATATTATACAATCCTACATTAGGAATGAGATAAAACCAAACCAAAAGGGTATGAGGACCAACTATAACTGGGAGTGTAGTACCACCAGGTGGTGTATGAGAATTTTCATTATAACTATGTAGTATCATAGTTATGATATTTAAATATAACTCAGTATAGCTTTAACTAGATATAAATGATTGAGTAATAAATTTTTTTCTATAACCCATGTCAATCAATTTTTTTGTGTACTCGAATGGTAATGTGAAACAAATGCATGAATATATTAATACCCATTTGTTGATTCATCATTACATATCTTTTGGTCATAGAATGTAATATAATATTTTTATTGTGAAGAAACAAAAACCATGCCAATGATGTTATCAATCTCATCCTTGTGTGATGTAGTCAAATGTTGTATATATGTTGTCATATCTACATTGCCTTACTCTATACTATTATGATTTAGAAATGGATTAGTAATTACTTTAAATCATTTTTTGACACATTAATTCAATGTATAATTTTGGCCTTAAATATGAATATTGGTGTTACTGATGAGATCTTGAATCTAATGTATCAATTTGAAGAATCAATTTATAGAGTATCTGGAAGCTCAATGATAGTCACAAAATAAATTTTAATTATACCCTATAGGTAATATGCAAGTAATATCTAATTGATATGGCTCAGGTAAAGTAATATCATTTCAATCAAGTAAATGTTCAAGCACTTTGTGAGGTGAATATACTAATGTCATAAACTGACAAGTGTTCTTAGAATCAATAAATATAATCATATTTTTGGTTTGCATAACTATGTTGATGGTTTTGACCTCATTATTATTTTTATCATTAGGTGCATCATTAGTCTTAGGTTATAAAGTTATTTTTCCTTGATATTTAGAGGTAGTGGATGTAGAAGAAAAAATGTTCACTTTAACATATTGGCATCCACAAGTTTAATCTCAATGTTGCATATTGCATGACAAAGATTAAAAAAATATTCATGCATGTTAAACATGAAATTGTACTCAAGTGGAGCAAGCAAACTATTTGAGAATATACTATGAAGTTCACTACAAGGAATTTATTGTGGTATTTTTGTAAGCATGGTTTTAGATTTATGCACATAGTTAGCTAGACATTCATTAAGTCCTTGTTTGATTTAATAAATTTGATAAAATGTGATATTTTGAATAATGCTTATAGAAAAGTGTGATAAGAACATATTGGTCAAATCATTGAATCTACATGCAAAATCCACAAGATATAAAATCAGTCTAAGCCATAACCTATTGGGTAAGTGCAAGGAAATTATGGGCCAAAAGGAAGTCTAAAGTGGACATTTTTAAAAAAAATGAGATATCTCAACTTTTATAGATTATTTGAGATGGCTAAAAAAAATTTAAGATGATATAAGAACATAATTGTATCATTTTGAGTCTAGTTTATAAACTACTAATTTTGATAAAAATGGTCAATTGTAAGTAAGTCAAACATCTAAAATTAGAAGAGGAACTCTTTTTTTTTAAACATGGTAGATAATTGATCGTCTACCCCCTAAAATTTTTAGCATTGTTTAGTATTGTTTGAAACCATTTAATAGAAAGTTGGATAAGATTGTCTAGTTTGTAACCTATAATTTTTTTTAAATGTTTTAATGATTATT
This sequence comes from Torreya grandis, assembly GCA_037957365.1. Lineage (NCBI taxonomy): Eukaryota > Viridiplantae > Streptophyta > Pinopsida > Cupressales > Taxaceae > Torreya > Torreya grandis. The sequence continues at coordinate 1,518,294 of JARHVA010002148.1, forward strand.
AATTTTACAAGTAATTGGACCTTGAAAACTGATAAAAAAATGAATATTTGGTCATGCGCCCCCCAACTACCTCAAAAAATGTTTTTTTTAAAATATATATAGAATTAGGTGTAGTTTTTAAAAATGTTGGCTGTGCATTTATGATGGAAAAAGTTGAATTTTGTTATTTTCAACCAAAAACATGAATTCAACTGCATTTTTGTGGCTACGGGCCTTAGGCTCAAGAATCCAAGCCATTTTCAAGCATGTAGGCATGTTATTGAAACTATACATAGGAAAAACACATACACACTTTTAGAATCATGAATGCATTACTTTATGTGTGTGTGTGTGTGTAGTCTCATTTTTCATCACTAAAAACATGTACAATGTATTTATTTCATGTGATTTGTGGCCACTCAAAACATACACAAAGATGCATACAATGTTTTCATAGTCTATCCAGCTAACTACCTATTGTCCCTAAAGGTAAACCATACGCCATAAGAGATGTATATGTGAAGTAGAATTGTCTTTTTTTTTAATTTTAATATTTTTTATTATAAAAATGGTGTGTGTCAATATATACACTACCATACAAAGGATATAATTAATACAGTGATGTAATTTGGGCCAATTTGAGCACCTAAACCTTATTTTGACTAGATAGGATATGATTTGGGGTTTAACCAACTTAATTTCATCATGGAATGAATCAAATAGTTTCTAGTTTCAATGATGGAGGTAATTAGGGCCATTTTAAACCCTTTAAATGTAATTACAACTATAGGATTTGATTTAGGGCTAAATTAACTTTGATTTCATGACATGTTGATCTAATTAGTCAATTGGTGCAATTAGTGATGCAATTTGGATAAAAGTGAGCCTCATGAACCTAATTTTGACTATATAAGATGTAATTTGGGGCTCAATCAATCCCAGTGCCATAATTGAAAATAACCAAATAGTCAATCGATTCAATCACGAAGGTGACTAGGGACAATTTAAGCCCCTTCAACCTAATTACAACTATAGAATATGATTTGGGGATCAATCAACCCCAATTTCATCAAATAATGAACCAAAGAATTGATTGGTGCAATGAAAAATATAATTTTGACTATATAAGATGTGATTTTGACCTCGACCAACTCTGATGTCATCACATAATGAATGAAATAGTTGATTGGTTCAATCATGGAGGTAATTAGAGTCAATTTGAGCCCCTTTAACCTATCTATGACTGTATAATGTGATTTAAGGCTAAATTAGCTTTGATTTCATCATATATTGAGCCATTTAGTCAATTAGTGTAATCAGTGATGTAATTTGGGAGAAACTGAGCTATGTGAATGTAATTTCAATTGTATATGATGTGATTTGGAGTGAAATTGACCCTAGTATCATCACAAAATGAACCAAATAGTTAATTAATTCAATCAAGGAGGTAATTGGCATCAATTTGAGCCCCTTCAACCTAACTATGAGAGTAAGATGTGATTTGGGGCTAAATTAGGTCTTATTCCATCATGAATTACTCTAATTAGTCAATTGGTGTAATTAGAGACATATTTTGGGCCAAATTGAGCCCCATGAACTTAATTTATGGCTTTATCAATTGTATAGTATGTAATTTGTGGCTTAATCAATATTATTAGTCAATTGTGATAAAATTATGGTCTTAATTTTATCATAAATGCAATCACAAAGATAATTAGGGATGATCTGAGCCACTTAAACCTAATTATGATTATAAGATGTGATTTAGGCCAAATTTAGCCATGTGAACCTAATTTCAATTATATAAGATGTGATTTTGGCATCAATCAACTCCAATTGCATCATTTAATGAATCAAATAGTTGTTTAGCTCAATCACAAAGGTAATTGGGGCCAATTTGAGTCCCTTGAACCCAACTATGACTACAAGATTTTATTGGGGGATAATTTAGCCCTAATTTTATCATAGATCGAGATAATTATTCAATTGGTGTAATCAATGATGTAATTTGGGCTAAATTGTGCCCCTTTTAAACCCAATTCTGACTATATAGGATGTGATATGAGGCTCAATCGATACCAAATTTATCACTGCAAGAACCAAACAATTGATTGGTTCAATCATGAATGTTATTAGGATCAATTTAGCTATTATTTCATTATGAATTGATTGAATTAGTCAATTGATTCAATCAAATATGTCATTTGGGACAAACTAAGCCTCATAAACCTAATTTATAGCTCAATTGATTGTATACAATGCAATTTATGGCTTAATCAACCTTAATTCTATCATAAATGCAATCATAGAGGAATTTATGGCTAATATGATCCCCTTAAACCTAATTATAACTATAGGAGGGAAATTGGGCCAAATTAATCCATGTGAACCTGATTTCAACTGTATAAGTTGTGATTTGGGCATTAATCAACACTAATTGCATCACATAATGAACCAAATAGTCAATTGACTTAATCATGGAGGTAGTAGGGCTAATTTGAGTCCCTTAAATCTAAATGTGACTATAAGTTTTGATTTTATGCTAACTTAGCCTTAATTTTATCTTAGATTGAGGCAATTAGCCAATTGGTGTAATTAATAACGTGAATTATGCCAAATTAATGCTCTTTTAAACCTAATTTTGACTATATATGATGTGATATGGAGCTTGATCAACACCAATTATATCACTACATGAAATAAATAATCGATTGGTTTAATCACAAATGCAATTGGGACTAATTTGAGCCCCTTGAACCTAGCTCCTCTAATATGACATGATTTAGGGCTAAATTAGCTCTGATTCCATCATGAGTTGATCAAATTAGTTAATTGGTATAATTAGAGACATGATTTGGGCCAAATTAAATCATGTGAGCCTAAATTATTCCTTAATAAATTATATTAGATATAATAAGTGGCTTAATAGACCCTAATTCTATCAAGAAAGCAATCACGAAGGCAATTGGAACTAATGTGAACCCATTGAACCTAATTATGACTATAAGATGGGATTTGGGCCAAATTGAGCCATGTGGACCTAATTGAGCCAAATTGAGCCCCTTGAACCTAATTTAAGGATCAACCAATTATATAGGATGCAATGTGTGGCTTAGTCAACCCTAATTTTATCACAAAGGTAATTGGGGCCAATATGAGCCCCTTTAACCTAATTACAACTATAGGATAGGATTTGGGCCAAATTGAGTTATGTGAACCTAATTTATCCCCATTAACATAATTTATTGCTCAATTGATTACATAAGATGTAAATAAAACCTGATTTTATAAAAAATTAAAGCAATTATAAATAAATGAAAGGTATAAAGAAACCATCGAACACAAGGTATAAATAACCCTTCAATAAATGGTATGAATAACATGTATATAAAAACACATTACACATTATAATGTGTATGTATTACTTGTTTTACCAATAAAATTCTTTCTCTAATGTCAATATTTTATCTCTTTAGAGATTTTTGTCCCGACACTTTGCATTCTACATCATTCTACACTCTACATAATGCAAGACAAAAGTTATCAAGGTGTTTTTTCTGTCACCACCCTTAAAAGCTATCAAATTTGAGTAATTATGGGTGTTAAATTTGTTCTAAATTAATGAAAAATTTAAAGCACAAAATTCTAGAGCAATTACAAGTGTTGAAAGAAAAATAAAGGGAACATATTCAAACATTTCATTAAAGACAAGGTACATATACTATCCCAAATGAAAAAAATTTCATGGATAATGATGAATAAATAATGACGATGAATGTTTACCTAAAATTCTAAATTATGTTTCAAGTCCAAATTCAAGATATGATTTTTTTCATTTTGGTGATGATGATAACATGCATGATGATTTACCCCCTAACAATGAATAAATTACATGGAAACTTAGATTGGTGAAAGTAACAATGAATAAAATTCCATGGAAACATTGCATAGTGAAAGTAGCAATGAAGTAAACTATATGTGAACACAAAATTATTAAACTAGGAGCGAAAATAATAATATGAAAACACCAAATCAACAAACTATACCATTAGTAACATCTCCCATGACTTTTCGTATAAGACTCATGTACTTAATTGAAGTTGATGACAACATTTTGAAACTAATGCCTATGAAAATTTTAGACCACCATTCAAGAAGAAAGGCTAAAATAATTTTGGATAATTACTTTGAAAATTTAAACAACACTCGAAGATGTCAATTATTTATATCACTAATGAAATTGCTTAAGATGAAACCTATAATGAACACCTTAGGATTAAGAACATCTAATATTAATGGTGAAAACAAGGCAATTTATGAAAATCTACATAATGCATGCCATGTTGTAGGTATGAAAAGATGCACCAAAGATAATAACATTGTGTGATGCATAATTACAACCTATATAGTAAGTTTTCAAAAAAGGATAAAATGATTGATTATAAAATAATTAGAGCACTGAACATAGACATAAAAATGCTAATGAAAGTAATTAGGATATGTAAAATACTTGATGATGCCAATAATAATGACTTATGGGTATTCTTTGGAAGACTTCCATGAAAATACAAAGCTATATCTGATGCTCTTAAATCTTTACTTGCACAATTTTGGAAATACAACACAAGGGTTTCACCCAATACAAGAGATTTAATGATAATAATAGTTAATTCTCATAATTATGACTTGAATCTGAAACATTTCTTAGATATGACTCAAACATAATTGTACTCTAAGTTTTTATAGAAATATCCAAAAAATTATATTATTAAAAGATATTTTGAGATGGCCAAACCCTTCTATGTCAAAATAAATCACACACGCACCACTTATTATTGTAGGCAATATGTGAGACTTTTAAATGCATTATGATGTTTTTCATCATGTATGTTGTATTTTGCACATTGACAACATTTTTCAGGAGTGTGGCATGGAAGTTCTACTAAAATTATCATGTTTAGACTTTGTTTGGAACAAGTGTGAGTCACAATAGTGGATGGATTAATGAAGCTGTAGACATCTAAATCCAATCAACACATATTAGGTTTCACCAACATTACAACCTACAAATATGACATCATCACATAACTTTGAACATGTATATGATGTATGGAAACTAGGTACTTGTAAGATTAATCATTATGTAATAAATTCTCACTATCGACCAACATCATTATTAATTTATTTATTTATTTTATGATGCAAGGCATGTTTTTGTAGTTATTTTAGATAAGGACATTGAAGAGGGAACATATTACTTATTATGTCAATGTATAGAGGGAAAAAAATTGACTTCCTTAGTCATAGATGGGGAAAACATTGACTATCCCATTGGGTTTGTAGTAGTTACTGGAACTTGGCTTTGATATTATCTTATAAAAATTAAAATGTATGGTTGTTTGAAGACTATCAAATATATAGGAAGATACTTCACTCTTAAAATTTGGTTCTTAGGAAAAAATTTCAATTGCTTAAATATCAGGGAGGCCACAAATAATAATCTGTGAAAGGTTTGTGAGCCTAACCATGAAGAAATTATTTCTACTATCAAGATTAGAGAAGATCCTAGTGGTTCATTGGATTGAAATTCTAAAGTGTGTTGAGTTCTCAAATGTAAATGTATTTAATTTTCTCAATATTTTATTGATTTTGTAGATGGTACATATAATTTTTAATTTAATTAATTACTAACATATTTTTTTTAGGTTAGTGGTTCCAAATAAGTTTCCATCTTCATGTGGTTTACATTTTTAGTACAAAATTTTATATTCTTGAAGCTAAATTAACCTTAATAAAAGCTCAAGAGAAGATTGGCATAATTATTATTGAATCCCATATTCTCTTGAGGTTAGAATGCATACTTCATCTCTTAACTGGGTGGATTCAAAGGTCATGGTCATGGGAACACATGTAATATACCTATCCCAATGTGTTGGAAATTATGGATTTATAAGGGAGGTCTCGAAAGTGGAAATGCCAATTGGAGGATAAGAAATTGTCTCTTGACTACATAACTTATTAGTATACCATCTGCCACATATTTATATCTTATGTTAGATGTTCATGCTTCAAGGTGAAATTTTAAGGATTCAACATGCATATGAAGGTTATTTTAGTTTGTACAAATAACTTATGGTTTACATTTTATACACGTCTAAAGTTGGGCTAAAAAACTATAATTTATTGTATTGGGAAGGACATTCTTGAGGCTAGAATGGGTACGATTCCTCCTAACTAGGTGTTATTGGAGGCCAATGACTCAGTCCTAAATTTTATTCACCACCCCAATATGGTAACAATGCCATTTTTCAGCCATGAAGCACCAAAGGTGGAGAACTCTAATTACGGATTGAAGATTGACAACATTTATTGTCAATGTTTTTTCATTCTATATTAGCTATAAAAATCACATTTTAATGTCTATGGAGGTCATGGTCATTGGAACACATGTGATTTGCTTATCTATATATATTGGAAGTGATGTATTTTCAAGGTAGGTGCTAGAAGTGGAAATGTCAGTTTGAGGATAAGAACTTGTCATTGACAAGTGTCCTTTCATGAAGGAGTAGGTTATGATAAATAATATATGTAAGTAGGTAGTTATGAAGTCTTTCATCAATGTGTGTGCTCTTTGAACTAATCTTCTCTTCATTAATGTGGCGTAGAGTAACTCTTGGTCTTCTTGGATGACTCGTCAACCCATTCATTGAATTTCCAATTCTTGTTTAGAAAGAGTTACAAGTATATGTATTGTCATGTGTCATTTTGGTTATGTTTTTAGGATCTTCCACACCACTATTCTACAGTTTTTTTAAACCTCTTCTTTTATCCTCGAAAGCTCATAAACTTCACTAGCTCTCTTTGGCCCAAATGCCTAAAATCTTGCCTTATCTTCATGAATGAAATATCTCTCCATAAGAGACCTTTATATGCCTTTAAAAACTTATATCAACCCTACTAGGTGCCTCGAACACTCTCTAGCACTCCATTTCATACTTAAAGCCCATACTTGTCTTCAATTCCTTGTAACCCTCAAAACAAACAAAAATCTTTGTGTATAAAATTATACAAATTCCCCTAGTAAACCAAACATATATTTGATTACCCACTATGATTTTCCTAATTTATACAAGTTTTTATGACCAGACATTAAGTGCAAGTGCACTTACTCAACCTATTTATCTTCTCAATTAGCCCTCAATTAGGTCTTTAGGCCTAGAAACTATGATTTGATTACACACATACCTCACACATGTGAAACTCCAATAAAATTTTTTATTCAATTTTATTACCTCTTAATCAAGCTCCATGCCAAATTTCAAGATCTAAAACCCTGTGTAGGTGGGTGAGGCAAGAAATGGCCAAAACCCTAGCCTAGGTGCATGTTTAGGTTTGAGATGTAATTGGAGTGGTTTATAAAGAATTTAATAGGTTAAAATTATTTATAATATATATTAAGTCATATAACATCATATGACAAGTAAATATATTGAATAAAATCTATCCAAGGGCACTCCATAGGTCTATAACTAAGCTTCTTGAGGGGCATAGTGGCACAGTCACCTTTTGGACCCAAAGTAGTAGCTTGAAAGGTTAATGAATCATCTTGATAGGATTTTAAAAAAATAATATAAATCCATATAACCTATGTTCAGGATTTCCAAGCTTTATTTCTTGACTTGAAAGCCTATCCTTACCCTGCATGCTCACAAATAAGCCTACAACCATGCTTTTTAGGTCAATTTTATATGGTTTTGCCCTCACACACACCAACTAATGGATATTAATGTTTCTATGAGTACCATTAATTTAATCCTAGTGTTTTATGGTAATTAAAATGCATTTTAGACCATTGGGGAAGTTTTCTCAATCATCAAGTCATATTTAGTCTCTTAGCAGCCTATGAGTGTCTTACACTCTTAAGGATTGTTAATAGAGATAAGGTTCCTAATTAACATACAAATGCCATGGATCATTAGTTAATATGTGTGGTATATTTTTCTTAAGATATTAATTTACCATGCATCCCCTCGTGTAAGATGTGAGCATATCAAATTGCTCCTCTCAAGCTGGCAGACTATGTTTGGTGAGCTCGAGAAAACATTTTGGATTAAAGATGCTATCTTGGTGTTTGGTTCAAGTTATAAATGGTATTTTAGGTTTTTATCACCTCTAAAATTTATTTCATATGATTTTATAATACACTTTTCCCCTCAAAATTCTTGAGACTTGGTCTAAACCATCCCTAGATTTTGTAATCCAATTGACAAATTTAACCTTAGAAGACTATTTCTTGACACTTAACTCTAGTATAGGTCTATTCATCACTTCACTGACCTTTATCATGATCAATCACCTCCTAATAATATTATTAACCCCAATTTTCATGTCAAATTACATATTGACTTTCACATCTGAAGACAAACCTAAAATTTCCATTAGGCTTGTAGGTGCTTAGGAATGCATGATTATAGGCATTAATATGGATTTTTTGGAGTTCATGAGTGAGTTCCCAACTAATTATTCTCCCTTTATTTAACCTAAACACATACCTATATTTTATGCCCATAATTCCCATAATTAATTTATTCCTTTAACCTTATCTTACAAGCAAGATTCATTTCATTTCATATGAAAAAGAGACCTACATGTCTGTAGACCTGTAGGTCTGCATTTTTCATTGCATTAAGCCTTTTATGATACATATCTTGATAATATTGACCTTAATATAATTATACACTACATAAAAACATTTTTCATGAGGTTATGACCCTTATAGATCCCTGATAATGCAAAATTAGACCTTTTCATTTCACCTTTTGTAGGCAGGCTTATACACAATCTTTTGGCTAAAACCATTGTATAGTACTTGGAGGGGCTAGTATGTAAGTGCTCAGTCATGTTGGATGGATCTTAAATATCTTATGTATTATTTCATTTCATATGAAACCACTTCACTTCACTATTTTCCATTTGATGTGTCATTTCATTTCATATGAAACCACTTCACTTCACTGGTTTCCTGAGGTCCATAACTAAAACTATACCGATGTCCCACTTGTAAACTACACAATATTTTAGTGAATCATGATGACATGACTTCCTTTACCTTTTTGGGTCTTAATAATTCTTTGAATAGATTCAAATATATTTAAATAACTGAACACACTACAAAAACCATCTATCATTAATTTCATGCAACACATGACCATCAAAATATTAAGGCTTTGTTTGCACATTGATGGCTAATGAGCACTAGTGGGAATCTACATGTTATCATCATGTTGAGAAGCATATGTTTGTGTATTAGGAATTATTAATTATTTAATTGACCTGTAGAGTATTTAATTGATTGAAAATATTGTATGATATCTTTGTCCACATACTTTCAATTGTTGAAAACTCTAGAGCATCAAGAGACCATGATCTTCAGCCTAAAAACTATGCAAAAGTGGAGGTTTCTTGTCTTATTGAGCTCACATTTTCAAATTAATTATTTAATAATAATGTATGAATCATTTTAATACACCTTAGAACTTATCTTATTGCTATCAAACCTCCAACATGCTTTAAACTGCCATTTCAAGGAGAAAATTGAGCACGTGGGATTTATGTAGGGTTTTAAACCAACTCATGGTCTTAATAAATATTCATAAATGAGGGGACACAATATTATAACTATGGAAATTTATTTTAATTCCATTATTACCCCTCCTCTGACCAAGATCTTAGTTCACCACTCTCTCTTCTTTGTACGGAATGAACATCTAAAAGTAGCCTTCACAAGCTTGCCAAGGAAGTTATAGGGAAGATGAAAGATGTTTTATATATTTTGAACCTATGAATTCCTCTAAATCATGTATTTTTTCCTATAAATAATGATGGAATTCATAATAGTTCCTAGATATTAACTTTACATTAGGAAACATGCACCCATGCTTTAAAAGAGCCCCTTTTTACACTAAAATTTTCATATTTACTTGGTAAACCTTGATATAATTGTGAAACAAGTGTTCATGGAGTCCTTCACACTTATAAATACCTATTAAAACATACCAATACATCCTCTTTCCAAATTTATACCATTTATTTCAAGATTCTCCTCTCGAATGTTATAAAGAGCATAAGAAAATACTTGAAATGGGTTGTAACATTATAAAAGAGGTTATAACATCTTTTTAGGAACTTATATGGACCAAAATGGAATATAGGGTGACTTTAAATGTTTTAAGAGACTCAACAAGGTTTTATTAACCTTTGGTACTCTTGGACCAACTTGAAACCTATCATGAAGTGACTAGACAAGCATAAGACTAGAATAGGCTATTACCTTAATTTTGCCAAAACTACCTTAAATTTTTCTAAGCATGAATTGTAAAATATTTTAAAGGTGGTAAATAAAGGTATATGTTTTATTTTCCAAGTTTTTATTTAACCTCTCTAATGGTATCCAAAAATTCTCTAACATCTTTGGCGGTTTCCTAGGGATGCTTACTTGGTAAGCATATAGACTAGTTACTTTATCCATCCATTGGGATATGGAGTCACATTCACTCAAATTGAGACACAATATTTCCTTGAATAAGATGACAAACTGAAACACCTCCCAACACACAACACAAAAAAAACTAAAACAAAACAAGACAACACACACACTTGTGCTAACAAGCACTTGGGGAAAATGAGGCAAACAACCTACTATACACAACTAACCTTAACATATCTTCATCATCCAGGATCAAATGGGAATATTTTGGGATTATCATGGCACCATGAAATCATATTTTCATATTTTAAGTGAATTTTAATCATATATTGTTCATGGAGTGAGAACTTACACCACATTCTGAGATGTTGGCATACTCATGATTTCTATGGCTATTCATTAGACCTTCTTGATTCATTCCCTAGTCCATGGGTAGACTATGTGAGTCAAGGACAAAATCATACTCATCCAAATCTTGTATTCTTGTCTTAAACAATACCATTCTTTCTTCATGCCTCTTAGCTACTACCTTCTTAATCTCTTGAAGACCTTCACTTAGAGAGTTGTTATTTTGAAAGAGAGTGCTTGCCATATCATCTTGATTCATGAAGACAAAAACAACATTAAGTTCTATTGGTTCTTTGAAATTTATCTCTTTCTCATCTTGAATAGTGTCATACTCATCATATATTTCCACATCATGAGCTTGAACTTCTTGAGAGTAGCTTGTAAGATTTATTGGCTTGCTAGGAGCTTTGTACCTCTCATCAACAAATTTCTCTTTCTCTTTTTGAGATACTAATTTATGAATTCCTTAAAAATCCCTGAAATTTTCCAAGAAGGAGTTCCACATGTCTTCAAGGCCTCCTTTAATTTTCTCATGAGACTCAACAAGGTCATCAAACACAGTGTTTTTTCAAGATCTTTGTCATGCATCTTTTTATCATGCTCCTTGGCCATGACAACATCATTAACACTCTCCTCATGAGTGGTATGTCCACTATCAAAGGTAGAGTATAACCTTTCTAACTCTTCCCAAAATGCATCTTCCTTTTTATCAACTAAAAAGATATCAACTTCAATACTAACCTTACCTTTCTCTTAGGTAAAAATAGGCTAATCAAACACATGAATGAGATCGTGGCATGGCTGCAAGTTATTTTCCTTAAGGTACATCAACTACACATTATAAGACACTACAATCTATTTCAAATATTTATCATGTTCATGAGGTTTAACAAGGCCAATAACCAATGTATCTTTAAGAAAAATTACATCATGTTCATCTGCAATTTGTTCAATTGCTACATAATTGTCCTTTATTTCATCAAGGCTAGATTGGTCTTCCTTCTCTTTCATGAATAATGGAAGCTCATCTTCCCACTTACTATCTATAACCTCATTTTTTTCTTGTTCTATCAAACATGATTTGTTTTCTTCTTCATCAACCTCAAATCCATACCAACCAAGCTAATCCACTTGATCATTTGTGACATCTAGAGAGTTGTCCAACTATTAGCTAAAAAGTAAAGGCTTACGCTCATCATTGAAAGATAATTGGTTTTATTCTCCACCAAGGGGAGTGCCAATTATGATCTCTTCTTCATGTTCACTAGAATCACTCTCTTCAAAACCTTCTTGATATTCACCTACAACTACAACATGTTGCCTCCCAAAGACAACCACCTCATCATTCATTCTTGATAAATTCTCCTTCTCAATTTAATGTCCATCTTCTTCCATCAATGTACTTGATTCTCCTCCACAAAAGGATATGGTCAGAGGGAAAGATACTTGATTATCTTTCTTGAAACTTGCTAGAGTGTCTTTCCAACTTGGTATTTTAGGATAACTAAGTTGATTAGATGTTTCTTGATTATTAGGAAATAATATCCCAAATATCATGTGCAAGTAATAACAATCTGAAATAAATAATGAACAAATAATATCCCTAGATAACATAGAGATTACATGGAAACCCTTGACAACAATCAAGGGAAAAACCATGTGCAAATGATAGCCTCCAATCTTCTTATTGACTTTAAAATAACAACCTCTCCAACAAAGCTTCCTCATAACACACTCTCCTCTTATAATGATTTCACACAAGAAGAATACAAGGCTATGTAAAGCCTTCAATCAATTAATCTAGTTACAACACTAACATACAAGCTTTCTCATAATCCTCATAAGGATCCTACACCAAGCTTCTCTAAGCTTCATACACTTGCACACTAGCTTCCAAGATTACACACATAACATACATGAGAGGGAGTGTCATACATGTATAGAATATAAAGGAGAGAAGATAATAAAGGTGAAAACCAAGAGAGAGATAAAAAATTCACCACCCTCCATGTGGCTTCACTATTCATCAATAGTGAACATTGTTCATTACATGTGCAAGGTCCAACATTACAAGGTATCTACATGATGTAATTTGACCTTATCCATATGCTCCAAAATGCTACACCCCACCTTGCATGTGCCTTAAATATTTTATAGTGATCCTTGTCCCCACTTTTCCATGTGCATCCACATGAGTTACAATATTCCTCAACTTTTGAGTTCACATGCACATGCTTAAAGACAAATTGTGCCCCATAGGCACATGAGTGAAGATGCTTGTTCCCCACATGATTCTGAAGCTCACCCATCAATATATAGTGCCCCATTTCTCTATCTAAATCTTTTAATCAATAAAATATTCCATGTGGACCATTCCACATCAATAAAGTGCCACCTCAATAGGTACAATCACCACCAACTCACATTGCCACCTCATCAACATAGTCACTACTAATTCACTACTGTGTATAGTAATTTCCACCTCATCACATGAATAATGGCCATGAATAGTGACTTATGAATAGTTTCATGTGAATAGTGACTTCACATCCTAACATTCTCCCACTTGTAGTCAATATACCTAGGCTTTGTCACACCTATGTATTCTTCCATCTAACTACCAACCATGCCCTCTACTTCCTTAACATAAACCCAATAAATGTTTTGTTTCACTACTAAAACTTTTTTCCTTACTAGTTTTGTCAACATCTACTCCTCCATAATATATTGCATCACTTCTCTACACATAAACCAATCTTCCTATCAAAATTCTACCATGAACCACTCACATCTCCCACTACTTAGAAGTGTCTGGTCTAGTGCTCACCATAGTATCACGAGGCTTCCTACTCCTGATGAATCCAATACATAGGATAAAAACATGTCTTCTCCATTATAATATGCTCCTAAGAAGATAACTCACACTGTAAGAAGTAGGTACTTCCTTTTTTTCCATCCTTATGCATCTTTATCCTTGGTTTATTCCTCATACCAACATCATCATGTCCTTATCACTGAGTTATCACACTAGTGATCATGTTGGGGCCTACATCCAACATGTCATCAAAGCATATAGCAACAACCTCTGCTAAACACTTTGGCTTTCCATTAAGGTACCACTATAATCACATCCAAATGTCTACTTCAGCTTGTACAGTCTTAAATTTGTAAGCCATCAATTCTTTACCTCATCCTTATAGCCCTCTGACTACTCTATATCTTCTAAAGAGATCCGCATATAGGAATCAAGTTGTTCCAACTCTAAATAGCAACTAGTGCATGTAACACTCTTGATATTAGTTAAAAAATAATATGACATAGAATTCAATACCAAACTTCTCCTTATAACCTCTAGCTATCAACCATGCCCAAACATGGCACAAGTGGACCAATCAGAGCTCTGAGGAAATCATCATGCTACTCAGTGCATCAATACACCTACCAAGTTTTTAACCCTCAAGAATGCATCCAAAATGCATCATGTTCTACCGCATGTCCAAACACATAGCCTTCCTCTTCCAGGAATACTAGGTCTCACTTTGTCTTCTTTATCTTCCTCAACCTAAACGACTTCAAATAGGTACAATGTCAAGTGTCTAATATATCTCCTCCTTTGCATGGATTTTCCTATCATCTACAACATCTCATCTAACAACATGTGGTTAGTATGATACCACATCATACAGCCCTTATTTTTTGTTTATAACTATACTTTATTGATTTCAAATCAAGCCTAGACATTGACTTGTACTTTAAACTTCACCTTCTTATAGGGCTTGCTTCCAGCTAGCATCACATCACCTCGAGCAATCTCTGATGTTGTTGAATCTTCATACAATCGATACAAAGATTCATGAGATTATAATTTTGACACCACTAAGTATCCTTTATAAATTTTGCATTTACCATTCCCAAATGTACAATAATACCCTAGCTCATCCATCCTCTTGATAGACAGTAGATTCTTTTTCAACACTAGAACGTGATGCACATCCATCAACATCCTAATTCTACCATCATGTAGCCTAATCCTTATATCCCCTCTTCCCAAAATATATAATGTATGATCATCACCCATATAGACAAACTCTCCACTACATGTCTAGTAACCCATGAACCAATCTCTATGTGGAGATGTGAAAAGATGCACCTAAGTCCAACACCCAAGAATTGTCACTTGATTTACTACTATTGAGGCAAAAATACTCATGTGTTGTCTCTTCCTCAAATTTGTTTTATTGGCCTTAGATGAAGGTGGATTATGATTTCCATCATTATCTTCATTAGTCAAATGCCAACAATCCTTCTGCAAGTGTCTTGGCTTTCCATAATGCTAAAACTTGGTCTTCTACTTGGGTCCTTTAGACTTTGATCTAGATGGTGATCTCCCTTGTGTTCTAATCTCACTGGATCTCCCTCTCACATATAAAGCTTCATTACTTGAGGAGGCACTAAAAGACATTATTCTCATCTCCTCTCCAAGCAATGTTGTACCCACATCATCAAACTTCAGAGTTACTGATGATGAATTACTAATGGTCATCACCACATGATCCCAACTATCAGGTAGTGAAAACAACAAGGTGATAGCCTTGTCTTCATCTTCCATCTTTACACTGATGGAGACTAGTTTACTGACAATAGTGTTAAACTCATTCAGGTGAGCATCAATGGATGAACTCTCCTATATCCTCAAACTATACAACTACTTCTTAAGTAATACTTTGTTTGTTGCTAAATTTGTATGTTACATGTTGTTTAACTTCTCTCATAACTCTTCTATGGTCTTCTTATTATCAAAATTAAAGAGCACTAAAATAACATGACAAAGATGGATTATAGAAATTGCCTTCCTATCCAACTTGCTCCAATATTCATCTGTCATACTATTGTATTTACTTGCAATACCCTTCAAGGCTAGAGTTTGGTCATTTTACACCAAGAGATTCTCCACCTTCAACTTCCATAGGGAGAAGTTTCTGCCATCAAATTTATCTACGCCAAATATGGTTATACCTCATATCATTGTAGTAGCTCCCACTTTCACAAAGTTCCCTAACTCAATAGAAAACACTCACACAATAGTTTTTCAAAGAGCCTAACTATGATACCAGACATTAGTAAATAATATCCCAAATAGCATGTATAAGTAATAACAATGCAGAATAAGTTAAAATAAGTAATTAATAAAGAATATCACCAAATAACATAGGAATTACATGGAAACCCTCAACAATAATCAAGGGGAAAACATGGGCAAATGGCATCGTTTAGTACTCTTATTGACTTCCAAATAATAACCTCTCCAACAAAGCTTCCTCCCAACACTCTCTCTTCTTACAATGATTTCACACAAGAAGCATACAAGGCTATGAAAATCCTTCAAAAAATCAAGCTAGTTATAACACTGACATACAATATTTCTCACAATCCTCACAAGGACACTACACCAAGCTTCATACAAGCTTCTCTAAGCTTCCTACACTTGCACTCTAGCTTCCAAGCTTACACACATATCATAAATGAGAGGGAGTGTCATACATATATAGAATACAAAGGAGAGAAGAGAATAAAGGTGAAAACTAAGAGAGAGAGAGAGAGAGAGTAAAAATTGCCACCCTCTATGTGGTCTCACTAATCATCAACAGTGAACATTGTCCATTATATGTACAAGGTACAACATTGTAAATCATCTTCATGATGCATTTTGACCTTATCCATGTGCTCTAAAATGGTACACCCCACCTTACATGTGCCTCTAATATGGAATAGTAATCCTTGTCCCTATTTTCCCATGTGCATCCACATGAGTCAAAAAATTCCTCAACTTTTGAATTCACATGCACATGCTTAAGGATAAATTATGCCCCACAAGCACATGGGTGAAGATGTTTGTTCCCTACATACTTCTAAAGGTTACCCATAAAGATATGGAATCCCATTTATCTCTCCTAATATTTTAATTAATAAAATATTCCATGTGGACTATGCCATAGCAACAAAGTTCCATGTCAATAGGTACAGTCACCACCAGCTCACATTGCTACCTCATCAACATAGTCACAACCAACTCACCTCTATGAATAGTAATTGACACCTCATCACATAAATAATAGCCATAAATAGTGACTCATTAATAGTATCATATGAATAGTGACTTCACATCCTAACATTGAATAGTTGTATCTTTAATGGTAGATGAAGGATTTGAGGGATTTATAGGCTCTCTTGGATTGACCTCTAACATTATTCCTCCATATTGATCTTGAGATTGCATATGAATAATCTCCTTCTAACTTATAAATCATTTTGGTGTGAATTTTACAACCTCTTCTCTCTATTGACTTTGGATGGGCATAGGAGAAGATTCATTCTCAAAGATTGGGATGGTATAATCAGGAGTCATGGTCCAAGAAGGCCTCCAAGATGAAACGGTCTTGGGCTCTTGACGAAGGGTGAATGGATTTGGAATAGACATAGGTTTCTCTTAGGGAATACAAGTCTTCCAACTTAGAACATTGGGGCTAGTAGACTCATTAAGAGATTCATTGAGATTATTGTGATGTTGTATTGCACCTTAGAAGAGATTTGGAGCAAAGGAGGGTTGACTTGGGAAGGAGAAGGTGTATAGGGTTGAATAAATTGGGTTTTCACCTACTCCCATCTCATTAACCTATCTTAAAATAATTGTATTAGCTTTTTAACCTCTTATTTTTCATTAATTGGATTATCCTCATTCTCAACACCTACCCACAATCTCTAAAAGCCTTGTAAGAGCTCTTTAACCTCTAAATGGGATAGATAGGAGAAGCTACACCAATTTTTAATTCTCTATCAGTATTTATCATCATCCTTATAATATCTAGTATGATTTATTTAAATTTAGATAAGAATGAAGAAAGAGAAATATAGCTTTGACAAGGTTGATTAGATATATAGGTCGGTTGTTGGTAATCTTGGTACGTAGCTATTTGAGGGATACTTAAGGAGAAACCATGAACAAAATTAACTTAACAAGACTTATATGAAGGCACACAAGAATCATTGTGATCATATGAGTAATTATACTTACCAATTTTCTATTTTTGAGGCACTTGGACTAACTATACCAGTTGAGATTCATTTGGAGTCACCATTGTTTCTTGAATTGTTGCTTCCAAAGGTTGATATATTGAAGGACATCACCAAATATTCCTTTAATGGATGATAGTCTAGTCCCATTGGGCATGATGGAACTGTTATATCTCAATTTTTAACCCTTCAAAGGGTGATTCAATCCCTCTCAATCAAGCTATATAATGGGATTAGTCCTAGGTTGTGGTTGACCTCTAAGTGGACTAAACCTCTAGATTATAGGGCTAGTTCCCCTTGATGTATCAATTAAGCTCTCAATTCCACATTACTAGCTTGTAAAGGAAAAAGAAGATAGATAACATAAAAGAAACATAATTAGGGAAGTGATACACAAAATTAACACCCTTCACTTGACTATCATGTACTAAAAATATGGATTATGCTTGAATCGGATCACACTACTCAACAAGGACCTTCAAACATGAATGTTTCAACAAGGAGGTTATATATAATGCATTTAATGAGAGGGTTGGTCAATATGTCTAATAAAAGAACTAATGAGTGAAAATTCACTTTCAAACCATGCAAAACTACCTAAAACTTACCATGTGACCTGTAAGAAGATAATCCATTTGTAAATAGGTAGGAGAGGACAAATGAGAGAGAGGACAATCACTAATACTAACATTCACCAATAGTAACATAAGTACACTAGTTAAAAGCATGTGAGAATGTAAGAATAAACTTTATTCATTATTAAAAAGCATAGTAAAAGTGTTTAGTTGAGTAGGGATTCACCATACTTAGCCAAAGGATCCTTACAAAGCTAAATTAGGCTATATTTATAGAGAAGGAGAGAAGGAGAGAGAAAATTGGCACATGAGAGAGTTATTGACAAGTGTCCATTCATGAAGGAGTAGGTTATCAACAAGAATATCTACAAGTAGGAAATTATTAAGCCCTTCATTAACATGTGTGTGTTTTTAATTGATCTTCTCTTCATCAATGTGACATAAGATTACTCTTGGTCTTCTTGGGTGACTCATCAAACCATTCATTAAACTACCAGTTCTTGTTTATAAATATTTAAAATTATATTTATTTAAATGTGTCATTTTGGTTATGTTTTCAATATATTTCATGTCACTCTTTTACAATTTTTGTAAACATCTTCTTTTATCCTCAAAAGCTCAGAAGCTTCACTAGCTCTTTTTGGCCTGAATGCCTTAAATCTTGCCTTATCTTCATGAATGTAATATCTCTCCATAATATACATATATATAACTTGAAAAAAAATTATCAACCCTCTTTAGTGCCTCAAATACTCTCTATCACTCCATTTCATACCTAAATCCCATACTTGTTTTCAATTCCTTATAGCCCTCAAAAAAGACAAAGTTCCTTGTGTAGAAAATTATACAAATTCCCATAGGAAACCAAGAATATATTTGATTACCCACTATTCTCTTACTACTCTCTACAAATTTTCATGATCAGGGATGAAGTGAAAGTATAGTTACTCCACCTATTTCTCTTCTTGATTAGCCCTCAATTAGGTCTCTAGGCCTAGAAATTGAGATTTGATTCCACACATCCCTCACACATGTTAAACTTAAATAAAATATTTTATTAACTTTCAAGACCTCCTAATAAATCTCCATGCCAAATTTGAGGATTTGAAACCTTGTGTAGGTGGGTGAACCAATAAATGGCCAAAACCCTAGCCTAGGTACATGTTCAGGCTTAAAAGATAATTGGAGTGGTTTATTAAGAATTTAATAGGTTAAAATTCTTTTTAATGGTTTTTTAAGTCTTTTATCATCATATTAAAACTCAATATACTGAAGAGAATCTCTCCAAGGGTACTCCATAGGTCTGTAGCTAAGCTTCTTGAGGGATACAATAGCACAATCACCTTTTGGGCCCAAAGTAGTAGCTTGAAAGGTTCATACATCATCTTGAAAGGAGTGTAAAAAAACATAAAAATCCATATAACCTATCTTCATACTTTCCAAACTTTATCTCCTGACTTTAATGCCTATCCTTACCCTGCATACTCATAAATAGGCCTATAACCATACTTTCTAGGTTAATTTCATAAGGTTTTTCCCTCACATGTGCCAAATAATGGCCTATTCAAGTGTCCATGATGAAAATTAAGGTCATACCTATGTTTTTATGTTCATTAAAAGGCATATTAGACCATTGGGAAAGTTTTTTCAGTAATCAGGTCATATTTAGTCTCTTGGCAGTCTGTGAGTGTCTTATCCTCTTAAGGATTGTTCATAGAGATAAGGCCCCTAATAAACATACAAATTCCATGGGTCATTAGTGCATAACATTGGGATATTATTCCTAAGTTATTAATTTACCATGCATATCCTTCTGGAAGATGTGATCATATCAAATTACTCCTCTCAAGCTAGCAAATTGTGTTTGGTGAGCAAGAGAGAGAATTTTGGCTTGAAGATGTTATCTTGGTGTTTATTTCAAGTTATAAATAGTCTTTTAGGTTTGTAAAACCTCTCAATTTTTATTCAAAATTTTTTTTAATGTTTTTTTTCCCTTCAAAAGTCTTGATACTTGGTCTAAACCATGCCTAGGGTTTGTAAGCCAATTGATAATTTTCACCTTAGAAGCTTGTTTCTTCACACTTAACTCTAGTATAGGTATGTCCATCACTTCACTAACCTTCACCATGACCCTTAAACTCCTAAAAATATTATAAAACCCAATTTTCATTAAAAATTTCATATTTACTTTCACATTTGAAGACAAACCTAAAATTTCCATTAGGTTTATAGGTGTTGAGGATATTATGACTATAGGTATTAAGATGGATCTATTGGAGTTCATGAGTGAGTCCCCAAATCACTATTACACATTTATTCAACCTAAACACATCCCTATATTGTATTCCCATAGTTCCCACAATTCATTTAGTCCTTGAACCTTATCTTCCAAGCAAGATTCATTTCATTTCATATGAAAAAGAGACTTACAAGTCTGTAGACCTATAGGTCTGCATTTTTCATCGAATTAAGCCTTTTATGATACATATCTTGATAATAATTACCCTAATAATACTTATAAACTACATCACAACATTTTTTATGAATTTATGGCCCTAATAAATCCATGATAATTTAAAATTAAACCTTTTCATTTCACCTTTGTGTAGGCAAGCTTATACACAATCTTTAGGTTGAAACCATTGTTTGCTAATTAGAGGGGATAGTATGGTAGTGCTCAATCATGTTGGAGGTAAATTAAATATATTATGTATCATTTCATTTAATATGAAACCACTTCACTTTACTGGTTTCCTGAGGTCCATAACTAAAACCATATTGATCTCTCACTTGTAGACTACACAATCTTTTGGTGAATCATGAGAACATGTCTTCCTTTATATTTTTGGGTCTTAGTAATGATTTGAATAGATTCAAATAGATTTAAAGAAATAAAAACACTACAATATTCATATATCATTACTTTCATGCAACATATAACCCTAAAAATATTAAGGTTTTGTTTGCACATTGATGGTTGATAAGCACTAATGGGAATTTGTAGGTTATCATCATGTTGAGAAGCCTTTGGGTGTAGATTAGGCATGATGAAATATTTAATATACCTATATAGAATTTAATGGAGTGAAATATATGGTGTGAGATCATTTTCCACATACTTTCAACTATTGAAATCTCTAGAGCATCAAGAGACCATGATCTTCAGCATGCAAACTGTGCAAAAGTGGAGGTTTCTTGTCTTCTTGAGCTCACACATGCCAAGTAAGGCCTAGATAATCATTTATGAAGTTTCTAATACCCTATATAACCTATATTATTTATATCATGCATTTAATATGCTTAAAATTTCCATTTCAAGAATAAAATTGAGCATGTGGGGTTTATGTAGGGTTCTAAACCACCTCATGGTCTTAGTGATTGTGCACAAAGGATGGGCCACCAATATGAGAAATATGGACATGTATTTTAAGGCCATTAGGAACCCCTCCTCTTATCAAGATCTTAAGTCACCACATCTAAAACTATCCTTCATAAGCTTGCCAAGGAAGTGATAGGGAAGATGAAAGGCATTTTATCTGTTTTGAACCTATGAATTCTTCCAATGAATGGATTTGGGCCTATATGGAATGATGTAATTCATAGGAGTTCTTGGATATCAAATTTACCTTGTGAAACCTACAACCATGCTTCAAAAGAACCCTTTTTAACACTAAAACTTTTAGAGTATCTTACTCATGCTTGTTAGGCTCTAGGTATTTATGTTTACCTAGTTTTATATTATGTGGGGTTTAATTCCACATTGTCTAGTTTAGCTTCTATCATGTTTTTCTTTGTCTATATAAGTAAGTTATTTCATTGTAATATACTTGTTTTTTTATTCTTCTTTATGCTTTTTACATGATTTGTAATGCTTTTGTAATCTCTTGCATATCTCATTATGTGTATAACAATTGTTTGTTTACAATTTGTTTTTTCCTTCTGAGTATATGCTAAAGCATCTATTGTTGTGGTAATGAACCATTGGAGAGATCTTAGCTGAAGAGTTTTGATAACTCTTTCATGGTACCAAATCCACTCTCCAATAGCCATTACTTAGCCTACTTCATTACATTAGTTTTTCTTTGCAATTTATTTAGATCTATGTTTATTTAATAGATCTCAGTCAAAATTTTGATCACTTGGCTTAGCCTTCTCTTTTGCAGTCTCCCTGTGCACACCCAACATTCAATCTTCAAAGGATGGGAGGTGGATTTGAAGCTAACAACATACCACTATCATCTATTTTATATTATCAACCTTTTTTTGTCCTTATATGACATGATATCAACAAAACTATCTTGGGATTTGACTCAAGGAGGTTTGTGGAACAACATGGTGTCTTCATAGCTGTAGCCGCAGGACCCATCATGTCCTTGGAATTTGCATCAACATTTATAGACAAAGAATTTTCTATCAAGCATGAATCCATAGGTTCTATGGCCTATATCAATCTTTTGAGGGTTTATTGATTATATTTGTGACGGATTTGGGGATCCTATAATTTTGTTAAATCATTTTACTCTCTGAGCATTGCATTATCATCTACCCTTTATGTATTATGTCTACATGATTTTGTTATGATAAAGTTGCTTGGTGGTTTTGCAATCCACCTTGGCACAACTCTATATGTACCTGTAACATCCCAACTAGCTACCTGAACATAATAACTCTCCAAGCATTATTTCACTCCCTAGATTTAAGCTCTCTGATGTGGTCCTCTCTAAAACCAGTATTGAAATCATAACTTGTGCATGCATTATTTTTGAGTTTCAAGTTTGGTAGAGGACTCCATGTTGGCATTTTACCTAGTGGTGTTCCATTTGGACACATTGTTTGTGTTGTTCTATATTGGAAGGGTACTTTAATTGATTCTATCAGTTTATTTAAGGTTGCATGATTTTCATAAGATTTGGTTATAGCTCATTGATGTTTTTCTTTTCTTTCTATCTACATCCTTCATTATGTCATTTGCTTGACTGCTCATTCTTCAGGTGACATCTTCTTTTGTCATGTGCAATGGGTGTTTTATTTGTAAGTTTGCATTATTTTTTTCTAGTAGGTGCATTGGAGCATGGAAGTGGAGGAACGTTGGAAGGAACATCTTTCTAGTCTGCAAGGCTAGTCTTTGGCATTCTTTTTTTCTTATCTATGCTTTTGAAAGTCTAAGACTGATGTTTATGGCCATTGAGTTTATAAATTACCATTTTTTGAGAGTTGGAGAGTTGCTTGGAGTTTTGAGGTCTACATGGAGGCCTATTTTGGTGCACTTCTACAATTTTTTGGGAGGCATTCTTTCCCTTTCCACATACTAGGATAAAGATAAACCAAGTTAATTTATTCCTAAGCTGAATTATGCAATAGATAATACTTTTTATGTGCGCTAAAAGTATTTTAGAGTGAGTTATTTTTTATTATTTCTAAATAGCTATTTTTTGCCTTAAATGGCATGATCTTTTGCTTGAAAGCTCATAAAGGTCATTGGATTGCATGTTTTTGACTTCTGTTGGTTTGAGAATACCCCTGGTTCTATGATAGTTCTAACGAGTGGTTGAAAGGCTAGGTTCACCTTAGCTGTAGTATTTTTTTTAAACCTTTAGTGCATTTTTTAATTAAATAGGCTTCATGTATGGGAATTTGTTTGTTTAATAACTTTTGATCAGTAGCTTAGAATTGAGTACCATTTTTTGCAAAAATTAATTTTTTTCAATTTCCCACTCATTTGGTCTATTTACATTATAAACTATAGTAAAATATAAAGTGCCACATTCTAGGAGGTCTCTTCACATCGGTTGTGTTGCATTATACTTATTCTCATGTGGTGACATCTTAGTGGTGACGTATTTTCTATGTTTTTGGCATTTTTAGAGGGATTATTCATTGTTTTGCACGTACCTTATCTCTTTATTTTATCATATATTGAAAGGTGAGGTCTGATCTAGTAGGAGGTCAGGCCCCCTCACATGCAACACAAACTTCCTTCTTACTTCCTTTAGATTACATTGTCATCATTTATTGCACTCATGGACACTTTTTCAATTGAGTCTGACATTATATTCTTGAGTGTACATTGTCACTATTATGGGGTTTCCTACATTATGAACCTTGTATTGTACTTCACACATGCACTATCTCAGATGCATTTTTGGCTGAGTCTAACATCCTTGCATGTGCTTTGTAGGTTGTTATTTTTGGTTGCTGATCATTTTCTTATATGTTTGCATACATTGTGGATATTTCCACCATTTTATATACTCTTTTATGATCACATGACATGCATTATTACTTTAACACATTGGTAGTTATGTCATATCTCCTCGAGGCCCCTTTCTTAGTGCCTCACCTTCTTCTATGGAGACACCTCTTCATTCCCTTATTTTTGGAGCACCTCTCTTGATGGCTTATTTGATAGGTCAAAAGTGTCCTCATCTAGAGTTATTATGGTGAATCTTAGTGTCTTCCTTATCTCCATCTAGTGTTTTCTATGGGTTATATTGTACTTACACTAATTTATAAAGTGTCATGGGGGGTTTGTTGTTTCAACATTGTTTACCTTCATGCATTTGTGTGCTCTATTCTGAGCACATTTTCACTTTTTCAGCTACTTGTCTTTTCCATCACCACCATGGGCCATCATATTTGAGAGACTTATATATTTTTTTGACACCTTTTTTGATAGTTGATAATTTCCTTGTTTGGAGCTATTTTTATGTATATAATGTCAACTTGTTCGGTGTTTAAGTAGTGGATTCAAACCACTTGTACAGAGCTTTGTTTATCCAATCCATCCATTTAATAGTATGGGGGGGTGTGATGTATATTCTACTTCTTGGTGTTGAGTGTTCCTTACACATGTACTTTTGTGTACTTTCATCACCATTGACAGTCTTCTTAATTGAAGCTATTTTGGTGAAGCCCAGTGTCAGTTGTTTTGTGATCGAGTAGTAGATTTAGACCACTTAATGCAAAATGAGTTTTTTTTATGACTTACAAGTAGTTGTAATGTGGACTTCTTTGACATCATCTTTTTGGGTCTTTCTTGCTCTCTATTCTTCTTTTCTCTCTTTTAGGGGAGAGTTTTTCTAACGGGTTTTCTCTCTTTTTCTCCACTTTATGAGAGTTAGGTATTTTGCACTTTTGAGTGCTTTCTATATTTATCCTTTGTATATGGGTATCTTATTCAGGTACTTTGTTTGTTAGAACCCATATGAAGATTGTAACTTGACTCCATGGCCTTCTTGGTGATTCTTATAGTGACACCAATGTGGTATCCCCACCAGTGATACCAGTGTGGCAGCCCTACCAGTCTTTGTGCTCACTTCACCGTCATGGTGGAAGGTGTTCAAGTGATGTTTCCTTACGTTCATCATTATACCTAGAAATTTGAAGTGTAGTGTTTGTGTTCAGTGATTTTTGTATTCATCACCATTCTTAATTTCACTATGTAATTATGACTCAACATCTATGTACTTTGGCATGATGAATTGGCATCCATAGGGACACATGACTTCACACTACATGCTCTATTTTTATCCCCTAGCTTCATTTGAGGGAGGGTGTTAGATTATCCTACTCATGTTTGCTAGGCTCTAAGTATTTTTTTACCTAGTTTTGTCTTATGTGGGGTTTAGTCCCACATTTCCTAGTTTAGATTCTATCATATTTTGTCTTACCTATATAATAAAGTGATTTCATTGTAATATACATGCTTTATTATGCTTCTTCATGCTTTTTACATGATTTTTAATGCTTTTGTAATCTCTTGCATATCTCATTGTGTGTATAATAATTATTTGTTTACAATTGGTTTTCTCCTTTCAAGTATATGCTGAAGCATTAATGGTTCTGGTAATGAGCCATTGGAGAGATCTTGGCTGAAGAGTTTTGATAACTCTTTCGCTACCAAATCTTCTTGGTAAACCTTGATAGAGTTGTGAAATAGGTTTTCATGGAGTCCTTCACACATGTATGGACCTATTAAAACATACCCATACATCCTCTTGCCAACCACCTGTCATTTATTGAAATATTCTCCTCTTGAACATTACAAAGAGAACAAGAAAATAATTGAAATGGATTGTAACATTATAAAATAGGTTATAACATATTTTTAGGAACTTTTACGGACCCAAAGGGGATATACTATGACTTGACATGTGCTAAAAGACTCAACAAGGTTTTCTCAACTTTTGGTACTCTTGGACCAACTTGAAACCTATCATGAAGTGACTAGACAAACACAAGACTACAATAGGCCATTACCTTAATTTTGTCAACACTACCTTAAAGTTTGCTAAGCATGACTTGTAAATGATAGGTATAGGTTTAATTGGCCAAGTTTTTATTGAACCTCTCTAATGGTATCCAAAAATTAGCTAAAAATTACTAATTTAAGATATCAAGGTCTAATACTTATTTGCATCATCATCTTTGATGAATTAAACAAGAAAAGAGTGATTGTATACATTTAGTGATAGTCTATCATTGAAACTCAGAGGCCTGAGATAATTTTGTAACTATTGTCATGAATAAACATAGAGATTGTTTATTCTAATTCATATCTCATGTCATCTTGAATTTTAATGATAAGTTTTGATGGTTTGGTTATCTTTGAGTACATTTGAAGATCAAATTTCTATGTTGTAAACCTAGGATAGTATTTAACCAACACATTCATCTAGAATGAGACTTATCTATGTATTTCAAAATTCATGCTGATTGAAAATGGATAAGGAAAGTTTAATAAAGGTTTTTATCATCCTATACAAGTGAAATATGTCTTTATAAGTATTTAAGGAATAATTAAAGTCAATTGGTTGTCCCTCGAGTGTTAAACCCTCTCAAAAACCCTTCATAATTAGTGGACAAAGGTGTTTATAATAGGGTAAAAGATTGATTGTGTTAGTCTAACCATTGGATAAGATAGAGGAATATTGGAGAAATTTTTTCCAATTGGTTTCATGGTTTTAAACTAATCTAAAATCAAAATATCAATAATTATAGCCTCTCAGGCCTATACAGGTATGTTAAACCCTGAACTAGGGTTTTGATAGGAAAATAACTCTACCAAGAGTTTTAAATGGTGAAAAATCACAAAAATTTGTGATTTAGTAGATTTGAAGGTACTCTAAAATATTTTTGAGGCATTGTATGAAAGGTTTTATAGATGGTTGTGTTGTTTAAGACCTAATGGAGGCCTAAAGCAAGGTTGATTAAGTAATTTTCTTCCATTTTCTTGGAATTATAAGATAAGTAAAGCCAGAGAAGGTGTATTTTGGATATTATAAGTGTTGATGATTGTTATAAACCTTGTTTAATGTCTTTAAAAAGTTATTTCTAGTCTAGTTGTGATGGAAACCTGTAATTAGGCCTACGAAACCTACAAGAGCAAATTATAAATATTTAATCTCTTTGATAGTTTCCTTTCAATCAAATGGAGTTAATAAATGTTTAAAATTTGTGAAATAATCTCAATATGTTAAAAGTCATTATATAAGGTCTCCTATAAGTCTTGAGAGGTGATCAAGTCAAGGGAATAAAGTTAAGATTGAAGGTCCTATCAACAAAGTTGTAGGCCCCTTAACAAAGAGAACATCATATTGTGTGATTGATATGAGATTGTTATCATTTTTTTGGTATCAGAGCTTAGGTACAAGATCTTGATAAGCTAATAAGCTTTATTTTTAAGTGTTTTTTGTAATAAAAAAGATGTAAGAAATTACAGATGTTTTAGTAGTCCTGAGCCTAGTAAGGCTTGAAAGAAAGTAAAGAGCTTAGAGAAGCTCTAGAGATAGATCTAAGGAGAAAGACTTGGAAAGTATGCCAAAATACTAAGGTGAGGTAGACTTAGGTGAGGCATAAAATAGAAAATATGGAGGGACTTCCAATGATAAATAACTAGTTGAGTAAGCAAAAAGAGAGTGAGGTAAAGAGAGATGAAGATTTTCAGAAAGAAATAGATGAATTGAGGCAACTGATAGAAAATATGAATCTCATAGTAGAGCATATGCCAGAAGAATACCCAAGATTCGGTGTGAGGATAAATAAAAATGTGAAGTGGCCAATAAAATTGATAATAGAAAATAGAAAGAGAATTTTTAAGAAGGACAAAGAGATAACAAATAATTTGTTGTCTAAATAGCTTAAGGAGAAATTAAATAACTAAAGAGAAAATATATAGATGGATGTAAAATAGGAAGGAGGTAACCAACAGATTGCAAAGGATGGAGAAGCATTGGAACAAGAACCAAATGATTTTTTTGAATCTAATTTTTATTGAGTTTATGAATACAGGTTTTCAAGAGAATGAAGAGGATGCCAAAATAAAATTATCATCCATTTAATATAGCAAAGAAAACCAATTGATTAAAAGCCAATACAAAGGTGACATATAAGATAATAGTGAAGAGCAATCAGTTGTAGTAGCTATGGATCAAGAAGATAAATAACATCAAGGTAAAGAATAAAAACAAGGAAAAAGAATATGAGTAAAGTCTTTAAGGGCATGACAATAAGATGATAAGGCCAATGAATTATGAAGATATAGACACTTGGTATGATCAAATGGTGTCTCAAGCAAGAGAAAGAATGAAGACAAAAAGTAACCTTGAACAGTCCATAAGAGGAAATGAACAAGAGAACAAGTTGAAAGAGTTATGGATTAAAGGATTAAATGTAGAGGTAAAGGAAACTAAAACTGAAGACCAAGCATCTATTGGATCCCAAAATAGAGATGAAGAAAGTATGGAGACATCACATGAAGATAAAATCGAGTTTCTAGCCATATCATTGCTACAAATTGAACCCAAGGCACTTGTTTTCATGAAGAAGTTAGAAGAAGATATTCAAAACCAAGAAGTTGTATATATATGAGACATAAGTTTTTATCAATATGAATGATGGACAAGTCCATAAGTAACTTATTGGAGAGACAATCAACATGAATACAAAGGAATATGAACAATTTAGAATTCATCATGATGATTGGAAATACAGACAACATGTAGACAAGGCAAAGGGATGGAAGATGCCTCAAAATCATAAGCAAAGTTTTGATTTATATAACAAGTTGATTTTGTTTTTAGGCATAGCTTTGATGAAGGCAGTAAGAGGGAAGAAGAGATATAAGTGTGGGAGCAAAGAGCATGCCCACATTTATGAGAGATTGACTGAAAAAGACTACAAGTAAAGAATTTTTAGAAGTAAAAGGGCATATCAAAGGTATTAAGAATAGGATCTCATAAAATTTTCAATACCATAAGTCTGATGTAGGAGCATTAGCTAAAAAGAATCAATTTTGTAGATATTTGTCTAATGAGTCATGTTGAAAACAATAATGAACCATGACATGCTTCATTGTGCATTGAAATGGTCATGTAAAGATTAGTTGAGTCCATTAGGAGGTTTTTAGAAGATCTTGATAGGTTGAAAGATGCATAAAAAAAAATTCTTAGTCATAAAAACGTGTTCAAGTGACTATATTTTCATAATTGGCACTTTCCTGGCAAAAACTTCATATTTAAAAATTCAAATTACCAAGAATGCTTGTAAGCCCTTGTGGGAAATTGTAAAGGATATAATTCTTTGGATAATGGTACTAAATGTTTTTGATTATGTATTAAACATCCTTTTTACCTCATACTAGTGTAAAATCACCTCATCATCATCTATAAGGATGATCATACGTTGAGAGAAGGCATAAAAGGCATATACCAAGTCGAGGAGCAAGTAGTTGAGTAAACCTTGGTCTTCTTCCTATTTAAATCTATCTTTAGTGAAGATATAATTTGACCCCATAAATAAGTAACCAATTCAAGCATGGATAAGCTTCAAAAATTCATTCTCATTTACAAGCAAGGGTGTAGTTTCTGAGGAAAAGAGAGAATAAGGCTTTTAGGCTTGTACATATGATAGTTTTCAGGATTGTGTCTATGTATATAAATGTTTAATCAATAAGACATATTTTATCATGATAAAAAGGAGTTTTAATAATCTTATCATCTATGTTCATATGTATCACTATGAATATGGTGATAATATGTGTCTATCAGGCCTCATTTATATGACTTTCTAAAGAAGATACAAAATTTTATAGGTAACAGGTTAGAAACATGGAAATTGAACGTTAAATCTAGTGCATAGAAGTCAAGTGATCATTATTAAGGTAATATATCAAGGTATAATACTTGTTTTCATTATTTTATTTAATGAATAAAATAATAAAAGAGTGATTTTATACATTCAATTACAGTCTGCCATTGAAACTCAGAGGCCTAATATACTTTTGTAACTATTGTCATGAATAAAAAAAGAGATTCTTGATTCCAAGTCATATATATTATATTTTTGAGTGTTTATGATAATTTTTGATCTTTTTTTTGTCTTTAATTACATTTGAAGATCAAATTTCTAAGTTGTAGGCCTGGGATAATCTTTTACCAACACAGTCATCTAGAATGAGACTTATCTACGTATTTCAAAATGCATGGTGATTGAAAATGGTTAAGGGAAGTTTAAGAAAGGTATTGAGTATCCTATATAAGTTAAATAAGTATTTATAAATCCTTAGGTAATAACTAAAGTCAATTTATCATCCCTCGGGGGTTAAACCCTCTCAAAAACCCTTCATAGTTAGTGGATAGAGGTGTTTCTAGCAGGGTAAAGATTGGTTGTGCTAGTCTAACCATTGGAGAATATAGAGGAAGATTGGAGAAATGTTTCCCAATTGGTTTTATGGTTTTAAACCAATCTAAAATCAAAATATCAATTTTTATAGCCTCTTAGACCTGTACAGGTCTGTTAAACCCTAAACTAAGGTTTTGATAGGAAAATAACTATACTGGGAGTTTTAACTAGTGAAAATTCATAAAACTTGGTGATTTGGTAGATTTGAAGGTACTCTAAAATATTTTTGAGGTTTAAAGACTTTTGGAATTGTATAGAATATTTTATAGCTGACTGTGTTTTTTAGACCTAATGGAGGCCTAAAACAGGGTTGATTGAGTAGTTTTCTACCATTTTCTTGGAATTCTAAGATATGTAAAGCTAGAGAAGGTGTATTTTGGATCTTAAAAGTGTTGATGATTATTATAAACCCTTTTTAAGTTATTTAAAATTTTTTTTATAATCTAGTTGTGTTAGAAACCTATAATTAGGCCTAAGAAACCTACAAGAGCATGTTCTCAGTCTTGAATCTTCTTTGATACTTTCATTTCAGTCAAATGGAGTTAATAAATGTTTCAAAACTGTGAAATAGTCTCAATATGTTAGAAGGCATTGTATAAGGTATCTTATAAATCATGAGAGGTGATTAATTCAAGAGAATAGAGTTAAGGTTGAAGGTTATATCAACAAACTTGTAGGTCTCTTAACAAAGAGAACAGTAAATTGTGTGATTGATCCAACATAGTCATAAAAATGATTTATGGTTTTTGTTTTATGCACATCTGAATTTCACCTTAAAAAATTCAATTTTATCATATTGGGAAGGATTTTATTTAGGCCAGAATAGGTACTCCATCTCCTGATTAGGGAAAATTAGAGGCCAGGAACTTGGTCCTAGATGTTATTCTCCACCCTATATGTGAATCTGATTTCATTTTTTATCCACTAAGCACCTTAGGTGGAGATCTCAAATTGTAGCTTGAAAGTTGAAAATATTTGTTGTCAATGTTTCTGCATTCTAGAACAACTATAAAAATGCATATTTGGGTGGCTTTGGAGGTCTTGGTCATGGGATCACATGTGATTTGCCTATACAGATGTGTTAGAAGTGATGGATTTGTAAAGGGAGGTCTTGTAAGTGGAGATGTTATTTCAAGGATGAGAATTTATGTCTTGACTGCATAAAAATTGCATTTTAGTACTGATTAGTGTACCATCTGTCATGGATTCCTATTTTAAGTTAGAACATCATGCTCTGGGTTTCAAGTAGATGGATTCAACACAAACATGAATGTTCTTTTGGTTCATGAAAAAAACTTACGATTTTTCATTTTATGCATGTCTAAAGTTCACATTAAAAACTATAATTTTCCATTATTGGGAAGAACATTATTGAGACTAGAATGGGTACTTTGTATCCTAATCATGTGTAATTGAAGGCCAATAAATTGGTCTTGTGTTAGGAATATAGAATGCAGATCAATATTAGTAAAATAAAGACATAAATAAAATGCAAAAAACACAACATAAGAGAGACACATATTTAATGTGGTTCACCCAAAATGGGCTACGTCCACACAGAAATAGCTAGTTCTCTTATTCAATCCAAAAAATGAAGAGATAAAACCTGCAATACATCCACTACAATCTCCTCTTCACACACACATAGTGTGTCATCATGATTACAATACCCTCATATCAAATGCGGGTTACATATTAGGGCAAAAATGCACCAACATAATTTTTACCATTAGATCTATGACCTAATAGTGAAGGGTCCAGATTTAATACAAAATTACAATATTTTACAAAGCATTTTTCACAAAAAAATTATTCAAGGGTGTTACCCCCATGATGACCCTAGTGGGGGCCATTGCCCCCCACACCCCCTTGTTGGGAACTAGGCATTATAATAAGATCAGGCTCCACTATCCAGCATCTTGGACATCATTCACCACCCCCAAGGTGGTGTAACTTTTATTTTTGAACCACAAAGCACCATAGGTGGAGATCTCTAATAGTTACTCGAACATAAAGATGAGAATTTGGCCATTTATACAAATGCATATCTCAAGTCTCTTATATCTTTGGTGATGCAACGAAACATGAAAATTTTTTACCCATAGAAATTTTGAGAATAATGTAGTGATTCCACCAGGTCAAGTCAATAAAATCATTGGGACATTCAACATTAATGTTATACTATGAAACATTAGGCAAGGCTAATGGTAGGACTATTAATGGTTAATAGTCAATTTTAAATGCTAGTCGATGTATAATGATGTTATTGATAAGATGTACAATATAATTTCATGGACAAATAAAGCATCAAATCTCTAATCTATGTACATATGGTTTACTAGAGAATTTATGTAGTAAGTCCTCAATTTACCTCAATCTCCTCATTGTGAAAAATTAATCTTTTGTGTAGGGGTAAATCTTAGAACCAATATTTAGTTTGAATTAAAAGCACACCTTTGGAATAACTTGTATATGAAGTATTTTAGGATTGACATTTTGAATGACCCTGTGTGATTCATCATCATTACATTATTGGAATAAATTTTGGTTTTGATGATGAATCAAATAAACACTTAATGTAACAAATTTTAATAACAACTTTATCAGTCCATCGATGTTAGGTGAAGTATTAAGTTGGGGTGCTTACTACAAAGGGACCCCTATTCAAACCAAATGGGATACCCTTTGTCAGTGGTGTAAACCTAATTTAATGATTTAATTTGAATTCACTTTGGTCTTTTAAGATATTTTATTAACTCATTCTCATGTATGTTGGTTGGCCTTTTTTTCAACCACAATTGGTGCTTATAAAGGTAACTCACTCATTTTTTATTTGAAAAGCAATTGCATTTAGTTGTACATCATTGTTATTTTGTAATATATTCAATTTTATCGTATTGATAATTTGCATGATTGCATTTTATTTAAGAGTTTATTGAGTACACTAAATTTACAAAATTATTTTTTAATGACATTGATTTATTCAACATTGAAGTATTAAAGATGATCATATTTTAATATGGTCATACAACCATCAAATTTAATATTTAAATAATAATGTGGGAAAAATTTTATGCATAAAGATGATCACTATAAAATGTGAATATATATATACAAGCCATAAAGGCATACAATGCCAAAAATGTGTACATTGGCATAGAGGCATATAATAAAGTACGTCATATAAGACATATCCTACTCCTAAAAAAGCCTCCATCTATTTTCATTTATCATTATTTAACCCTAAAAATATAACTAGGGTTAAAGGGGATAGAGTAGTCTAGGGCACAAGGGTGATAAACTAATCTATTAGCAGGGTAATTAATTGAAAACTAAGAAAATAATATATTGAATTTATAATGATAAGATATGATAAAAATAGGAAGTATAACTATTTTAAAATATTAAAATTATAATGAAAATGAGATACTTAGTTGGTTATGATGCTAACACAGGTCTAGATCTGGAATAGGCAAGAAATGAATTAGATGAAGATTTTGGATCAGTCATTAAATTCTAGATTTTGTACTTCTATGCATTTGGACACATGCTTCAGATCGGATTATTGCGTCGATGCAGGTGTCATATTATGACACAAGTTTCTTGTGTAAAATACTAACTGAAACTCGATGTGACCACCTAGAGCCTTATGGGTTTTTTTATTGCCTTTTTGTTGGTGTGATCAGATCTAGTGTATAGGTTTTCACTCTTCACTATTTGATCAAACCCTAAATTTTCACCCTCGTAATGACTTATGAAAAAAATAGGTTAATGGGCTCACGTTGTTGAACTAACCCCAAATACCCCTTGTCAATAGGCATTACCTACATAGCTAATACTCCAAGGATGGCCTCAAACATATGTAATTCTCCCATGCGTGTTGGTATGTGTGTGCACAAGGATGTAAAAGAGTGACATGCAATGACCTAGCTTATAACATGGAAAATATGCTCATAAACTAATCTTGGAATGATTTAAACCTATATCAAGACTATTCTTCATTGATATAACAATAGGGACTAATAGGGCATATTTTCTCACTTGAATCATCAAATGATTTGCTTTTTGGTAGCTCTATGTATGATTGCTTGAAAATTATAGAAGAGTTTGGGGTGGGGTGTGGCTCTTATTATGTCTCCTAATAATACCACCTTAGGATACTATCTCTCCATATCGAAGGCTCCTATCTATCCTCTTATTGGCACCTCCTTATGAGATCATGCCTCTTATCATTCAGTTGGAATAAAATAGACATCCACCGCACACCATCATGTATACTAAGGCATCTGATCTCTTGGATCTAGCCTCGAGAGTATTGTTCTCCACCCTCAACCTAGTTAGTACCACATATGCATTGTAGGCTAGAGTGAAGGCATCAATATGTAGACTTATATTGATAGATAATTTGGGATCTATAAGTAGTTCATCTCTAGACATATTTGTGCCCAACTAAAACATGTTGATCATATAATCCTTGATCATGACCCTCCATCTAGTCAAAGTATCTATAATCATATAGTATAGGAATAAATGTCAGAGCCAGTCATATAAAATCAAAACTAAAAATCAACTAAGTAAACCAATCTAAAAATAAAGTATCAAGTACAAAGCTAAAATGCACAAATTAATAGTTTACCTAAGTCATCCTCATGTTAGTCTAGATTAGAGTCATAATCCATAGCTTTGCCCTCATCTACATTGAGGTCCTCATTTAGTTTGATGTACTTAAGTTCCTCATCATCTCCATATACCAGTTGATTTTTTTATTGTTGTGCATTATCCTATTGTGCAGGGTCTTAGTACAGTAGTGGTGGTGGTGGTGTTGCCTACTAGTGTTGTCCTCCTCCTCCTCTAGATGTCTTTTAAGGAGGTGCTCTATGTTTTAATTCTAATTTTATTACCTGGGTGATAGGTACCCCTTGCACAAGTGGGTTCCAAGAAAGCCACCCCAATATCCCTACTTGTGTCTTTTTCATGCTTCTTTACATAATTATCTACATTGGAAGGTTGCTCGTATAGGGTATGCCAAACTGTTGAGGCACCTATCCACTGAATGTACCTCAATCTAAAAAAATTATCTCAAACCTAGATGGCCTTAGTGCTCACCATAAGATAAATATCCTCCCCATCCCACTACCCAACCATGCACTAATAGGGCAAGGCTATTAGATACGTTATCATCAAAGTCTGAATGGTTTGGGGCAAGGCACAAAAGGGTGGCACATTTATCAATCTTGAGGCCTTAATGGCCCTGGATCCCCAAAAGCTATTCCCCTCTAGTAGTGGATCATCCTCTCAAATACCCAACTCATGAGGAGTGTGGGGTGACTGATCGAGAGTGCTCCCAGTCGAGCAACATAGTACAAGTCCCTAAACTAAGTTCCCCTCTCATTTATCTAGTGGATGATTGGAGACCAATTTTGCATTAACATGTCAGTACCCTTGTCCCTCACTATTCAAGAGGAAAGGATACCAATGAATACCTTTCATAGATTGGGGATTTTTGATCCCTCAATTTGAAAAGTCACACTCCACACTTTGCACCCATGTTGAGTGCAGTTACATCTCTAAAATGGCTATCCCAACCCACTAACTTAGTCATACTTGTGGCCTCCTAAAGGACCACAAACCAACTTTTCATTAGTATTTTAGGGATCATATATACATCTACGAGACTGACATTCCACTCTCCTCTAGTTTGAGGGAAGATGAAAGTGTTCTTGTTAGGATCCTAGTAGGTGAACAAGTTACACAATAACCTACTTCATAGGGGGATAATCCCCACCTATGTGATCTAAATAAGGTATACTCGATCAAAAATGACTAACTCATCTATCATCAAAAGTGTTATGACTCAATGGAGCCACTCCTACTCTTGAGATTTACTCCAGTGTATATAAGTCATCTATAATAATAAAATATCCCAAGTCAACCCTTGAATCATTTTTTCCCTTAAAAATTTACCTTTTACACTCTGGCTCTAAAAAGATGAAACTACCCCTATTTGTAAGTGGTGGTTACGTAACTATCTCAGGTGATTTTGTAACCACCAAAAGTGATTACATAATTGGCATCTAGATGTGGTTGTGTAGTCCACCTACTCTACAAACCATGATAGCTACAGTTCCATAGTGATGAATTTGTAACTATCATTTTGTAAAGACCAATATTTTGTCCCCAATGCGACAATTTTTTTAGTCATTTGTGTGCTCCTAAAACCTTTCTAAAACACCTAAAACTTAACCTAAATCACAAAATTTACTACAAATACCTAGTATATCCCCCTTATAGGCATGCTTAAGTCTAAAAATTTCAATTTTCATAGGATTTTTAGTGAGTTTTAGATAATTTCAAATTTGGGGCAAAATGCAAAAATGCATAAAAACCTACATCTCCCTGCTCGACTCCACCTCTAGCTAGTAGATTCACCATCCTCATCCCATGCTCTATCCATCAAGTGATTTTTTACTAAAATCCATCATAAATATCCCATAGCTTAAAAATATCTGAAATCAATTAGCACAAATCAATATGTTTTTGGCCAGTTTTGAATATATTGGGACCCCAACTAGCCATTTATGTTTTAAAAAATTATAATTTTAGCATATTCTCTTATTTAATTCTTATTTTCATGTTTACAAGCCATATTTTTCTATATTTTATGATTCACATTTTAAAACTAATATTTTAGTGGCATCTCTATCTTTTGTAGCAATTTTTATGGTTTTACAGGTACATGACAATTTGGTTCCATATTTAGTCCCTCGATTAGATGGTTTAGGTAGTATGACCTTCTCTACATGTACAGTAAATATTTTCATCTATGTTTTTATTAAATAGCATATTTTTCACTTTTTCATTATATTGTGTTTGATTTCGTTATTTTATCTTTAGGTTGCATGGATTCTCAATTGGCTTCATTGCACCACTTAGGTAAGTTAGGTAAGTATTTCTAACTTCTTATTTCCCTTTTGCATGTCATTACTTAGGACCACACCCTCATCAATTCATTACAAGGCATCTTCTTGAGGGAGAATATGTATGCATCTAAAAATTGCATCGTGTCATATGTCTAGTACGGCATTTGATGATAATGTTGTTGATACGATATCTCAACATCTTCTACATAGATTTATCTAAGATATGTATGCTCAGTTTTGAAAACCTTCTATACATAACAGAACCACCACTCAAAGTGACGTGATCATTGCTCTCGATTACAAAATTTTTGCCTATATTTTGGAACTATCATGGCTATTATATCCTAATAGGGATTTTTTTTTTAAATTAGTGGTAGTTTTATAACTAATAATATTAGTTCCATTACAATAACTGGTGATTGCATAACTACCCTTGTAAAGAGAGCAGTTCTATCACTTTTATCTATCTTCTAAAATTAGCTCTCACAACTCAAGATTTTACACATTTTTGCATGTTGCCTTTGTGTTTCTTTCTCTTTCCACATGAGTTTACCTCTTTGCTATCCTAGCTCACTCCCTCTTCTATTTTCAATTATTTTGAGTCTCTCCTAAGTTTTACTCTCAGTTCAAGTCAGTTAAACTTTTTAATGCAACCTCCATTGCTCTTATACAAATAAGTCAAATTTGGCTTGATTTTGTTTCCAAAAATTTCCATTATCACTTAGATTTTTTGAAGTTTTTCATAGCCATATACTACTATCATTGTTTTGAAGCTTTATCTATATTATTTTTGTGATTAACTACACCATTACAAGCAAGGAAGTGTCATTGATTTTGCAACTTATATTTCATAAATAGTGCACTCAACCAGCCACAAATTAGTTGCTCTTTGTTTGGGATTGTGTTTCCTTTATTCTTCCTACTCTTATGATAGTCATTGATTCATATTCCTTGTTAGATGGTTCTTAAAATCATTGCCTAGATAAAAGAACTAATATTCTAATGGCAATAACAACACATACTACATGCTTTCAAATGATATCTACCTTGATCAAGTTGGAGGATTTTTTATTTTAATATTTATTGCTTATTTAGATTAGATTATTTAAATTATTCTTCTAGTAGATTAAATTTATATTCCAAAAAAAATCAAATTTGATAAGAAAAGAATCACTTCCTTTCGAGTCTTTACAATAAAAAAAGGGTAGTTAATTTATTTGTTTACTTCTATTCATAAGATTCATTCATAGTACATAATATTTAATTTAAAATATATTTGAATATCATAATAGAACACACATATTTTCAGTCGTTCTAACAACCAACATTTAGTTTTAAAATGAGCTCTTTTCATTCTCTCTCACACATACACTTACAACTAGAGAACCCTAGATCAATCTAGATAGACAAAAGGTTTTGTTTCAATTCTGATTTCTTTTATTTTAAACAAACTAAGAATGTTTTTTTTATCCCATGATATCATAAAATACAAATTTAGACAATCATTTTATTCAAAATAAAGCATTCTTCATAGCTAGTGTGCATCCAATCTAGGAATAGTAAAAGTTTGTTTTAAGTCGCATATGAATAAAATAAGTGTTAGAAGCTTAATAATATTTTGTCATTTAGAATATAAACCTCTTCTTGAATAATTTTCATATTAGTAAAATATTTAGTTTTAACATAGGTACATTCATACTTTATTCAAAAAATCACAAAAAAAAAAAAAAAAAAAAAAAAAACAACTTCATCTAGGTTGCATCTAAAAAAGTTATAAAAATTAACATTTGCATAGTTAGAGTAGATATCTCCCTCTTACCTTGCATGTATTAAAAATTAGTTTAAAAATAAGAAATAAGTACTTTCTTTGTTTGATTTTAGTTTGTTTGTCATTCTTTGTTTTGAAGTCATTTAATTTCAACAAATAGTTAATTTTTATTTTCAAGTCACTTACATTTTTTAATTAAAAACAAACCAAAACCATTGCCAAAGCCTTGCCCAATTATGCAAGCCCCATAATTGAAACCTTGCTTCTAAAAACATAGCAAGTCCACTCAAACAATCAATTACCAATACAAAATCATACGCTTACACTTTGCTTAGGCTCCTTTGGATAACACTCCCCAAGACACCTGATCTTGTTAGAGGTGATCTTTTTCTTAGAGTTAGAGCACCTGGTCCCACAATAAATATATAGTTTGATATCAATATCGAGCTTAGGAGAGAGGTATTTCATGCTACACCTATCCCATACCTCATCATTGATACTCTTAGTGCCTTAAAAGAACAAGAACAAATTCTTGATCCACCAATCATCGTGTTCCCCTAAAGTAGAGGTCAACAATATAATGTAATTCTAGCCTAGATCTTTGCCTCCACCCCATTTCCTTCTTCTCCCCAAATCTAGTCTCATCATATATCACTCATAGTTTTGGATGACATTGACTGGGTGTATTCAACCTGATAGAGTTGATCTCATCCTGTGAGATATTCAACCTAACCACCTTCATTTCCCCAACCCTAGTATTGATCAGGATCTCTCCCTCTTCATAATCTCAGACACTTAAGGGCCTTGGAGATATATTTTTGCATAGCTAGATGCTCTCAACAAGCATTGTGACGATGTAAAGGTCTTTAATTATTGTCATGAGAACCCCTTGCTACCACCCATTCCAAATCTCATTCCACCCAATGACCAACCTAACCCATATTTATATCCATAGCCCATCCATTCCATCGATTATCTCAGCTTGACTTTTGGGAGTTGAGTGCACAGTTTAATGTGTGATATTCATGTGTACATAGGCTCATCACTGATGACCAATATAGGTGAATAAGGTTAACTTTTTTTTAGCATGTTAATGTTATGCTTTAGAAGGCATTGTAAGAGGAGGCTTTGTCATGGACAAGCTTCTAGACTAGGTTGTAGGTTGGCATTTTCTAAGTTTCACAAGAAGATTAGAGAAAATAGGTGTAATTTGATCATAATAACTATGAAAAGAACCAATATATTGATGATTTTTAAATAGGTTTTCTATAGTGAAGATGGGATGACATGACATGTTGTACCTTGGAAGTTTCATGTTATGTAAATTAACAATCAAATAATCACCAAACACAACATCTGATATGCAAATGAACATGCAAACTATGAAAATGTAATGCAATGAGGGAAATGTGATATGCAAAAACTAAATATATAAACTTTTAAGGTGCGAAGAATTCACAAGTTTACCTAATTGCTTGCCCTCCAAAGTGTATAATTAATAGACTTCATTATTGAAATCTTTAATCACTAGATAAGGGCCTAACTAGTTAGGTCAAAAATTTTGACCTTCTCATTTTTTTGTCAATGCGATTGTCGAGCCTAGGAACAGGGTCTTCTACATGTATCAGGTGCTCATGAATGTTCTTTTTATATTATCTATCCATATGATCGACATAGGCAATGTGATTATTTGCAGCAATAAGTTGATGTTCATCTAAATTCTCTAGCTCAATTAGTCATGCATTTTTGTACTCTTCATGATCAAGGAGACCTTGAAGAGAAATGTGAAGGTTAGGTATCTCAACCCCAAGAGGTAGAATACCTTTAGATCAAAACACAAGGGATTATGGGGTTTTTCC
The DNA here is from genome assembly GCA_037957365.1 of Torreya grandis. Classification (NCBI taxonomy): domain Eukaryota; kingdom Viridiplantae; phylum Streptophyta; class Pinopsida; order Cupressales; family Taxaceae; genus Torreya; species Torreya grandis. The sequence goes on from JARHVA010002148.1 coordinate 1,559,981, forward strand.
CTTGGGCATTTTAATGTTGGTTCTATAAGCCCAAAGTGTTGGATAAAGATACAAATGCCAATCTTGTTTAGAATCTTTCATTGTTTTGACTAGGATCAACTTGAGGGTTTTATTGGTGACTTTAGCCTAGTCGTTAGCCTGTGTATAACCCTACATAATAACTTCAAGGAATGAAATATTATAGAATTCCACCTACTGAAGCTTGGAACTATAACTATTTTTTAGCATGAGAACAAGTTTATCAGCCTTTTACGTTATGTAAACTACATGTATGTCAAAAAAACTAAAGTTACTAAGCTCAAGCTAGGCTTGCAGGAGGTGCTAATGCATGATTTGAATATGACGAGTTCATGCACATTGGATGTTGCCATATAGTTTTCACATCATGAAGAAGAGAAGGAAAAGTTTTGCCAAAAGGCAAGACAAGAATATTAGAACAACGAGTTGCAATCTAAGCCTAAGACAACAATCCCTCATATGATTAATTTTTTTGAGAATTTTGATTATAAAAATGGTTTTGTGAAAAACAACAACAGTTCTAGAAAATTTTAGAATTCAAATAGAGGTTCCAAACCTCATGATTTTTCAAAATAGAATAATGGGAACTGCAACTAGTAGTAACATAGCTTCCATGGGCCCCCCACAGGGGTTAATATTATAACTTTACCTCCCAAAAATCTATAGAGGTCAAAATGTATAGTCCTACCAATCATCTAGATCAAACCATATGGTATAGACAATCCCTTTTATCTCTCATCTTTTTTAAAGATGGTCCCATCTACATCTTCCCACTCTTTCTAATTATATTCGTTGGAAGACAAGAAGCATGCCAACATTATGAAATTTGAAATCAAAGACATCTATAAATAAAAAAGTGTTGTAGGTCATTAACACATGAGCATTATCGATTCTCTAGCTAGCTTTCTATGGTAGAGCACTTTTCGCACATGTTGTAAAGTTATTTATATTATGCAATTATTACTTTTTGACATTTTTATTTTCCACCTAGTGTTTGATAAATTAGATGCATTCCATTGAGCACAAACCCCTAAATCAACTTCGGTTTCCTTAACATTCTAGGATAAAAAAGAATTTGATATTACATGTACATAAGAGTTAAAGATTGAGATTTGAAGATAAAGAAGAAAAGGGCAAAACCAAGTAAACAAAATATAAAAGTTAAATTTTAGTTTGCAACACCTTATCTAGATTGGAAGTTCAATTTAAGAATTCGTGTGGAAAGAAGTTTTTGGTCCAAATAATACATCTAATCTCATCCAAATTTATAATTTGTAGTTGTATTGGTTCCAGTTGTACATTTCCATGTTCATACTTCAATAACATACCTTTTACAAGATTAAACACATAAATATTGTCCATTTGTATAATGAAACTTTGATTAAATGTATGATCTAATTTTTGATAAAACTTTCATATCTCAATGTGTTATGTCATCTCTCATATATTTATCTATCACATAAGTGTAAAAACATAATAAAGACTCAAAATATATAAATGGCTGTCGCATATATTGCCATTCCGACCAACTCTTGCTCACAATGAAAGGTGGAGGGTGATGGATCATAAACAAGATCAGCAATGACAAAGGAATCCTTCATAAAAATGATTTCTATGCTTACCAAGGAGATCACTATAGAAATATTATTTTACAAGGATTTCTACTTTTCAAATCCTTATGTACATTGTTGTAGGGCAATAAAAAGCTACTATAATTTTCAACTTACATAAAACCAGAAATCTATGGTAACTAGTTGTTATTCTCACCAAATATCATGCAAAATGAAAGGTTGAAGTTCCAGGTTGGCCATCAACGGGAGTATATTGTTTTAAAAATAAATACTCGCTCTCATGTTTCTTCACTAATAGAAATTAGCATTCCCCTCGTCATAATACTTCTGAAGTAGATATTTCCATTTTAATACTTCTGAAGTAGATATTTCCATTTTAATTGTTGATAAAATTTCTGCCAAGAAAGATTTTTTTGATGTTTTATTTATTTTTCAATGATGCACTTCCGTTAAATTTTTCCAGTAGTATTATTATTTTTCTCAACTTTAATAAATTAGTTAATTTATATAATATAGACATTGTACAATGGTACAGTGGAGTGGAGTGTAATGGAATGAGTTATTCACTTTTATGTTTGACCTTGAATTTAATGTTTATATGATTGTCACATGTGAGTTTGAAAATTAAATTTGACGTCCGTTTGACCATCACTTAATAAAGAAAAAAAATATTTGAAAAAATCAATCGAAAAATCATAATATCTTGACTATACGATAGAATTTGAAATTTTTTTTCCTTCAAATCATTTTAGAACCCAACAATTAGTGTAGTTAAATAAATACCATTGTTACCAATCACTATGTAATTGGAAGGAAAAATAATAAAATCATTAATAAATATGATATGTAAATAATCTAATAAAAACCCAGAGATTGATATCTCTCAACATATTTCAAATAAATATATTTAAGATATCTATACTAATAATATCTGTGTACTAAAAAAATATGTACAAATAAATTTTTAATATTGTGTAAAACTAATTAATGCACTTAAACAACCATTAAGTATGTTTTTATAGACGAAGGCAAAGTGAGGGAAACTGTAAATATAATTGTAATCATTGTTTCACTAGTTAAATATTATCACTCTTATCATGGTTGTATGTAAATTTTTTATATTTAGAAACCCCCTCACCATTATTCCATGCATTTAGTAAACATACGGTGTTTAAATTTTTTGTTGAATGGCATGGTTTTACTTTTTTACATAAATAACTATGAAAGATGCCCAATTTCATGGTTTTTGGAATAATTGTATAATTTTTTTTCCTTAACATTTTTTTTCGTGATCCTTTATTAGGGGGTTTTCTTATTCCCTGATGAAGGATCGTGATCTGAAACATTGAGAGGAAAAACTTACACAATTATTCCAAAAACCATTATTAATTTATATATAGAATGTGAAAATATTAAATCTTTGTTAAATATTTCTAAATCATATTAATATCGTCAACCAACGTTTAAACTCTTTGATTTAGGCCTTGTTTACTTGAAATATCGCTGCATTTTTTCATACAAATAAATGACATTTAAAACCAATTAGCCAATTAAACATCAACAAAACTAGATGATAGGGTTGGCATCACAAAGTAAATCATGAGAAAACTCATCTCCAAAACAACAAAATATTTCAAATAGCAAGTTCCACGTCATACCCAAAAATGAATTACACCAATAAAAAGAAAAGTTTGCATTATACATAATAGAGTACATTGAACTAAAAGCAGCAATCTTTAGCTAAACCCAAGTTTTTTAATTTTTATAGAATCTAGAAAATGTTAGAAATGTGTTGTATATTTTTTAGGTATTTATGATTTTCGTGCCTATGATTTACTTATTGATATGCTTATATATATGCACACATATAATAGGGGAAAAGTAGAACTTCATAGTACATTATTGTATTGTAAATGGTTAAGTTAATATAATAAAAAGGGTTATTGTGTTGAATGTTTTGAACTGAAAGGATTTTTCCATGTCAAATCATGTGTACTGTGTAATCTTGTATGTATTTCATTTCTCTTATTTTATTAACTAAAAATAATAATTGGTATTGATTTTCTCATTTTTAGTTTATTAGATCTTTTTTTTATTTTTTTTAAATCAAAATTGGGTCTTAGTTTTGTGTAAAGATTTAGAGTTTCTATAACAAAGATTAATGAGTTGTCGTATCATGTATGTAACTTATAGGTATGAAAGAAGATTGGGACAAGACCAATAGGAAGGCAAAGAGTTCAATCAAGTTGTATCTATCAGATTCAGTTTTACTAAATGTTTCGATGGAAAAAACTTTTAAAAATCTATGGAAGAAGTTAGGGACTTTGTATTAGACAAAGTCTCTAGTGAACAAATTGTTTCTCTAAAAAAAGTTGTATTCATTAAAAATGAATGATGGGGACTTTGTAGTTGAATATTTGAATTCTTTCAATATTATGGTAAGCTAGTTACAATATGTTTAAATTAAAATAGAAAAAGAAGAAAAATGTATTACTTTGCTTTGTTATATGTTTGACTCTTCAGATAATTTAGCTATAGCAATAACTATTACTACATCAACATTGAAAATTGAGGATATACTAAGAGTCTTGTTATAAAAAAAAAATGAGATGCAAATATGTTGAGTATTATCAGATAAATGATGTCTTGTTTGTAAGAGGTCATTCCCAAGAAAGAATTAGAATAAAGTTGGGGCAATCAAAGTCTAGAGGCAAATGTAAGGCTACAAGCAAATATAAGAGAAAATACTAGAACTATGGTAAAATGATGCATTTCAAGAAAGACTACAAAGCTAAAAATGTTGAAAAGGGTAAATCATCTAACAATTCCCAATCTATAGAAGCAAATCCTTCTAATAATGACTCAAGGGGATTTATTCTTGATAACTTAGCTCATATGAATATGATGGTGCATGGTTTATTGACTCAAGGGACTCTTTTTATATGACCCCTCAAAAAGAGTGGTTCTGTGAATATGAAGATCAATGGAGACAACTCGACCTATAAGATCATATGTAGAGTCAAGTTGAAGTTTAAAGATGGAAGGGTTAAAACCGTCTCTAGAATAATGCACATTTCAAATTTGACTAGAAACATAGTATTTGTAAGTAAGATGAATGATGCGGGTGTGCAAGTAATATTTTAATAAAGATAGTTGCAAGATGGTCCGTGGAGCAATGGTATTAGCAAGATGAGTCCATACAATACAATAGATCAAATTAATAGCTTTGTGGTTCCTGAGGTGAACAATAGATTAGATTAAGGCCCTACATCTTCTGCATAGAAGACAATGATGTGGTATCAAATGATGGGACACATTGGAGAGAGGCCTTCAAACATTGAAATCTAAAGGTGTAGCTAAAATAATTTTTGACTAGGCATTAAACTTTGATTTTTGTGAGCATTGTGTGTTTGATAAGTAAATTCGAATGAAGTTTCCCAGTAGTGCTCCAAGATCAGAAGGGATTTTGTATATAGTGCATAGTGGTGTGTTTGGACTTATAAAGGCTCCATCATGAGGGAAATCTTTGTATTATTTTTTCTTTTATAAATAATTACTTGAAAAAAACCTTATGTTTATTGTATCAATATTAAATATGAGGTTTTCAGTAAGTTTAAGGAGTTTAAAACTCTTGCTGAAAATCTGATAAAGAGAAAGATTAAGAGCTTGAGGAGTGACAATGGTGAAGAATATTGCTACAATGTTTTCGATTAGTGTATAAGGACTATGGAATATAAAGACAAAAGATAACTCTATATACACCTCAACAAAATAGAGTTAAATATAGAATGAATAGGAATCTGGCGGATAAGGTGAAAAACATACTTAGTGGTGCAAGATTGGAAAGAAAGTTTTGGATAGAAACAGTGATGGTTGCTTGTGATTTGATCAATAGATCTTCCACATCAACCATGGTTGATCAAACTCCACATAAAGCATGAACTAGTAAGAAAATTTCTATCAGAGATCCTAAATTTTTTAGTTGTAATATTTATTTGTATATTCCAAAGGAAAAAGGGACTAAATTGAATATCAAATCATCAAATTGTATCTTTATTGGATATGGTACTAGTATAAAGAAATATAAACCATGGAATCCCAAAATGATGAAGACTATTTATACTGGCAATGTTATTTTCAAAAAGGTTAAAGGGTTCCAAAATAAGGAGGACAACCAAAGGATAACCCGAACAGATTAAGTCTGAAGAAGTAGTGGGTGAAGAAGTGTTTGAACTCAAGGCAACTATAGAAGATGACCCAGAGCATGAGTTGCAAGAAGATTCAGAATAAATTGAAGAGGAACCAAAAGATGCAAAACCAAAAACTCTAGTCTTGAAAAGACTAGATCAAGTGAAAAGATCTCCTGATAAATATAGTCCACCCATTTTTTGTTTTGCATTTCTTTTATCAATTTTATTTATTATTGATGAAGACCCCATGACTATAAAGGAGGTTTTCGCCTCAAAAGAAACAAAGTCTTGGAAAATGAGCTATGGAAGACGAAATGGAGTCCCTAAATAAAAATCAAGGATGGGACTCAGTAAAACTACCCCTTGGAGAAGACATGTTCCCTGCAAATGAATATTTAAGAAGAAATATATTGTAGATGAGAAAATGGAGAAGTATAAAGCTCCCCTGGTAGTAAGAGGATTCTCTCAAATAGAGGGAATTGATTTTGGTGAAAAAAATTTACCCTGTTGTTAAATTATATTCAATTAGATTTCTACTAGTTATTGTTATTGTTTTCAATTTTAAAACAGAAGATATGAATATAAAGACAATTTTTCTACATGGTGAGCTTGAAGAGAAAATTTACATAACACACTCATAAAGCTTTAAAATAAAAAGAAATGAGAATTTGGTATGTAAACTGAAAAAAAAACTCAAGGCTTGAAGTAATCGTCAAGAATGTGGAAAAAAAAATTGGACAAGTACGTATTAGGACTTGAGTTTGGAAGAAGCAATGTTAATGCCTATATTTATTTTAAACATGGAGATGAAAATTTTATTATCATAGTATTGTATGTGAATGACATGTTGATTAGTAATAATAAAGAAATGATCCGCAAAGTTAAGTTTCAATTATCATCTCAATCGTCAAAACATTCAAAAAAAATGATAAATTGTCTCTCGATGCCACAAAATATATTTTAGGTATGGAAATTAAAAGAGATCAAATCAACAGGGACTATGGTTAAATCAAAAGAAGTACATTGAAAAGACACTGCAAAGGTTTAAGATGCAAGAAAACACCTCTGTCAATGACCCCTTTTCAATTGATCAAAAATTATCTATTGAATAGTGTCAAAAGACACAACAAGGGATTAAGGGCGTCTCAAGTCCCGTATGCTAGTGTTATTAGGAGCTTGATGTATGCAATGGTTTGTCCTAGACCTAAAATTGCTCATCTAGTAAAAGTACTAGCAGATTTATGTCAAATTCAAGAAAGGAACATTAGACTACAATAAAGAAGATCTACATGGATTTGTGCGAGACCCCTGACTATGCAATCTACCATTAGGATAACCCTGTTAAAAACAAAACATTGAATCTACATGGTTTTGTAGATTCAGACTATGTTGGATGTCTTAATTGTCAAATATCTACAAATGGATGTGTTCAACTTATTTAATGGCACTGTAAACTCGATGAACAAACCACATACTAGTGTTGTGATATCCACCACAAAAATTGAGTACATGATAGTTATTCAAAGAAACAAGAAAACGGTTTGGCTTTAAAAGTTAATTTACATTATTGGATGTATTCAAAAAATTTGTAAAGATAAATTCTTTCAAAGTGCAACTTGTCTAACAAAAAAATTCTAAATATCACTCTAAATGAAAAACATTGATGTGTTATATCATATTGTAAGACAAATGGTAGAGAAAAAAGAGAGATTATTGGAAAAGGTGGATACAGATGAGAATGTTGTTGATTTGCTAACAAGCATTGTGAGTATTAAGAAATTTTCTTGGTGCAAAAAATCAATTGATATAACCACCCTTAACTGTGTGAACCCCTATAAAACGTATTCACAAGTTAGAAATTGTGAAAAATGTGTTGTATATTTTCTATGTTATTTAAATATATATGATTTTGATAACCATAATATTTGTACCCATAGTTTCACTATTGATGTACATATATATACTTACACATATAGTAGAGAAAAAACATAATTTGGTAGTACATTATTGTTTTATAAACAGTGAAGTTAATACAATAAAGGAGCCATTGTGCTAGATTTTTATCTGGAAAAAAAAATTCCACATCAAATTTTGTACTAAGTTAATCTTATATGTATTTCATTTTTTTTATCTTGTGAACTAAAAAATTGTGTTGGTATTATTTCCCTTTATGGAATTCATATTCTTTAATAATGATATTGTTAAAAAAAAAATCACCAATGAGATATGATTGAATTGGTTAAATGGGTTGGTTGTTTCAAGTCCCACCCATCTGGGATACAAATAATATCACATAAAAATCTAGACCCCCATTGTATCTCAGACTGATCCACAGTATGGTAAAAGCACAATTCTAAGAGATTTACAATATATAGTACATGATTACTCCATATTCTATCCACAATTTTCAACAAAATAAAAATAAAAAATGGATATATCATTGAATAACTTTGTAGTGTTAATCGAGTCCAACATTTTTTCTTACAGATGAAATAATGTCATAGTATATAGAAACAATAAATAAAACACAAGATTCAATTTTCATTTCCAACGTTACAGTATTGTACTCTGGGAGCTCTGCACAACATCAAAGGCTTTTAAACGTAAGAACACATCAAATTCTCCAGTTTTTTACACAATACTCTAGATTAAATCATCAAAATATACATATGACGCCATTTATTCTCATAGGCAAAACAGAAAAGTTCTATTAAAATATTTGAAAATAGAACAAAATTATTATCTTGTCTGAATATATATATTTATGTGTGTTTGTGTGGGAAGGGGGCACTCTTAGAGGTTTTGAAATGGAAAAAAGGACCCAAAGCCTGTATCATACACACCCAGAATGCTAAAAGAATACTTAGAAATTAGCTGTTAGCTGCACTAGTTAGAACTCTACCATTCCGCATTCACTTTTTTCTAAAGCAAATGCATGCTACAAAGGAAACCAGAAAATTCAAGCTGACGGGCTATCTTTAGCATATGTTATTTGACAGTAAACTCCAGATCACCAAGAAAAGCAGAGAGATGAAAACACCTCATAGGAGTCCTGTCGAGGAGCACTTGCATTTGCATGAAGGTACAATGATACTAATGTAATCAGCTTTAACAAACATCGTTTTGTTTTGATGGCTAAATCCTCAAATTATTATACTCATACTTAATTTTGCCTTGCTAGTTCAGACAGCTTCAGATGGTAAACAATCCATTCGGGTATATATTATTCTTAAATGCTTTCACAAAAAAATCTGCAGAGAAGACTTCATACCACATCTTAAACTTTCACATCTACAAAGTTGGGACCCCTGCAAACCTGAGGAGTGTAACAAGAAACTGCCAACATTGCTGAAACAGAACTGATGACCAAAGTGAACATGGAGGAAAATGAAGCAGTGTGGGGATAGCCACAATGAATTACAACCCATAAAGCATATAGCCCTGACACAATATTTGCAAGAGACAAACTAGAGCATATGTAAAATCAGAATTCAATTTTTATAACAGCACAAAATAGAACAAGGAACTGGTATTACTGAGACAGTGAAAAGAGTCTGAAACCAAAAAACTCGTGCTGCATGATTGAATTAGTTATAAAACTCACCCTATTCACCACTCTAGAGGGATCGGAATCTTATGACTCCAATCAAAAATTGTTAGACCAACATACTTCAAGATTGTTATATGTTGTGGACCTGGGTGCCTAATAAAAACCAATGCACTTAATGGGTACATATTAACTCAAACTGCAATACACCCATGTGAGACAAAAACTGCAGCTTGCCAAACCCGAGTTATAATTGTGTTTGAACAAGAAAGATTTCCAATCTGACGATAACAAATTCAACCGCACCTGTAGCCCCAGGCAACAACACCTCATTTCCTCAATGCTTAAGAATTATTTACAAATTATATATATCAGCTTCTTCAAACTTTTAGCATGTTCAGAAGTTTTACACGGCTGATATATCAGCATATATGCATTCTGAGTATCGATTCACATCATCCCTTAGGATTTTATCAGTTCATTGAGATGAGAATGGATGCAATTATTCTATGCAATAATTTAACGTTACAGGATCAGAAGTTTCTCCAGATAGAAGTGTTGATTTATATAGAAACTGGATATCCATCAAACGATGATTTTCTTTGGAGCGGGTCATGGTGAAAGTTCCTTCTAGAAAATCGCCTCGACTTACTCGTGTAGGAGGATTGAACAAAAACACCTGTGTTTAGCAAGAAACAGTAAGCATTTATCTAACCACATTACTAAAGAAAAGCTGTAAATGTCAGAAACATGTATTATCATATCTGAAACAAGCAAAGATAACTTCCAAACCTGCTGACCCCAGTGAGTTGGATTGTCTATGCTAGGAGCAGTTGTTAACTCGACTACACGAGTTGCTGGACTGGAAACACTTCCCTGGTAAGCCAAAAAACATAAATGTGTTCATATGAGATGCCAAAGCTACTTGTACTATGTAATGCAAATTGATTGGAATGTACCAATCATATAGAGAAGAAAGAAAGCATTTTAAATTAGATGGAAAGACGATAAGACTACATACTCGAAAATGAACATCAAACCATCCAGCAAATCCAGTGAATCTCCCCTGTTCAATTGTAAAGGGAATTGTGTACTCTGACTGTACACTGGAAATTTCATCTACAGTAGCTCTCAAGCAATCCATTTTTTTCATGATGGCAGGGATTCCAATTACTTGATGTGGATGAAGATTGTTCCATAGAGAGGTCTGCATGGAATAGTTTTTAAATTGAGCATGAACATTTAAAAAAATTAAACCAAGTCAAAAATAAGAAAACATAAAACTAGTCAAGATGTCACTTGACAACAGAAGATAGACCCACAGTTTTTAAATTTCAAAGATACATTGATTGTATAAAGCAAGAAAGAGGTGCGACATATGGCACCCCACTCCATAAGTCATCTCATCGTCAATACACCAAGGTATGCAAAACCCTAATAAATTCATGCAAAAGAAAAAATTGAACTGTCAAGTAAAAAAATACTTGCCAACCTAGATGTCAAATACCTTTTAGAATATCCATGGAAAATTCTCCAAAAGATATCATAAATAGACAACACCATTTGCATTTTACACATCACAATCTCTTGTTAAAAGCTTCAAAGCATAAGCCAAAGCCTTTGTGAAGGCAATCATTTAGACATTCAGACATAAGTGTGCAAAACAGTGGCTAACTTCAGAGAAATAATAATTCAATCGTTAAAGCAAACGTTAATTATGAATCAGTTCACAGAAAATGTGCTCTATTCTGCGAGATATCTCAGGATGTGTCACCTGTAGCAATGAAATTGCTGAGATGAAGCAACGTACCTTTATATTAATAAAATTGGCAGACTTGACCAAAAAACTAAAAAGTTAAAAAGAATTAGAAGAACCAGATGAGAATTGGTAAATCGGGTGATATATATTAGCCACACACATGAAACACATTAGCAAATTACAGGTTTTAACTTTTAAGGCTTTTTTAATTGAGTTGATCTGCAAATCCAGGTTAGGCAAAATTTATGCACTTTGTGCCAAAAATTCAGAAGGAACATTTCTCGATATAAACAAAACCAAACATGGAAAAGGAAATCATTCCTATATAAAAAACCCAGTTTTCTGAAGGAATCACAATATATTCCATCCCTTTTCTTAGTCCTATGCTGCTTCACATTAAAGAAAAACATCCACCATAAAACCTGGTTTTCCTAAGAAATCACAAGATATTCCATCCCTTTTCTTAACTCCTATGCTGCTTGAGGTGAAAGAAAAACACAAGCCATTAGTCACCTGTAAATAATACTTCTTTTGCTCTTCACAGTAGGGCTGAGTTAGGATGCTCATATCAACACCATAGAAGTCATTGGTATCCTCTATAAAGTTGTTCCAGTCAGTCACGGCATTTTCATAATCTAGCAACTTTTGCTCTCCTTGACCAGATCTGATTGGTGCCAGCCACATTTGTGCATGGCTGGGATACCTGCAGAATGCAAGCATTTTATAGATTATGCTCTTAAATAGGATAAACTTTCTATATTTTTTGCAACATGTCACACAAAAACCAAAACTTCCCATGCAATTAGAGTCAAGTATTGAATAACACCAATTTACAAAACAATGACTCCAGAAAAAAATGACACAGTGGGTATGCAAGATAGGCTATAAAGAATGCAAATTTCCTCTTATAATAAAACGCAGGGTTGCATTAATATTAATTAGAGGAAGATGTTAAAAAAAGAAAATATAGAAAACTGAGGCAATTTCCAAGAGCAAGAAAGACACAAAAGCAAATAAGATGACTAACAAGTCAATCAATTTTCCAATGCTGCATAATATTGCAGTGACTTGAAAAGATTAAAAATATGAACAAAGTGAAATGGATGAAAACCTGCTAATGCTCATTCTAATAATGGCAAACAACCACTGACATAAGGTAACGCAGTCATTGATTGAAAAAATTATAGAATCTGTACATAATGAAATCAGCTCTGTGTCTATTAATTAATATGATATAAGGAAACCTGGGACATTTAATCAAAATCTCAAATGTCTTAGGAATAATTGAGGACAAAAATATCAAAGTCACACACACCTACACTAGTATCTGCTTGGCCAAATTAAAGCTCTCTACGAATCTACTCCATCAATGCAAAGAGATCCCATGCTTGATTCAACAGACTAAAAATACTTGTAGAGATTCCTTAAACAAGACAGTAATCAACAGAAAAAGAGCACAAGATCCTATACTCAGATATTTATATCAATCATCGTGTGAAATAAACAAAAGGCCACATGTGAAACATGACTGGATCTTGTATAATGCAATAGAACTTTATACGGAATGTATACTAAGTGTGAACAGCGACAGGCAGAATGACCACATCCTCAATGGGAGAGATGGCAATCTTGAACTTACACTTTTGTATCATCGAGATAATAGTTTCTTACATCCTACAACCCAATAAGGGTGCAACGCTTGGCATGCAGTGCAACCGGTAAATGAAGCCATTTCACAAGCTTCAAGCAAAGATATGATTCTTTTGGCTTAAAAACTCAATAAGGGTATACAGGAAAGCTTCTGTTAACCCATATTCTGGTGTAGAAAAACACTCCTTTTCCGATTCAAATTGTGCTTTGCCATATACAGTGACAATTGTTGATGGATGCTATCAGTCCCATTGGAATTCAATAATTATGTTTCAGGTCTCAGAACAAATCCAAACTGAGGAAGTTCAAGAGGAAAATTGTTTATTTTTTTATTTTTTATTTAAAAATAAAAACAAAAAAATGGCAAACCGAATTTGACCGAACTTGTTCGGTCAAGCAAGAAAGTTCGGTTCAAACCAAACCTGCAGCAGGTTCGGACGAACATGGTAACTACGGTTGAAATTAATTGTTGCACCTATAACACATCTACATTCCGACAATTTAGTTTTTTTTTTTTTTCCCTTTTAAGTGTTTGTTCATAGTGAATCAATGTGAAAGTGTTCTGGATGCAACTACGTTGAATTTAAATTTACAGATGTTTTCTCACTACATTGTCTCATTACTGGTCCCATCATCAAGGATTAAAAAAATATTGAAGCCAATGGCCGAGTAATTGTTAGGAATATTAGCACTCACATGGTTTGTTAGTGAGTTAGAACATTGGCTAATATTATATTCATGAGATTGTCTTGTGAGTTACAACAAACTCACGTATATAGGTTAGTTATTGTTAGTGAGAGAATATAGCATTGTATTAGAATAGGTGTTGAGTGATTTGAGGGATTGGAGATCTTGGTTGACTCCTTCAATAGAGGAGTGCTTCCGGGTATATAATGTTCACTCATGTTTGACTATGTTGTTTGGGTACGGGTACGGGTACGGATACTGGGACGTCTCGGGTACGCGGGTACGTCATTTTTCAAAAACCTTGATTTGGATACGTCGTGGGTACGTCTGTGTATATATATATATATATATATATATATATATATATATATATATATATTACTCATTTTTTTAATAAAACACTTGAAACTACATAGTGTGAAAATATTTGTCTATAAATGATAAAACACTTTAAAATATATAATATTCATTCATTCATTACTTCAAAGACAAGATGTACATTCAAATCTAGAATAAATCATCTCGATTGTCCACAAAATCATGAATGCCACTCCCATTATTTTTCAACTTTATCATTTACTGACACTTTCTCTCACAAGGGCTCATCGGTGCATTGAATCTCATGAGTGCATGCCTTAAGGGGTGCGCAGGGAATGGGGTGGGATCGGCTTGTGGCACTTTGCCAGAGATATTCTCATACTATTCTATCATGCATACATCCCTTCATGCAGCCTTCATACCTCCTATGATGTCTCCTTGAAATCTTGAAACCCTGAAATATGGCTAAGTTTGAAACCCTGGAATCTGACTAACTCTGAAATATGACAGGATCCTCCAAAACCTAGAATTTGCATTATAGCTCCTAGCAGTCTGAAACCCCTCTCAAACATCCTGAAAGTATATAAATAAAATATAACTTAAAGTATACGAAACTAGTTTCTTATACTTAAATATTTATTTTATTTCTATACGGTTGGGTTCGAACTGGATTTACATTTAGTGTTGCTTAGTTTTTAGGGTTTTTTTTTTTAAAGGATTTTCTAAGGTTTTTTTTTAAAAAAATTCGCCATTTTTCTGCCGGAATCCCTCGAGTACACGCCGAAAACGTCCCGAGTACTCCCCGAGGCGTTCGGGAGGCCCCGTCGACGTGTCGGACGTTTTCGGCACACCGGCGGGCGCCTCCGAGACGCCTCTGGGAGTACCCGGGACATCCCCGTGCCGAAGGTGTCTCCGAACAGGAGGCGTCGGGCCAGGGGGCGTATCCCTGCAACACAAATGTTTGAATATAATATAGTGTGCATATTAAATTTGTTTGTGTATTTGTCTCAATCACTGCTATTGAGTATGGCTCTTCCATTTTATATCAGTGATATCAGAGCAGGTTTCTCTGATGGAGGATTGGAAGAAAAAGAGGAGCAGTTATTTTATACTTCGCTCCTGTAGACGAGAAATAAAAAATATTTTGTGAAGAGCTTTGTAACATAGGTTAAGTTTGTTGTTTTGTAAATATTTAGGGAGTGTTTAGCTTTGTGGGTTTATGTTTGTGTAGATTAAGATATTTGAGGAACTTCTCTTCAAACCGTGCAGAAGCTCTTCCATTCTATATCTGACAAACCCATGGTCTGCAGATTTGTTTCTAATGCCTCATGCACACTAGCAGCTGTTAATAGGAACAGATTTGTGTTTTGACAGCTTCCGCTTTGTTTTATATCAGCTACTCATTAATATTTATGTGCCATTTAATTCTCCAAAATCTGTCTTCTAGGTTCTGAGAGGCCAATTGCAGTAAAGCGCTTCTTACAGAGTTGAACATCTTTATTCCTTGTGATATCCTGACTGTGCACCTTTCTTTCAAGTTGAACACGGATATCAATTCCCTATTTTGATGGCATTTTTGAAGGGAAGGAACTAAATACTTGGATTTGTAGTCTGAAGACATATTTCAAGATGCCGACAACCCTTATAGAGCCACAACGCATTATGGTTGATGAGATTCATATGAATGATGAGGCTCGCTTTGTGGTAGTCTCATGTCCAACTTCTAATTGCAACAAAGCACACCAACATTAATGAAAAGCTTTTACCCCTCGAGTACAAAGAGGGAATATTGCCAAGTTGGTCCTATCTCACCAGGGACTTGGACACAAGATTTAGCCATACATTGAAAGCTTCCATCACCTTGCTATCAAGTCGGAGATATAAGACACCGATGAGGTTCTTAGCATCAAATTCAATTTTTATTTTCTCGTAAACGAGTTAGAGCTCCTGCCACTTCCTAAAAAGCGTGTAAAAGCCAATCAACAAAAGGGACCTTAGAATCCCCACCAATATTTTTCATATTTTCTTATATTTTGTTATTCCACTTTTTTAAATCCTTTGCTTAGCTATTCCTAGATAGCTTTGAAATTTTCTTTATTCTCGATATACTTGTCTTTCTATCTCCCAATCATATATGGTATTGCTACCCCTGTTTGACAAAAGCATCTGCATCAGCTTTCCAGGTGCAACATTCATCCCACCACTATCCTTCACTTTAATTTAATAGCTTTACCAATTCAAATCTGATGAAATCTGCTACATTACACATTGTAGTAGGTTTTGCAATCAAAATACTATAATTTCTATTTTGGAAGTTGTTTCCATGCCATCTTCCATATTATAGAACCCCATGCTATTCAGTGAACTCTGCAGCTGTGATGTATTCCCCTATTGCATTCCCGGCCCTTTGCAGAGAGGATTCTTGCTACTTTTCACTTGGTAGGAGATGAAGCCTTGCCCAAACTGGCACTGTGCTCGGAAGGTCCTCCCTTGGATTGAAAACTAGTGACCGTGGTTTCATAAAGAGGATAGATTTATTCATAATCCAACGTCATCCTTGGAAAGATTGATCCTTTCCTGCTTTGAGGAAAAAACTGCTATGAAGTACCCCATTGGCATCATCAAAATATCAATGGAACCGGCAGGCCTCCAGTTTTCCTCTACTCAGATTTGTAAGTGATTTTTCTTTTAGCATCCAAAGCCTTAACTCCATGTCATCTACGGAGAAATGTGACTTTGAAGGAGTCTCCATGCATACGTAACATCCATTTTCTTTCTTTGTTTGGAATGTGGGACTGATGATGGTTTTCCATGCATGCTGGTGCATCTATTTTATCAACCTGTCACTACAGACTTCACTGTTTTCTTTTAAGATGCAATATCTTAAGGTTGAAGAGTGAGGACTTTCCGACTAGGCCATGGCCTCCCCTTAGGGAGGCCTGTTTTCTGCTATTCATTCTAAGGTATGCGAAGGGATTAATCAGCGGTGGATATGGTAGAGCGTATGATCACAGTCAAAAAGGTGGTGGGGGGAAGAGAGATGGGCAGGGTGAGTGCTTTAGCATCAGACTTCACCTGTAATTTTAGTATCTATGTGACCGTGTACATGCTATTTTTAGGTTTGTTAGCGTGGTGTCACAACAGGCCACAACGGTATTGCAACAGGGTTGTGAGGACAATGCAGTACTGCAAGCTGCGCACATGGCAGAAATGCCATAGAGCCACAAAGCAAGTGCGCAGGGATGCTGCAGCATTGAGTCATTCATGTTGCGAGCTTTTATACCAACAAACATTGTTCGATACCTAAGGTTTTGTATCCTGAGAGGTGGCAAAACAATCTGCCGAAGGAGATTTAGATTACCATGAGATTGAGAAGATTTGTAAGCACTAAACAGAAGTCTCGTGCATTGTTTGTATTGACCTGATCAAACAATTACCAGAATGGTATTAGCAGGATATCAGTAACTCTCAAAATCCTAACTAGAGTAGCCACAAAAAGGTGAAGAGAAAATTTTCAAATGAAAGAGATCATGTCAAATGTGAACAGATGGGGAGTAATTAAATAGAAAGGGAACAGATGGGGAGTAATTAAATACAGAAAGCTATAATCTCTGCGCAAGTGACTGCAAAGACCACAAATGAATCTAGCAACCCAGATCCCAAATTCCAGAACTCACTTATCAGTTATCGTTGGTTAGGATTGTAGATTGATCAAGTAGAACAGTTTACTAAAAATAGAAAAGGTTTCCTGGTGGGCAAAGGATACGGAAAGGGCATGTTGTATGTCACTTCAAAAAAAAGATCATCAATCAGTGCATGCCTGTTGCTAAGCAAGCATAGCTAAGCCCCTGCAATCAGTAGTTTTTCAATTTGCTCTTACACGAAAGAAATTATTGATTTTGGATAGCAATGGATCTAAGTATAGGTACTTCTCTCCCAAAAAGTGGAATGTTGACTATTGACTGATTGCTATATATAAAGAATGCGCCAATGAGGTAGCCAACAAACATATTTAATTGCATAAGTTTGAGCACTCATTTCAAACCTTGACAGTTTTCCCATGTGTCAGCTATCGAATCATCAAATAAAGGAGTATCAGCTACTTTAGTTTGCCTTAAAGTCAAAGATACAAAATAGATGAAGACACGTTCATAAGAATAAGCAATCAAATTATCCAGCTATCTATTATTTATGTTCTGTGGTGAAAGAATCGTGAAGAACATACATGACTCCATCGGGCTTTAACCACCGATCACGAGCACAAATCACAGAATCGAACATAGATTCGCGCAAGAGGAAATATCCCATCCACTCTGAGATAATAACATCAACTGTGAACAAAGGATCCCAATGTGTTATCAGAGAGCATGACCAACCAATGATGCATCATAACAAAGATAATCTTGTGCGTTAGGAAATAAAAGTAGGCATTAATAAATGGCTCAACTTGGAACCAGACAAAAACTGGTCCAACTCTAGGATAAAATAATAGGTAAGTGCAAAACATCACAACACTTCAGGTCACCAGATCACATGCAAACATGAAACATCAATAAATCAATCAAAAGTTAGAGATAGGAGGGGGAGAGGGAGAGTGTGCACCCACATAGGACTACAAGAAGCAAACAGGAACAGTAATACAAATAAGAAATTGATGATATATCTGAAAAAGGCAATCTGCATAGTGTTATAAGTTTCATAAGTGTTGAAATGACTATTCTAACCTTTCTCAGGTAAGACGACATCCTCCATTGATCCTACGATTACATCAACAATGTGGGTCACACCATTTCCTGCCACAAGTTGACGAGCATGATCTGCCATTTTGGTCGCTTCAACAGCATATACTTTCCTTGCACCAGCTTGTGCACACCAAATCGCCAAGATGCCACTACCTGTGCCTACATCCAAAACAGTCTTCATACGAAATAATATAAGAAAGACATGTGATTTTTAAAATTAAAGACTGAAATCTCCAATTTTTTGACAACTAGAAAGAAATATAAGAACAATGAACTACAACTAGGAGACCGTGCACAGCCATCCTTTGCCAGATAAATTTGACTGAATGCACCAGAAACCAGTCTTCCAGGGGTTGAAGTAAGTTGAGATAAACTCAGGATATTCTGTCTTAAGTGTACCTTGTATACAATCTGAAAAGTATTTTGACATCGTTTTTGGCTTTAAATAGCAGAAACTAGTTAATCTTCCAGGGGTTGAAGTAAGTTGAGATAAACTCAGGATATCCCGTCTTAAGTGTACCTTGTATACAATCTAAAAAGTATTTTGACATCGTTTTTGGCTTTAAATAGCAGAAACTAGTTAATCAAATTTACTCAATTCTCTTAGTATGAAGGGACCTAACACCAAGTTTCAGAACAACTGAGTATTACCAATTTATATATTGAACATAAATAGCAGTTGCTAGAACAGGAATTATCAGGATCATACTACTGATCAGAAACCAAAATGTTTATAGACCTTGATGAGATTTCCAAATCACTGAGAGCCTTATATTGAGGCCAGCAGTTGTCATTAAGGGTTGCCACTGAACAATGGTTGCCTTGTGCTTAATTAATCTGATATCAAGCATATGATTGATTAGAAAATCATTATAAAAGATTAACTTTCTTCCATTCTGATGTAGGTTTGAAATTGGAACGGGTTTAGAGCACTATCTTACTATATCTGGTTCATACAATGTCAATGTGTTTCAAATCTGTCACTAGATCTTTGCATCAATGAACCTGACAACAGCTCAAACTCTAGCCGCATCGAAAATCACATACATACAAGAAATGCCCAATCTCATTAACAATGATTAAAATTTACTCCAATTTCTAAATTAATATGAAGTTAAGAAAGTTTCAAGGCAATCTAACCAAATAAAGGGGTCAAAAATAGAAACTCAACTACAACCCAAAGATAAGTGGATCCCTCTTCCACAAGGACTGCTAATTCACGTCCTGCTAAAGAAAGAGAAATTTCTTAGAGGTGAGAAGGGAGAAGTCATAACTTGATTTGCTCAGAATAATAGAGACTCCTTTTGCAATAGGGCCAGCACTGAAGCTTGAGTTGGATTCAAACGTACAAAGGATCCTAGGTAGAACATGATTCATCTGTTGTTATCAAATCCATGCTAGATCCAGATTCTCTTTCGAATTGGAAACTAAAAGGTATCATAGATGAGATCAACTTGTCATTTTGAAAGATCTTTTTCCATCATTTCATCCAACTAAAAAGGGAAGTAAAGTTTGATAACATTCCAAATAGATAGTATTAAAATTTGAGATGATTGAGGGATTATATCATTTAATCAAAAAAGGCAATCCTTTAAATCAAAGTCAAAATGCTTAAAATAATTGTGAGGCACTCCCAATTAATGAGGATGATAATTCAACTCATTGATTAAATTACAAGATTTTCAGGGACTCCACATCTTCTCACCGCTTCAATGGAACCCGACTAAATCTTTCTTACAGTACTCCCAATGAGGATGATTATTCAACTCATTGATTAAATGCAAGATTTTCAGGAATTCCACATTTTCTCACTGCTTCAATGGGACCCCACTAAATCTTTCTTTCAGGCACTTGATAAAGGGATCGATGAAATTAGAGCTCCAATGTGGGCAAAGATTTATGGCACAATCAAAGCAATCATTTTTCATACATTTGTAGCAAAAAAGGAGCTCTATTTTGGTGTAACAATCAAACTCCCCAGCTTCTATCCGGGAACTATCACTTTTGTTACTTCCAGTTTACACTTGCAACTGAGAGCAGACATTCTTTGCTCTCTCTTTCTGATTTTCATGCAATGGTTATGGCCAGGGATGGGAGAGCATATGGGAAGAGTCGAGACATTAGATTTATTGGCCGATAACCTGGGGGAATCTTTTGAGCATAATTTGCAGGAAAGATTTGAACTTGATAGCCAGAAGTAGATAATGACATGGTTAAGAATGGGAAAAGTGGGAGATTATTGACACTTAACCAAGTCTAGCCTAATTAAATAACCCTAAATAATGAAGAAATTAGGGAAACTAGTAAACCACAAAAAAAATCTGATAAAAGCAGAATGAGATTCAACAAAATACTCTTTATTCTTATAAACTTAACAGGCCCTAAATAAATTTGGAAGAATTTTCTCAGCTGTGACAAACTAGACGAGAAATTTATCAATGTCATAAATCCATAACCAGATCCATCTATCATCTTGACTATCATTTTCCTTTCACAGAGTTTATTCTCAACTTTCAACACAAAATAAACTATAAAGTGTAGATCACATAGGCATGCCTTTATTGAATACAAAATAATTGGTTTTCAACCCAGCTTAATAATTAAAATAGATAACCTTTTAAAAAAATCAGTCAGTTCCCAGCATATCTTTAATGGTTGATAGATATTTCACTTACGTAAGAGGTCAAAATACAAATTGACTGTTGTTTGGGCGACTTTGAGAATGCTCCTTAGCAATCCTTAGCACCATGGACGGCAACATCAATGTAGGAAGTTCTGAACCGATTAACACTATATCATCTACTCTTAAGTCGTATTCTATATCATCGCTATAAAATAGAAAAGTTGGCTTCAAAAAATATCACAAAAAGCAGCAGTTCTCTGGCCCTTAAAACTGTTTGCTTATTTATGTCTGGCCACTCTTCATATAAAAATAATAATATAAATTAAAAAATAGGCAAAAAGAGGCTAGTCATAAAGTCAATTTACAAGTTCATTGAAAGCTAGAATTACTCGTTAAGCAGGCAAGGGGCTTCTCTGAACAAGAATTAAATCTCTCTCTTTCATAAAGAAAAATAGTATCAAATTGAAATGCAAATTTTACGAATTAACAATTTTGCTGTTCAAAGCAGCATAAAAAGGGACAAAAGTTCAGTTGGAGAGAACACATTTCTCATTTTCAAATCCACCTGGTCCTACCATGTACATTACAAACAGTTGTTATAAAATGTCTATATGTTGCTTTTTAGTTGCAATTTTAAAAAAAAAAGCATAGAATAAAAATAGAGATCTCATTAATGCTGAAATAACTGTTTCCATTGATAGCTCTTACATTTAAACTATAAAAAATATTCCTAATGGTCAACTGCAGAAAAAACAGCTGAAGACAGCAGATATTTAATGGCTGTTGAATTGAGGGAAAAATCCCAGGAAATAAATCCCTTTTTTAATACTGTAAAAGCTGAAAAGTTGTAGCCGCTAATGCCCTGAGTGATGGTTTTAAAGCAAATGCAAAATTAAATTATTCAATAATCTTCTACCTGTGTCAGCACTAGCGGCTGATTAGTGACCAACATAGTTACCTGCATCTCAGGGATGGGGGGACAGGGTTTCATCGACGGCAAAAAAATCCATCTTTTGAAAATGGTGGGGAACATCTATTAAAATATTTGATAATATATAAAAAAATAAAATTTAAATCTTTAAAATAAAATAAAATTTAAAAAAAAGACGGGGGGGATAAGATGGCATCCCCGAAACATCCCCCTTTTAGGAGACATCCCCAATGTTTTCAATTTTGGGGACACGGGGGGAATATTTCATCCCCATCTCCCCATCCTTGATACATCCAGGACTTCACCAGGACCTCGAGAACACGTCCCCACCTAACACTCTGATTAATGTTATAGCAAATCATAAAATGGAAATATCAAGATGCTATCAATAAATCAAAGAAAAAATTCCTAGTTATAAGATTTACTTTCTTCCTGAAGGTCTGAACTTTCTCCAAAATAATCACAAAGAAAAATATATATATATTAGTCACCATAAATGAATTGACCAGAATCATATCTTATGGGCTAAGGTGGCTCTGTCAAATTCTATTGCTCCAAAAGGCAGCATGGCAATTGTTAAAGATGAAAAAAAATTAAGAAAGTGATCACGTACAACTATCAACTGTAGGTGGAATTCAAAATAGGATCATTATAAAAATACATGCATAAAGACGCATGCCCACGCACACACACAAACTTTGTTGCCACTTAGTTTCGGATCTCATGACAAAGATCGAGAATAATTAACCCTTGTCAATCTGCTTAAACCTGTGGAGGTAAAAAAAGAAGCACCATTGCAACTTTCATTACCAGCAATACATTTTAAATTAAGCCATGTTAACTACATGTAATATTACAATGCTACAATTGATGGACTTAAACTTAAGAACTCCCACTCACTAAGCAGGCAATGTAACCAACAGAGCTATCTTCCGCAAAAAAAGAATTTATGTCTGCCAAATTGATCCTCTGACACATGGATGGAGAAAATTTTATCAATTTGCTCTTATTAAACAGCCTCTTTGTCATATTTGTCCTGTGCCAAATGCACAAAACCAGTGGGCGTTTAAGTTCCTGAAAGATGTAGAGGTCATCCAAACACCGGTGCAGGTCTAAGTGATGTGGAGCACCAAAATATAAGCATCTCTGTACAAAGAATGTAAGTAATTAAAAAGTCCAATTCAATTTAGAACCAAAACCATAAGAAAAATTATTTTGGGAGCTAAAAACGATGTTAACGAAATTCCGTACTTATTCACAACATTCTTATTTTTACAACTAAGTAGAGTCCAAAAAATGCCGTGTTCTCAAAAAAATTGTTCGTTAAGAGTCCAGACAAAGAAAAACGAATGTTGTGCCATTCAAATGATGACTATTATGTCCCAAGGGATTGTGCTGTAACGATAACAGAGGCATTTGAAAGGATGAGATCTACGGTCAAAACCTTCTCAACACAATAAGTGGGTACATTACTCCAGCAGATATGTGGTGAGGCTGTGGCATAACAATTCTGGGGTACATTTGGGTGTGACCTAAATTTATAAATCTGAAGAATGGAGTCCTATCAAATCCTCCCGAATGCAGTTCATCACGTCAGTTGTTATGTCATGAGTTGCAGGGTAATTGTCATGGGGTACATTTGGATGACCTAAATCTATAAATCTCTCAACATGATAAGGCCGTCCATCACTGCAGGGGATATGTTGGGACATTGTAGTGTAACAATTAACGGTACATTCAGGTGTGAGCTAAATTTATAAATCTTTAAAAAGAAGTTTCAGATAGATCCATATCATGCTCGAGGCAGCCCATAATCTCACACAAAATTTACGAAGGCAAAGAGGAAAAAAAAAGATATTTTTATAGTTAAATGTTACCTACAGAAAAGAAGCTGCTTGCCCAGACCACTTTATTTGCAATATTTTTAATCTTTTAAAGTGGGCATACCAGGTTTAGGCAAGACGAACCATGACATGGAAGCAAAAACACTATAAAATAACATGGACGAAGAACAAAAAATAAACACCCATCTTTTCAAAACTAAATTTTCGGCCCAGAAAACTAATGTTGAATAAAAGGTTTGTAAGATTTTGAAAGCCTACCTTGCCTTCAAAGTGATGTTTGTTTTCAAAAATAGCATGGTAGTATGCGTCCATCCTCACTCTATCGGACAGCATTTCCTTCTGGTGATATAGAAACGCATAAGTGCAAAAATAATTGGCAAAGTCTGCACCTTTGTCCACAACACCACCTCCTCCTGTCCTGCTTGAGGACAAAGCCTGCTGCTGCTCGAACCCATTGGGTGTCCCGCTCATCTTCAGATAAAACAGAACTCCCTTGCAGTATTAATTTCTATGCAGGTATGAGATGAATATAGACGAAAAAACTTGGTGGGTATTGTCCCTAAAGCGAAAAAACACTGATAAACGATTTTAGTTGAATATACAATAAAAGCTAGACCGCTTCCAATCAATTTATAGAGTATAAGTTAAAAGTTTCATTCATAGGTCGGCTTGAATGTATATGGAGAAACAGGGTTTTCCTTCACCGAGCCCCAGCTCTGAAGATCGGGAAGAATATCAGGGAGCAAAATGCTTTACAGTGAAAGGTTATGTCAAAGGCAAAATTGAGCATAAATCCCGGGTCGTCGTGACCTAAAATTTTTCCTATTTTAAACGTAGACACGATAGGGATATTTTATACCTTCTGAAAGTTTTGTTCGTTCTAGAAATGCCAAGAGGGACAAATTTGCAATGATTTAGCCACCCCAAAATTAGTTAGATATAAATTATTTAAGGGGCTTTTGCCTTGATTATGTGTCATCTCTTGGTGTAACTAATTTTAGTGGCGCCCTTAGACGCTAGCAAGATTATTCCCAATGTACTTTTCTTGGAATCCTATTAACTTGTTATGGTTTTATTGGACACTAATACACATGCCTCGCTTGTAAGTCTTCTTGGAATTTTTTTGGGTCAGATTTTGGGAATAGCTTATTTTTACAAATGAGTTATTGAATGTCAAGTTCATGTGGAATAATATTTGTTTATATAAATTTCACGTGGTGTTTAATGTTTTATTTTATAACTATTATAAGTATTTTGTGATATTAGTTTGGAGAATATAGTTTTATAAATAAATGAGTGTTAGTAATATTAATAACAAAATAATGTAAATGATTGATATTTGAGAAATTTTGCTGTAAGTTTGTCATTTTTTAAATAACAAAATAAAGTAATTTAAGATGAATATTAACAATAATATTATATTATTTGAAAGAGTTTTGATATAAATAATTAAATATGAGAGGAGAGTAGAATAATGCTATATTATTTGAAAGAGTTTTGATATAAATAATTAAATATGAGAGGAGAGTAGAGTAGCAAAAAAATGATTTAGATATTGCATTAGCCAACACTTTTGTTACATCTCATTGCATGTAAATCAATATGTACTGATTTAAGTACTCACACAAAGTGTAACAAATCTATTATCATATTTATCAATCATTTGATGTACTCAATTCAGAGAAAACCAATTAAATATCATACAATGATGACTATATTCTAAGACATTTTGTGTTGATGTAGCTTTGTCACCTACTCCAACAAATTGATAGGTTTTCATCCTATCATTGTCGTAGTATGTTAATTAATATCCACTTAAATCTAGCTAACTCTCAAATTCATGCAAATATAGTTGAGAGTCTACGAAAGAAATAATTGAGAGTATTTCTTGTAGTGTTACTTTAAAGGGTACGTGACTATGGTGAATAGCAAAACTATCACATTCAATCCACATATTCAATTTTATAACAAACACTTCATTGCATATATATATTTAAAGCAGTTAATTACTTGATTTAACTAATCCACAAATGGACAGATAAATTTCATAAATTAATTAATTTAGTCAAAATATTCCATACATAACTTCAAATTTGAGAAATCCAAAAAAATGACAACTCATTGAGCACCCCAATAGATTTTTGAAATTGATTAGCCTTGAAAAATATTCCTCTTCTAAAAGAGTTGAATACAAAGAGTATAAATAAGAGTGTATAGGCATGGCCTCATCCTAAAAGCAATAGTTTGCATGCAAGAATAAAATTGTATTATAATCATATATTAAATCTAGGACATGCAGAAAATTAGTATGCTTTAAAAGTAAGAAAATTAAAATAGTATTATAATCTACAATTCGGTTAGACTTGCCTTCCATTCTCAAATTAACAACTAGTTGGCTCTGCAATGCTTGTGTGCATACTTAATAGTCTCTATCTATTTTGGTGAGATTAATAATAGGTTTTTTGAATAGTTCTCTATCCATGTCTATAAGATTGCATGGCTAGCTAACAGAGTGTGGAGAGCATCTTGAATTGTAAAGGCCCATTGTATCTTTTCCATGACATGTGTGACCAAGTCAATGAACTCTTTATTTCTACTCGTGTTGGCATCCCTGACTTCTCTCTTAAATTTAGCCATAGTGGTAACCAACTATGTAAAAGTCTATAGCAACAATGACTTTATTGCCAGGTGTGAACAAGGAAGGGATGTTAGCCTATGCAAATAAGCCAAGAATCCTAATGGAAAAATCATTGATTGGATCCATAGTAGCTTCCATGTCCTATGACAATTCTTCTAAATATTTTCACATGTGCCCATCATAACTTTGACACACATTGACATCAAATAAGTGGTATGGGAACATCTCTTTCTTGATTACTTTAGCAAGATTGGCCAATTTTGCCTCCATCAAATTGATTTGATCTAAAATGGCCTGTAACTTTCTACTATAATACATTGCTCTTAATTTTGGCTTCATTTACCTTTATTAATAATTCAAATAAAAAATTGAGAGCTTTCTTGACATTTTCTACAAGATTTTATAGAACAGAGGACTCAATTGTACTTTTCAATTTTCTTACCTTGTACTTCATCTCTTGAAATATTTTATCAAGAGTTTGATAAAAAGACCTTATAATTGATTCGAGTTCCTCAATCATCTCATCTTCACTGCTTGCATGGCCTTTGCTTCTCCTTCTCTCTTTCTTCGTCAAAGCAAAAATCTCTTCTTTTGTCTCGTATATCATGGGATTTTCCTATTGCATTATTTTATTGGTAGCCACTCTTTTCAACTTGTCATATCCTGCTCAAATTTCAACTTTACTTTAGGCTCATATTGTATAATCATTTCAAGCCTTTGTGCTTGTGCCATTTGCACTCTTTCAATCCAGTCCTCTTCTTCATGTGGTAATGCAATTGTCAAACAAGTGGGCAGTGTAGAAATTGTAGTCACAAATGGGTGGTACCATGGTGGTAAAGGAAGGAGAAGTGGTTGATGTAATGAGATTGGATGGAATAGGAATAGTGAAAGGAATGTGTGTGGTATAGGAAGAGGAAGAGGTTATAATGACAGAGATGAGAGGAACACCAACTATAGAATATGGAGAGGATGTGATTGGTGTAAAGTATGCCATATATATCTGCAAAGATGTAGGCCCAACACATGTTATGATTTGTGTCACTCTTGCCTCCCCATGAATATACATTGGGATGGTATGAAGCAACCCTTTCCATTTAGGCTATTTTACCTTTAACATTGTTCTGCTAATGATGCTTAGTAACCCCAACATGATAATCACTCTAGAGTGAGTAGAATATTGAAATATTCTACCATTAGCATTAAGGATCGAAGTGTCTTGGGTTGTGAATAAGGTGTTAATTCAAAAGACTGAGATTTAGATTGTAATTTAACACTTACAAAAGGGGTTGGCCAAAGGAGGAGAAATTGTAGAAGACACATTTGACATTGAAGTAACTCTGTGGTGTGTGATAGACTCAATTTAGATCATAGTAAGTGTGATTGAAGATTGAGCACTATTGGTCACTACTTTGGAGGCCATTTGCCTTGTATATACTCGCATAATCTAGGGAGTTCTCTTTATAAGAGCAATGGAAATAAAGACCATAGTTTTAGACATTAGGGTAGGGTTCTCTAATGATGATATTACATCCTCTAAGGAAGGTAACATAGAAGTACTAGGGGTCTCTAGTATGGAAGAACTTGTAGTAATAGACACAAGGGTTTGTAATGGTTATCATAGGCTTTTGAGTGGAGACATTTGTGTGGCAGAAGGTGGACTATCCATAATTTCAACAATATGAAATGAAGAAGGGGACTGAGTTACCTGGGGTGACTGCATTTTGCTTGAATATATTGTAGGTGGAAGGAGCCCTTGCAATACCTTCCTTTTGAGATGAAAGTTTGTGTACGGTGTTCCAAAAGAAGAAGTTAGAACATCTTGCCTTTCTTCTATCCCTTAAGACATTATTTCTTGTGGTGGTGGTTGTTGTTTGACTATGCATGCAACTCTCATTTCTTTATCAACTCCATCATCATCTTATGCATTCATATAAAATTTATCATTAGGGTGAGGTTTTTGCTTATATACCTAGTTGAGTTTCCCCTTCAACATAAGTAGATGTTTCTACACATTCCCCAATGGATCCAATTTCCTCAAGTCATGGTCATCCAAATTAAAGGAAGACTGATGTGATGTTATTGTCTGTAATGATGGCCAAGTTTTTAAATTACTTCTCCCTATCCTGAGTGGTGGAAGTTCGTGAATATTTTTTATTCTACTTACAAACTCTAAAAATTCTATTAACAATTAGGTATGTTATCTCTTGCTCTGTTATTTTGTCAAGCACATAGTAAGGCAACTTGAGAGGAGATACTAGAATGCCTTCAACTCTTATTCTTGTGTGTTTGAGATAGTACTAGAAGGTTCCCATGCTCAAAATTAACTTCCTTATTTCCTCATAAATTTTGATAATTGGTGTTTCATTAATTGATAAGTACGCTAGAGGATTAAAAAGTTGCAAATGTCTTTGATATTTTTTTTGTATTTGAAACATATTGCTCATTATATTATTTGTAAACAAGGGTTTACAAAGAAGGTGGACTTTTTTAATATCAAATTTGACTGTCACATGGGTGGCATCTACCAAATAGGATATTATATAAAAAAATTGCCTCTACTTTATCCTTGTTACTTGATGTCTCGGATTAAACAAGATGATTTCTCTTACAACAAGGACTTGTTTATCACTAATATTCATAGAGATTATAGGGACCCAATGCTTTTTAACATGGAATATATCAATGACTTTGTATAGTAGGTTTATCAATGTCATTCGAATCCTGATGCCAAGTGTAAACATCCTTATGGGGAAAGTATCAACTACTTCCTTGTTAGTATAATTATTTGGGCTTTCAACCCAATCCTTAAGGACATCTCTCAAATCATGATTTTTCAACCATTATAGAGCCACCACTTGATTATAGATAAATATATGGGGTGGTAACTAGTAATACATTTCAAAGGCTATTCATAGGAGTAATGTTATTCTTGATGACAGGCGTTCCACTTCTAGCTACATATTTTATCTTGGTTTTTCACCTATTACTTGGTTGTGTAAGAAGCAGTAGGCTATTGTACTACCATCCATAAAGGCTGAGTATAGGGCAGCAGTTACAACGAGTCAGTAGGTTATTTAGCTTCATCAATTGTTGACAGAGTTTGGCTTCATGCAGGATTCATCCACTATAGTTTGGTGTGACAGCCAGAGTGCAATTCATATATCTCACAACCTAGTTGAGCATTAGTAGACCGAGCACATTGAGGTATATGTGCACTTCATTCGTCACCACATTTAGGATGACATCCTTAACTTAGAGTACATTCTGACTCAAAAGTAGGTTACAGACATCTTCACGAAGCCTTTTGCATCACCTCATTTTTTTGAGTTGGGTGGCATGCTTGGGGTTTCAAAATTTATCCTCAGGGGGTGTTCATGAGGACATCTTCCATCTTCATTTCATGGATACATATTGTACATGAGTACCTTATCAGACCTTGTTATCGAGACTCATTTCATGGATATGTCACTATTTTTTGGGCTTTTATTAACCCTTAGCTTTATTAGGGGGGTGAGGGGTGTTAGATTATATATTTCATGTGTTTACTCATGTTTTCTAGTGTATTAGCTAGATATTTTATCTTGTAGTGGGTTTCTCCTATATAAGGATTTATCCCACATTTCTTAGTTTAGCTAGTTTAGTATTTCATCTTGGTTCTATGAATAAGTGTTTACCTTTGTACTAGCATCTCATTATCTCATATTCTGAATAATCATTTTATTTTCTTTGTTTTGCATTTCATTTGTTTGCAGTTACATTTATGATGTTCTTGTTGAGAACTCTTCAGATCTTGGCTTCATGGAATGTTTTTACCATTTCTAACAATCACCTCATATACCTATAGTTCGATACATGTGTAATTGGGCATATATATAAATATAGTTTAGTGTATATGGATCCCTAATTTTATATGCAAGTTGCTATTGAAACATGACTCTATGTTTTATATGTAAGTCATTATTGGTATATACTTATCTTATTAGATAAGCAAATCATTCTAATATAACTATTCAATATTATAATTATACAATCCATTGTATTCATATAGGTATAAACATGCAGATCACTATCATAGCAGACTTGCATTTTTCACATAATATGAATATTCAAATTGCACTGCTTACCTAAAAAACTACTTTGTTGTGCAAGCTTCCTTGTCTTCTTTCTTCTCTCCGATCTTCCTTCCATTGTGTTGCCTTCTTCTACTATGCATGGTGTGCCTCACTTTCTTCTATCTAAATATATTATTTCTTATTCTATTAACATGAAAAAAAGAGTAGCTTTGTTTCTTTTAGATTTTTCTCTTCTTTTTTTCTCTCCTAAATATAAATTATCATATTTTATTCGTTTATCTCTAATTATAATAATTAATATATGTGTTAATTAAATTAGCACCTTAAATGACTTAAGGATTAATTCATAAATCAATAAACCCGAATTTAATCTAATTATGCAAACCACATCTATAAAAACATTAATGGTCACACATGAAACTTACGTAAAATGAACTCCATATAATCATTTAAACTATGTTATCAACCATGTATTAACAAATATCTAATGCAAACAATATCAAAATATACTATGCTAACTATTCCACTGTGAATCTAACATGTATTACTAATGTGGTGTGTGTAGGGTTCAAGTCGGTTTCTCTGTTGTCTCCTAATAACTCCATCTACTTCACTGTCTCTAATGATGCTCTCCCTCCCTCATGATCTAAAGGATGAGTTCTCCTACATCAAACTCACAACAAGTATTTGGACCATAACATTATGATATACATACATCATAAGATATAGCTTAAATAACAAATCAACATGATCATAATGTAAACATATACATTACAGCTGACTCATAGTAATGTAATCATGTAACCTAAACAATATCCAACTATCCCATAACAACGTATATCTCAAAGCTTAGTTAATAAATAACAAATCAAATTTTCAACTATAAATATCCATGAATAATCAAGTAAGTTTGCTTAACGAAGAATCAAAATGTAACATCTATGAACATAAGAATCCGATAAGGGGAGATTAGTATCATGTTAGCATAAGAAATCAAAATATAAAAACACAATAATGAACTAACACCTTAAAAATAGATATTAAGGGGAGCTTAGTGAGGAAAAACCATTGATAAAGCACAATTAAAATTTAAGAAAATAAACTTTCTCACCTTCCTTGAATGTTCCAAAGGATCTCTTTATTGGTTTGTTCAATTTGTGCTCAAGAAGTCAGTGGTAATGGAGCTTGGCTATCTCCTTCTCTCCTTAGCATCATTGGCTTTGTGGCTTTGGATTGTAAAGCTTGACTCAATAATCTAGCATAATAACACTATATCAAATAGCTTTTGAAATCATTTGATCATGGTAACTTTGCACCAAAATAGTTTTTAATTATGAGTGTAAGGCCTTTTATTTATAGATTTTTCCATTTAATCAAAATGAACCTAGACTGTCCATCTCAAGATGAAGATGTCTGGCCAAGAATCCATTCAATTTTGGAGGCTAAAATTAATAAATGTCCTCAAAAATATTTGGGATAAAGAGGCATTAAAGAGGCACAGGAAGACTTAATTAGATATTTGTTGCAATTATGGCTTGTGAATGCCACCCCATAGATGATATCATTAAGTGATGTAGTTATTCACAATCAATTTATATTAATAAAATAATCAATAACCTCCATGAAAAATCCATTTAAGCTTTTGATTCAAATTAATTAACTTTTAAACATGATTAATCAATTTTGGTGTAATTCTTTAGAAATTGGTGCTCAATTAATTAAATTAGTCAAAATGTCATATTATTGGATCAAAATTTGACTGAAGTGGAATTGGAAGGCGATGTAAGATGTGTTAGAACCATTATCCCATTTAGGATGTTGTCAACACAAAATAACAAAGGCACGTGTTTTGTGTAAAAAAATTGGTAGAAAAGAACAATCCAGAGCACTTAGGTATGAAATCGTCATTTTGACTCATAATGAATTGATCAAAGTTAGGTATAACATAAAATGCATTACCTCATTTAGGGATACACCAGCCTAAATCAATACTTGTATATGAAAAGTTGAAACCATTTAGCATGTTTAAGTGATTTTGGCCTAAAATGTGTATTTTAGGTAGAAATTGATCTGAAACTTGGTCAGAGGTCATTGGCAGCCAATTTTAGGTGTCTACATCCTTCCCCCTAAACTTAGTCATCATTTTAGATGACTCTTATTCAAACATAAGTTTTGAATTAAAAACATTATTTAGTAAAAAAATAACATAGTATAAAGTATCAAATCAAGTAAATAAATATGAAAATCGCATGTAGAACTCCTTATAGTCCTCCCAAGTAGCACTATCCTCAGAGTATTGGTCTCATAGGACCTTAAACTATGACATCTCTCTATTATGTAAACACATTTTGTGAGTGTTAATTACTTTGATTGGTTCTACCATGACCACCTCGAGATTTAGAACTTGTAAAACATTCCAATCCAACACATGCGTAGGATCAGCTATATAATTTTTAAGATAAAAAATACGGAAGACATTATGTAATAGAGCTAGGGATAATGAAAATTCAAGTCTATATGCTATAATATTAACCACTTCTAACACCTCGAAGGGTCCCACATATCTTGAGGATAGTTTCATTGACTTCCCAAATTTAATAGAGATTTTTTGTAACTTGACCCATAAAAACACTTTATCACCTACTAAAAAACACTTATTTATCCTCTTTAGATTAGCATAACTCTTTTGACTATCATTGGCCTTGGTCAATCTCTACCTGATTAATCTAACTTACTCTTCCATTTCTAAAAGCATCTTAGGTCCAAAGACTACCTTGTCTTCCAACATGTCCCAATTGATTGGTGTCCTGCACCTTCTTCCATATAGTGCCTCAAATGGTGTCATCTTCAAAGCTAATTAATATGAGTTTTTAATGCAAAATCAACCAATGAAAGGTATTATTTTCACTTTTATTATTGATCCATGCAATACATATGAAGAATATCCTCTAATACATTATTAATTCTCTCAATCTAACCATCAGTCTCTAGGTGATCTGCAGTGCTAAAATTTAGTTGTGTACCCAAAGCTAAATTTAGAGTTACCCAAAATCTAAAAGTCATCTTCAGATCATGATCCAAAATGATCTTCTCAGGAAATCCACACAACTTATATACTTCCTTCACAAACCTCTTCGCAAGAGTAGGTGCATCATCTGTCAAATTATCTGGTATAAAATGAGACACCTTGGTTAGTTTATCAACTATTACCAAGATTATATTGTGCCTATTTCATGACATTAGTAAACTTTGAACAAATTCCATACTAATCACTTGCCACTTCCATTCTAGTATATCATGTGAATATAACAACCCAACCAGATGCACATGTTTAGCTTTCACTCCCTGACAATCCAAATAATGTGACACATAGTCTGTTAGATCTTTCTTAATTCCTTTCCATAAATATAATGGTCTACACTTTACCATGAGCTTAGTTACTCCTAGATGTCCTGAATATGGGGTATTGTATAGTTATTTTAACACTATGTTATGCAGATTCTTTCGATCTAGCACATAAATCCTTCCATTATAATGCAAAAGATCATCACTCTCTAATCTAAATCTTTTATATTAAGGATTTTAAGCATTCTTAGATAATTTTTTTCTGACTTGATTATAGAATTCATCTTCTAGTGAGAATTCAATCACTTGATCCCTAAAAATACTCATGATATTAGTCATGGTTGTTATGTACCTTTTAAGACTTAGGACATCATCTACTCTATTTTCCTTACCTTTGATATAGTTGATATCAAAATCATAATCAGATAAAAACTCTAGTTAGCATCTCTGATGAGCATTCAAATTTATTTGGGTGAAGATATACTTTAGTCCCAAGTTATCCATCTCAAGCTAAATAGTTTTTCCAACAAATAATGTCACCACACTTGTAAAACATGCACAATTGATATTCTAGATCATGAGGAGCATAATTCACCTCATATGGTTTCAGCTTCTTTGATTCATAATCCACCACTGCACCATCTTGCATAAGGACTCCTCCTAGTCCATCCCTTAATGCATCTATGATCACTAAAAATTGGCCATTGGGGTCAGGAACTCTTAACACAAGTGCTGAAGTAAGCCTTCTTTTTCATTCTTGGAAAGCTACTTCACATTTTTTTGACCAAACAAAACTTTGGTTATTATGTTTCAAATAAGTAATGGAATTAGTTATCTTAGAAAATTCTAGAACAAACCTCTTGTAATAGCCTCCTAATCCCATGAAACTTCTTACCTCGTGCACATTCTTTGGCACCAGCCATTCCACAATGGCTCTTATCTTACTAAATCTAATAAAATATCATCTGTAGAGATAATATGTCTCAATTATTACAAGCTCTCTTGGAAAAATGCACACTTAGATAACTTACCATACAACTTATGCTTTTGCAACCATTGCAGAACTAGTTTCAGATGTTGAACCAATTCATTATTTGAGTATATAAGAATGTCATCAAGAAAAACCAAAACAAAATGATCTAAATAATCTCTGAATACACTATTTATAAGATTCATTAATATTTTCAGAGCATTGGTCAACCCAAATGGTAACACTATGAACTCATAGTGCCCGTATCGAGTTCTAAATGTTGTCTTCAGAATATATTCATCCCTCATCCTCAATTGATGGTATCTTGCTCTAAGATCAATCTTAGAAAAGACTATTGATCCCTGTATTTTATGGAAAATATCATCTATATGAGGTAACGGATACCTATTTTTATAATTTTTTGTTTAACATTATATAATCAATGTAAAGTCAAAGAGTACCATTCTTCTTATTGATAAATACAACTGGTGCACCCCATGGTGACACACTTGGTCTGATCAACCCCTTAGACAATAATTCTCAAAGTTGAGCCTTTAATTCAACCAACTTAGTGGTTGTCATCATGTATGGTGTCTTAGATTGTGGTTCTAATCCAGGTATGATATCGATAGAGAAATCAAACTCACGTCTAGGAGGCAAACCTGACAATTCTTCTGAAAACATGTCATAAAAATTCTTAAGGAATGGGTAACCTTCGAGAGATGGTTCCTTAGTTTCCTCCATTTAATTTATATTTATGATAAATACTTGGCACCCTTTTCTTTGGTCCCTCTTGGGTTGCACAATAAATATTTGCCTAAACCTCAACTCTCTTTTCTCACCTTGGATTTGTGTCTGATTTCCAAAATCATTAAGACACTCAATTTTTTTAGGTAGTAGTCAACCTTGGCATTATGTTTTGCAAGCTAGTTGACTATTAAGATTACATCATATTGTCATCACGTATGGTGTCTTAGACTATGGTTCTAATCCAGGTATGATATCAATAGAGAAATCAAACTCATGTCTAGGAGGCAAACTTGATAATTCTTCTAAAAACATGTCTTAAAAAATTCTTAAGGAATGGGTAACCTTCAAGAGATGGTTCCTTAGTTTCCTCTATTTAATTTATCTTGATGATAAATACTTGGCACCCTTTTCTTTGGGCCCTCTTGAGTTGCACAACAAAAATTTGCCTAAGCCTCAACTCTCTTTTCTCACCTTGGATTTGTGTCTGATTCCCAAAATCATTAGGACACTCAATTTTTTTAGGTAGCAGTCAACCTTGGCCTTATGTTTTACAAGCCAGTTGACTCTTAAGATTACATCATATAACCTTAGTGGTGCTACATACAGATCCACTACTATTGTGAATTTGGCCAACCTAATCTCTACTTCTACTAAACACTTGTCAACCATGACTTTTGATTCATTCCCATAATGTACTGACCATGCATTTGCCATTATTCTAGCTCTTATAGAAAACTTACTAAGTATTTTAGGAGTTATAAAACATTATGTAGCCCTTGTATCTATCAAAATAGAAACTAGATGTTCAAACAAAGTACCTAATAGTTCTATGGGTAATACTTGAAATTTAGCTTACCAATTATCAACAGTTACATGAATACGCTATTGAAAACTGCTTTGCTGAGAAATAAGACCTTTGTTCTTTGACTTGTCTTGAGTTTAGTCATCTGCATAATGGTCATCTTTGCAAATAAAACAATTTCTAGGTGGTCCTTTCATATCTATCTATCTATTGGTTTCCCTTGAAACCACCTTTGAAACCATTACCCTATTTCTTATTACCTGAGCCATTGTTGAATTTGACATTCTGCCTTTTGAACTGCTTCTTGGAGTCTCCACTCCTCTATTTCTAATTATTATTTTTGAAGGTTGACTTAGAATTTCCAAACTTTGTCTTGAACTTGTCCCTATCCTGTGAAAGAGACTTCAATTTTTGTTCCTATTTTACTACCTTCTTGAAGACTTGGTCCATGGTTGAAGGTCCATGAACATCCACCTCTTTACTGATTTGGGGTCTCAATCCCATGATAAACTTTTTGATCTTGAACCTCTTGTTTGCCTAATATTGAGGTATGTACTTTTGAAGTTTGGTGAACTTTTCTAGTACTCATTCACTGATAAGTTTTTCTACTTTAAATTCTAGAAATATGTGAGCTTTTTATCAAAATAAAGCTATGAAAGCCATCGTGACCTGAACAAAGTCACAAACTGAGCTCAAGTAGTGGTGGTTGAGTTAAGATTCATTTTCAACCTCTTATTGGCCCACCACATAACTGTCTCACTAGCCAATTGATATGCTCCTCATACTGCTTTAGTGATCTTGGAGTAGTTTCAAATTTCAAAATACTTATCCATCTCAATCATTCATTGTTCAACTCCATCACCTAGAATAGTTCCATCAAACTTAGGTGTGTTTACCTTTTTCATATCTTTAGCCAACTCTATAGCTACTTAAACTCTTGCATTCAAATGGTTTTCTTACTCAATGGGATGCTCTTCATGTACATCCTAATGTTCTTCCTCTTTATGGTCATGAACTACCTACTCCAAGGTTGTAATTCAGTCCTTGGTCTCATTCATGTCTATGAGAATCTGATCCAACTTTGTTGCTTACCCAGTGGTAAATTAGTTAGGATCAAATGGAGGGTTATTGTCATTAACATTTGATGAACCCTCTTAGATACTCTAGCTTTCACCATTCTTATTTTTGTAAGCAAAATAATATTAAAATGTTAGTGGATTCATTAGGTCATAGAGATTGAGCCATAGCTCTGATACCACATGTAACATCCCCACTAAGATCTACTTCAAAATACATGTTTAAAAAAAAATTAAAATAACACATACATCTATTGGATTACACCATGAGAATCTAATCAGTGATCATATAT
This sequence comes from Torreya grandis, assembly GCA_037957365.1. NCBI lineage: Eukaryota > Viridiplantae > Streptophyta > Pinopsida > Cupressales > Taxaceae > Torreya > Torreya grandis. Next base: position 1,597,808 of record JARHVA010002148.1, read on the forward strand.
AATACTCTAAATGTGATAACTATAAATGAACATGCTACATCATACATCATTGATCACTATCATCATACAAAACACATCATAATTGTTTATAGAAGGTAATTACAAATATCCAACCATGGTTGGTACAAACATTTAGCCATTGTTGTCACTACATAATAAATAAGTAATTATAACTCATCATGATAATGTTTCAATAATAAATATAATACAATATTCATATATAAGATACATGGCTCCATGAAACTTAAGTTCCTCGAATTCTAGTATCCATGGCAATTTCAAGTATCATTTTCAAGTAAGTACTATTATGGAGAGGGAGAGCATCATTCGAGCACTTTTCCACACCAACCACAAACTATCGATTCCCTACATGAATATTATTAGGGAATGGCCCTCTCTTCATGGATGAGTAGATAGTGACGTTACATGAATTTAAAGAGACAAGCTAGTACTTGTGTGTTGTATGATCTATAAAACTAAACATGTGGTGTATCATAAAGAATCTCATTTTAATCAAGATATCGCACAAACATGTAAATCATACTCATGAAATGAAAATGTCTTACTAACATTACTTTGGATAAAGTTTTCAATTAGTTAATGATATAAAAGACCAGTCAAATTCATACATACCACTTGATTGGATTACTTTCATCTGAAATTGTGATGCTAGTAAGCTAATAAAGTCCATCTCACTAATTACTCAGTATCAACAATGTGAGAATTGGTCAACATAGTATAACTAATAGATTCACACAAATTACATCTTACTAGCAATCATATAACATGCTAAACACAAGAATAATCTAAATGCATACATTTATTCTATCAAACGTATGAATGAATCTCACAATATTATCTATCACATAAATAATATTGACAATAACTACAGTTCATACCATCTGATATAATATATATCTAACTACAATTTTCTAATTACTATAAGTACTTTCCAAATATACGACACCTTATAATAACTCATAATATCACAGTCTAGTGTTTTTAAGAACAACCACTAAATACCACAACCAATCATAATAAAGTAGTTACAAAACAATGAAAACATAAGCTCATGTTCAAACAACTAGTTATAACAAAAAAAGTCTCAGTTCTCACAAAACACATAGTATTACATTTTGGCATTTGTTATAATTTTAGGGGGTTACATACATACATAAATAAGATTCTATTATACAAAAATCTATAATATAGTTTTGAACCACCAACTGAACTCTAATTAGAGGTACACACCCTGATGTACATGTATAAGTTATTAGGCATATATATACCTATATTCTCTTTAATCATATTATTAATTAATTCATTAATATGTAGCTTATTATAGTATTATATCCCCAATACATATTTTATTTCACATGCTACATATGATAAGTGATCTCATGTATATCATAAAGTTGATCATAATATAACGAAAGACAACATTTGAGCTTTATATGCTTCCCATGCTTTACCAAAGCTATATTATGATTTTCTATATACTATAGCTACCTATATGCAAATATAAATAAATTTAACAATTTCAATAATTATATGATAAGCTACAAGTCATATGCCCGTAAACTTAGCTCAAAGCTTGTATAACCCTAACGTTATGAGTTCTATAGATTAGAGAATATAAACATTCCTTACTCATAAATATTTAAATAGGCAGTGACAATGTTATAATTATTAAGCTTATATTTATTAACAACGATAATAGTCTTCTTTTCAAAAATTTAAGCATAAGGGAGTTAACAAATGGATGTTGAATATGTAAGATATAACAATATATTAATGAATGAGATCACTATATAAGCCATCAGGTATATATGACAAGTATATCTTTAGCGTATCTTCTTAGCACTATATAATTGTAAGCGATATACCTAATATCTATATTGGGAGTTTAATAATCATATATCAGGTATATTCATTAATAGGATATCTCTTTAACATTGTCAGGTATTAATTGAAATATAGCGCTATATTTCTTTATCCTACACTAACAAATATAGGTATTACGTGATCAGAGTATAGCTTAATGAGGGTTTAAATTAAGAAGAGATGTTTGACTCCTATATAGTGTTATTCCTTAATGCACAACTATACTCAAATTGTCCAAATTGCTTAGAAATAATAATAACACAATTCACCATTTACATGCATACCAATGTATTTGCCATGTTTATGTCCAAATTAATATGCAGTTATATGTTATGTCACATTTTCAATTCGAGGTATATACCACTACTATGCCACATCTCATATCATAACATTATTACTTATGTGTCACTCATATATAGTTCGATTTGTATATCTATCTTCTTTAATATTCTATCTTTTTCTCATTTTCATTGATTGTTCACTCTATAAATATATATTAGTTTGTTGAATACTCAATCACCATATATCAGACATCTAAAAAGGTTTATTATAAATCGATCCTCATTTGGGTGACGTTACAATTACTACTTAGACTAGGAAGTGTATATCTATTAATTACCAAAAAGTATAATCACACTAGTAACTACTAGCAGTATATATGATATGTATCTATTAATTAACAACAATATATATGTACATAAATTATGTATCTACTATAACTATTTAGTATTGGTTGTGTAAATGTTAATACATTACATATATAGTAATTAAAATGGAATTACCACTTGCAAATCACCGCATATACCTATAGTTCGATACATGTGTGATTGGGCATATATATAAATATAGTTTGGTGTATATGGATCCCTGATTTTATATGCACGTCACTACTGAAACATGACTCTATATTTGATATGCAAGTCATTGTTGGTATATACTTCTCTCATTGGATAAGTAGATCATTCCAATATAACTATTTAATATTATGATTATACAGTCCATTGTATTCATATATGAATAAACATGCAGATCGTTATCATACCACACATGCATTTTTCACAAAAGATGAATATTCAAATCGCATTGCCTATTTGGAAGACTGCTCTATTTTGAAAGATTCCTTGTCTTCCTTTTTGTCTCTAATCTTCCTTCCATTGCGTTACCTTCTTCTACTCTGTATGGTGCACATCACTTTCTTCTCTCTGAATATATTCTTTATTATTATATTAACATGAAAAAGGGTGTAGCTTTGTTTCTTTTAGATATTTTCCTTTTTTTGTTTTTCTTTATTTTTTTGGTTTTTCCTCATAAATATAAATTATCATATTTTTTTCATTTATCTCTGATTATAATAATTAATATATTCACTAATTAAATTAACCCCTGAAATGATTTAAGGATTAATTCATAAATCAATAAACTCAAATTTAATTTAATTATGCAAATCACATCTCTAAAAACAATAATGGTCACACACACAACTTATGCAAAATGAACTCATATAATCATTTGAACTATGCTATCAACCATGTATTAACAACTATATAATAAAAACAACATCAAAACACACTATGCTAACCATTCCAATATGCATCTAACATGTATTATTATTGTGATGTGTGTAAGGTTCTAGTTGATTTCTCTGTTGTCCCTTGGTAACTCCATTTATGTCACTCTCTCTGATGATGCTCTCCCTCCATCATGCTTTGAGGGATGAATTCTCTTGCATCAAACTCATAATAAATAGGTAGTTAGACCATAACATCATGATATACATACATCATAAGATATAGCTAAAATAACAAATCAACATGGCCATAATATAAATATATACACTATAGCTAACTCTTAGTAATGTAATCATGTAACCTAAGCAATATCCAACTGTCCCATAATAACATATATCTCAAAGCTTAGTTAATAAATAACAAATCAAATTATCAACTATAAGTATCCACGTATACTCAAGTAAGTTTTCTCAACGAGGAATCAGGGTGTAACATCCTTCCTCCATAAAGCTAGTCATTATCCCATATGATTCTTATTCAAACATAAGTTATGAATTAAAAACATTATTCAACAGAGTAATAACATAGTATAAAGTATCAAATCAAACAAATAAACATGTAAATCACCTGTAGAACCCATCATAGTCCTCCCAAATATCACTATCCTTAGAGTATTGGTCCCATATGACCTTACATTATAACATCTCTCTATTACATAAATGAAGTTTTCAAGTATCAATTGCTCTGATTGGTTCTACCATGACCACTTTGGGATCCAAAACCTATAAAGCATTCCAATCCAACACATGCATAAGATCAACTATATACTTTTTAAGATAAGAAACATGGAAGATATTATATAATAGAACTAGGGCTGGTGGTAATGCAAGCTTATACATTATGGGATTGACCACTTCTAACACCTCGAAGGGTCCCACATATCTTGGTGACAATTTTATCAACTTCCTAAATTTAATCAAGCTCTTCTATGGCTTAACCCATAAGAACACTTTATCACCTACTAAAAACTACCTATCTATACTCTTCAGATCAACATAACTCTTCTGCCTATCATTGGCTTCGACCAATCTCTATTTGATTAATACAAATTGCTCTTCCATTTATGTAAGCATCTTAGGTCCAAAGACTACCCTGTCCTCCAACCTGTCCCAACTGATTGGTGTCTTGTACCTTCTTTTGTATAGTGCCTCATATAGTGTCATCTTCAAAGTTGATTGATATGAGTTGTTGAATGCAAACTCAACTAATAAAAGATAATATTCCCACTTATATTACTGATCTATGCAATATATATAAATAAGACTCTTTAACACCTGATTAACTCTCTCAGTTTAACCATTAATCTCTGGGTGATATGCATTGCTAAAATTTAGTTGTGTACGTAAATCTGCATTCGAAGTTATCTAAAATCTAGAAGTCATCTTCAAATCATGACCTAAAATGATCTTCTCTAAAAATCCATGTAACATATATACTTCTTTCACAAACCTCTTTACAAGAGTAGGTGCATCATCTATCAAATTACCTAGTATAAAATGAGTCACCTTGGTTAGTTTGTCAACTACTACCAAGATCATATCATGCATGTTTCGCTACATTGTTAAACCTTTGACAAAGTCCATATTGATCACTTACCACTTCCATTCTGGTATATCATGCAGATATAACAACCAAGCCAGATGCACATGATCAACTTTCACTCATTGATATTCTAGAAAATGTGACACATAGTCTACTACATCTTTCTTGATTCATTTTTAGAAATACAATGGTCTAAGCTTTACCATGAGCTTGATTACTCCTAAATTTCTTGAATATGGGGCATTGTGTTGTTTATTTAGCACTATGTTCTGTAGATTCTCTCGATTTGGCACATACATCCTTTTATTATAACGTGAAATACCATCACTCTCTAATTTGGATCCTTTATACTGAGGATTCTGAGCACTCTGAGACAATGATTTTCTAACCTGATCATAGAATCCATCTCTTGACAAGAATTCAATCACTTAATTCCCAAAAGTACTCCTGATAGTAGTCATGGATGCTATGTACCTTCTATGACTTAGGGTAATGACTACTCTATTTTCCTTACCTTTGATAGAGTTGATATCAAAATCATAATTAGACAAGAACTCTAGCGAACATCTTTGATAAGCATTCAAATTTGATTAAGTGAAAATGTACTTGAGTCCCAAGTTATTCGACTTGAGATCAAATGGTTTTTCCAATAAGTAATGTTACCACACTTGCAAATAATGCACAATTGCTACAAGTTTTAGGTCATGCGAGACATAATTCATCTCACATGGTTTCAACTTCCTTGATTCATGAGCCACCACTACATCATCTTGCATAATGACTCCCCTTAGTCCATCCCTTGATGTATCTGTGATCACTAAAAATTGACCATTGGGGTTAGTAACTCTTAACACTAATGCTGAAGTAAGCCTTAATTTCAATTCTTTGAAAACTACTTCACACTTTTCTAACCAAATGAAACTTTGGTTCTTACATTGCAAAGAAGTAATTAGATTAGCTATCTTGGAAAAATTCAAAATGAACTACCTGTAATAGCTTACTAATCCCATGAAACTTTTTATGTCATGCACATTCTTTGGCACCAGCCATTACATAATGGTTCTTATCTTGCCAAATATACTTAAATACCATCTGTAGAGATAACATGTCCTAAATATTGCACTCTCTCTTAGAAATATGCACACTTAGACAAGTTACCATATAACTTGTGCTTTTGTAACTTTTGTAGAACCAATTCTAGATGTTGAAGGTGCTCCTCTTCATTCTTTGAGTATTTAAGAATATCATTAAGAAAAACCAAAATAAAATGATCTAGATAATCTTTGAATACACTATTCATGAGATTCATGAATGTTGTCAGAATATTGGTCAACCCAAATGGTAACATTATGAACTCATAGTGCCTATATCAAGTTCTGAATGTTTTCTTCAGAATATCTTCATACCTTATCTTCAGATGATGGTATCTTGATCTAAGGTCAATATTATAAAAGACCATTGCTCCCTATATTTGATTGAAAATATCATCTATACAAGACAATGTATACCTATTTTGGATAGTTGCCTTGTTCAACATTCTATAATCAATGCAAAGTTAAAGAGTATCATCCTTATTCTTGACAAAGATAACTGGTTCACCCCATGGTGACACACTTGGCCTAAGAAACACCTTAAATAATAATTCATGAAGTTGAGCCTTTAATTCAACCAACTCAATGGTTTTCATTAGTATGGTGCCTTAGACTGTGGTTCCAATCCAAGTATGATATCGATAGAGAAATCAAACTCACATTTAGGAGGTAAATCTGACAATTCTTATGGAATCACATCATGAAAATTCCTAAAGAATGGGTAATATTTGAGAGATGGTTCCTTAATTTCCTCCATTTTATTTATCTTGATGATAAATGCATGTCACCCTTTTCTTTGGGCCCTCTTGAATTGCATAGCAGAAATATGCCTAAGCCTCAACTCTCTTTTCTTGCCTTAGATTTGTGTCTAATTTCTAAAATCATCAAGAAACTCAACCTTTTTTAGGTAGAAGTCAACCTTGGCCTTGTGTTTCATAATCTAGTTGATTCTTAAGATCACATCATATGACCCTAATGGTGTTACATATAGATCTACTACTTTTATGAATTCAACCTACTTTCTACTTCTATTAAACATTTATCAATCATGACTTTTGAGTCATTTCCATACTACATTGACCATACATTTTCCATTACTCCGGATCTTCTAGAAAACTTACTAAGCATTTTAGGAGATATAAAACATTCTATAGCCCCTGTATGTATCAAAATAAAAACTAGATGTTTAAACAAATTACTAGGCAGTTCTATGGGTAATACTTGAAATTTGGCTTGCCAATTCTCAACTACTACATGATTACGTTGCTGAAAACTACTCTGCTAAGGAATAGGACATTTATTCTTTGACTTGTTCTAAGTGCAGTCATAAACATAATGGTCATTTCCACAAATAAAATAACCTCTAGGTGGTCATTTCCTATCTATCTATTAGTTTCCCTTAAAATTGCTTTTAGAAACATTACCATATTTCTTATTGCCTAAACTATTATTGAATTTGGCATTATAACTTTTGAATTGCTTCCTAAAATCTCCACTCCTTTGTTTCCAATTTTTTTTTTTGAAGGTTGACTTAGAATTTTCATACTTTTTCTTGAACTTGTCCCTGACCTATGAAAGAGACTTCAATTTTTGTTCCTATTTGATTGCTTCTCGAATACCTAATCCATGGTAGAAGTTCCATGGATGTCCACCTCTCTACTAATCTAGGGTCTCAATTCCATGATAAACTTTCTAATCTTGAACCTCTCACCTTCCTAGTACTGAGGTACATACTTCAAAAGTTTGGTGAACTACTCCTAGTACTCATTCACTAATAAGTCTCTCTACTTTAGATTTTAAAAATCTATGAGCTTCTATTAAAAATAAAGTTATGAAAGCCACCATGACTTGAACAAAGTCAAAACTGATCCCAAATAGTGGTGGTTGAGTTCAAATTCATTTCTAACCTCTTATTAGCCCACCATGTAGTTGCCTCACTAGCCAACTAGTATGCTCCCCATACTGCTTTAGTAACTTCATATTAGTTTCAAATTTCAAAATACTTCTCCATCTTAGTTAGCCATGCTTTAGCTCTATCACCGACAATAATTCCATCAAACTTTTATGGGTTCACCTTTTTTATATCTCTATCCAACTCTATAACTACCCAAGCTCTCACATCTTAAGGGTTTTCTTGCTCAACATGATGCTCTTCAAATACATCTTGATGTTCTTCTTCTTCATATCCATAAAATACCTACTCCAAGGCTGTAATTCAGTCCCTGGTCTCATTCATAGCTATGAGAATTTGATCTAACTTTATTTCTTACTCAACAACAAATCGATTAGGATCAAATGAAGGGTTACTATCATTAACATTTGATAGGCCCTCTCTAGCTACTCTAGATTTTACCATTCTCCTTTATATAAATAGAAGGATATGAAAATGTTAGTGGAGTTATTAGGTCTTAGAGTTTGAGTCTTAACTCTAATACCATTTGTAACATCTCCACTGGGATCTACTTATAAATACGTGATTTTTTTAAAAATTTAAAACAACACATACTTATATTAGATTACACTATGATAATCTATTCAATGACCATATATAATACTCTAAGTGTGATAACTATAAATGAGCATGTTACATCATACATTACTAATCACTATCATCATAAGAAACACATTATAATTGTTTATAGAAGGTAATTATAAATATCCAGCCACAACTAGTACAAACATATAACCACTAATATCAATGCACAATAAATAAGTAATTATAACTCATCATGATAATGTTTGAATAATAAATACAATACTTTATAAGATACATGGCTTCACAGAGCTTAAGTTCCCTAGACTCTAGTATCTATGGCAATATCAAGTGTCATCTCCAAGTAAGTACTACTATGGGGAGGGAGAGCATCATTCGAGAACTTTTCCACACCAACCACAAACCATCGATTCTCTGCATGAATCCCATCAAGGAATGACACTCCTTTCATGGATAAATAGATAGTAATGGTGCAATAATATAGAGAGACAATCTAGTAATCATGTGCCATGTGATTTTTAAAACTAAACATGCAGTATATCATAAAGAATCTTGTTCTAATCAAGATATCATACAAATATATAAATCATACTCATGAAATGACAATGTCTCACTAATAGTATTTTGACCAAAGTTTTCAATTAGCTAATAATCTAAAAGACCAGTCAAATTCATACAGACCACTTGATCGGATTACCTTCATCTAACATTGTGATGCTAGTAATCTAGTGAAGTCTATCTCACTACTTACTAAGTATCAAAAATGTGTTATTTGGTTAACATAGTATAACCAACAGATTCATACAAATTACATCTTATTGAAAATCATATAACATGCTAAGCACAAGAATAATCTAAATGTATACATTTATTCCATCAAATATATGAATGAATCTCACAATATTATATATCACATAAATAATAGCTACAATTCATACCATCTGGTATAATATACATATAACTGTAATTTTTTAATTACTATAAGTATTTTTCAAATATACTACACCTTATACTAATCCATATTATCATAGTCTAGTGTTCTTGAGTACAACTATTAAATACCACAACCAATCATAATAAAGTAGTTATGAATCAATGATAACATAAGCTCATGTTCAAATAACTAGTTATAACAAAAAAAGTTTCAGTTCTCACAAAACACATAATATTCCATTCTAGCATTTGTTATACTTTCAGGAAGTTGTATGCACACATAAATAAGATTCTATTATACATAAATCTTCAATATAGTTTTGAACCACCAACAAAATTATAATTAGAGGGAAACACCTTGATGTACATGTATAAGTTATTAGGCATATGTTTACTTATATTGTCTTTATGCATACTATTAATTAGTTCATTAATACATAGATTATTATAGTAGTATATCCCCACTACGTATTTTATTTCACATGCTACATATGATAAGTGATCTCATGCATATCGTAAAGCTTATCATAATACAATGAAAGATTACGTTTGAGCTTTATATGCTTCCCATGCTTTACCAAAGTTATATTATGATTTTCTATATACTATAAATACCTATATGTAGGTATAAAGAATCTTAACCATTTCAATAACTATATGATAAGCCACAAGTCATATGCCCATAAATTTAGTTTGAATCTTATATAACAACCCTATGATTTTCTATATACTATAAATACCTATATGTAGGTATAGAGAATCTTAACCATTTCAATAACTATATGATAAGCCACAAGTCATATGCCCATAAATTTAGTTTGAATCTTATATAACAACCCTAATGTTATGAGTTCTATAGATCAAAGAACATAAACATTCCTTCCTCATAAATATAAGAATATGCAACAACAATAGTATATTTATTACGCTTATATTTATTAACAATGATAATAGTCTTTCTTTTCCATTTTTTAAAGCATAATAAAGTTAACAAATGTATGTCGAATATGTAAGCTATAATGGTATATTAATGAATGAGATCACTATATAAGCCACCAGGTATATATGCTAAGTATCTCTTTAACGTATCTTTTTAGAGTTACATAATTGTAAGTGATATACCTAATACCTATATTGGTAGTTTAATAATCAGATATCAAGTATATTCATTAATAGGATATCTCTTTAGCGCTCTCAGGTATTAACTAAAATATAGAGCTAGAAATATATTTCTTTATCCTGTGTTAACAAATATAAGTATTACATGATCATAGTATAACTTAATGGGGGTTTAAATTGAGAAGAGATGCTTGAATCCTATATAGCATTGTTCTTTAATGCATAACTATACTTAGATTGCCTAAATTACCTAGAAAGAATAATAACACAATTCATCATTTACATGCGTACCAATGTAATTGTGTTTATGTTCAAATTAATATGCAGTTATATGTTGTGCCACATTTCTAGTCCGAGGTATATACCACTACTATGTCACATGTCAGATTAGAACATTATTACGTATGTGTCACTCATATATAGTTTGATTTGTATATCTATCTTCTTTAATATTCTATCTTTTTCTCATTTTCATTGACTATTCTCTCTATAAATATAAATTAGTTTGTTGAATACTTAATCACTATATATCAATCATCTAAAAAGGTTTATTATAAATCGATCCTTATTTGGGTGGCGCTTCAATTACTACTTGGACTGGTAAGTGCATATCTATTAATTACTAGAAAGTATAATCACACAAGTAACTACCAACAATATACATGATGTGTATATATTAATTAACAATAATATATATACACAAATTATGTATCTACTAAAACTATTTGGTATTGGTTGAGTAAATGTTAATACATTACATATATAGGAATTAAAAGGGAATTACCACTTGTAAATCACCTCATATATATACAGTTCAATACATGTGTAATTAGGCATATATATAAATATAGTTTGGACTATATGGATCCCTGATTTTATATGTAAGTCACCACTGAAACATGACTTTATGTTTTATATGCAAGCCATTGTTGGTATGTACTTATCTTATTAGATAAGCATATCATTCCAATATAATTATTCAATATTATGATTATACTATCCATTGTATTCATATATGTATAAACATGCAGATCGCTATCATACCACATATGCATTTTTCATAGAATATGAATATTCAAATTGCACTGTCTACCTAGAAAATTGCTCTATTGTGCAAGTTTCCTTAAATTCCTTTTTCTCTCCAGTCTTCCTTCCATTTCACTGCCTTTTTTTGCTTTTTATGGTGTGCCTCACTTTCTTTTCTTTGAATATATTCTTTCTTATTCTATTATCATGAAAAAGGGCATAACTTTGTTTCCTTTAGACTTTTCCAACTTTTTTTTATTTTTCTTTATTTTTTTACCTCTTAATATAAAGTATCATATTTTATTCATTTATCTCTAATTACAATAATTAATATATTTTCTAATTAAATTAGCTCCTCAAATGACTTAAGGATTAATTCATAAATCAATAAACTCAAATTTAATCTAATTATGCAAATCACATCTCTAAAAACATTAATGGTCACACATGCAGCTTATGTAAAAATAACTCCATATAACCTTTTAAACTATGCTATCAACCATTTATTAACAATATGTAATGCAAACAACGTCAAAACACATTGTGTTAACCATTCCACTATACATCTAACTTGTATTATTAATGTGGTGTGTGCAGGGTTCTAGCCGATTTCTTTATCATCCCCCTACAACTCCATCTACGTCACCCTCTCTGATGATGGTCTCCCTTCGTCACACTTTGAGGGATGGTTTATCCTACATCAAAGTCACAACAACATAACATCATGATATACATACATAATAAGATATAGCTAAAATAACAAACCAACATGATCATAATGTAAACATATACACTATAGCTAACTCAGAGCAATGTAATCATATAATTTAAGCAATATCCAACTGTCCCATATCGATATATATCTCAAATCTTAGTTAATAAGTACCAAATCAAACTGTCAACTATAAATATCCATGGATAATCAAGTAATTTTGCTTAATGAGGAATCGAGATGCAACACACATAAGGGGAAAACTAAATTAGTCTACGGCCTTATTCAGATTATATGGCTATGTCAGCATCATTCATTTAAAGAGGGGTCTTTAAGGTTAAATCAAGTTCAATGGAGCCCACTTACCTCTATTTTTTAAAATGATGTGCCCTAATCAGAGGACCTAGGGTTTTGAGTTACACAATGATATTAGGGACTTGTGCACATGGCCTAGACAAACAATCCACAAGGTGATAATAAAACTTAACATGTGCAAATGGAATTTACAAAAAAGACATGTATTTCACTATAGATAGAAGTATCATTGTTAATTTCCTTGTTTTGATGCTAACATGTACGCTGATAGAAGGCTAATTTCCAGAAGCTGACAAATCATTCTTGAGTATATTCTTGGCCTATTTCCACACCTACATTTCTCAAATCTATATGTGCATCAATAAACAAGTTATGTATTATATTTTTTCATGATTATGCAATCAAATTACTATTTTCACATTGTACTTTCTATATTTATCAAATTTCCATAATTTAACACTATAAGTGAATACTATAAAACTTGAATTATTTAATTGGTATGTTCTTAGGAATAACTTAGTGCATTTTGATTAGGATATTCCCCCTTTTACCCTTATTTCTAAAAAGGTTTAAACATTTGATGAACCTGACCTCTAAGTTTTTTTATGAAAATCCTAGTTTGCCCTAGGATCTTCAACCTTCTAAGGTTTTCATGATCTGCATTTATCCGTATTTGGTGTATTATTTGTATATAACCTAGGCATAGTGATAACCTAGATAGTGTACCTAATAAAATTTTTGAGATTCCTTTTCTTCCACCTAATATGTTTAAAGCTAATACCCTATCCAGTCTTGCTAATCATGAGAGTGATAATAATGAAAATGAGTAACATACTTAAAATGTGCTCATAAAGGATGAATCTGATCATGAAGATAATGATACACATGAGAGTAATAAACATGATCAAGTTTATTAAGATCAAGTTAAAGCTATTATCATGTTTTAGGAACATATTCATGAAAATCCTTAAGATCTTCAAAAGATCTTAAATACTATATTGGAAACCAAAAAATCTAAAAGCATTAGTGAATAACCATTACCATCTATTAATACAAATATTGGGGATGCTGGACATGCCTATAGGTCATCAATCCAAACATCCCTCCCCTCGACCACATCAATGGTTGCTGCATATAGTGGGAGCACGAGATATGTATTCCAACCATTATACCCTAAATACCAAAAAACTTTTATTGCATCATTCATGAGAACAATCAATACTTTTACTCAATTATTGCTTTCAATGTATATATCAACACAAGCATTTTCGTCCCCTTTGGTGACTTCTCAAGTACCAAATCCTAATGGGCCTATGATGCAAAGTATTCTATAAGTTATGCAAACTTTGGAAGCTATGGTTACAAATACTGAGCAAAAATCTTCAAAGTCAACTCTTATTATTGATTCACAAAATTTATTTGATATGATATTTTTTCACCCCTTATCAACTAGTTTTTTAGCACTGAAATTCACACTCTATGATAGCAAGGGTGACCCTGAGAAACATATTCACTCTTTTTATATAGCATGCCTCGATCATGCTTCTAATGACAAAATTTTAACCAAATTATTTCCAAGAAGCTTGAAGGACTATGTTTTGAGATGGTCCTATGATCTACCAATACAATCATTAAAATCATTCAAACTTATAGTAGATCAGTTTTTAGCATATTTCTCTATCAACATTCTTGAAAAAATGTCATATGCATAAATTGAAAAGATCAAACAAGGAACTAATGGTCCCGTCAATGAATATGTTTTGAGGTACAAGACAATGTTAGCCAAAATGATAAATCTAGTGGTGGATAAAGAGCTTCAAGATATATTTAAGCAAAGCTTGCTTTCCCCACTACATGAGTCTATTGTCTTCAAGAATTTTAAATCTTTTTAACACTTATGCCATATTATTTGAGATTGATAAATGAATCATATTGCATTGAACAAGATTAAGTATGTATCCATCATACCGACTACATCAAATTCCAAATTTCATATCAAACCAAGCTACAAGGTAAACCCCCCTAAGGCTATAAATGAAATAACAACATTGGTGAATATTGTGTCATAACAACCTCATTGACTCATCTTATCCAATGCACCTAGGAGATAATTTACACAAGTACTCGAGTCTCCAGCTTCACTACTTAAGAAGCTAGTGGAGTGTCATGTCATATCTCTCCCTCCTTCCATATAGGTTGATATGAGATAACCTCTACTAAAAAGATATGATGTCAAGATTTATTGTGACTACCACTAGTGTGTTAAGTATTATACAAATAGATGTTGTTCCAAGCTGAAGCACAAAATATAAAATCTCATTTATAATGAAAAAATTAAAATTGATGATATTTCAAAGGATCAGGATCATAACAAGGGGACCATTAAAAGCATAATATATTCAACAATCTACTATAAGATCATTCTAAGGAAGCATCAAAAGTGAAAATGGCATATAATATACATCCTCCTCCACCACATTATGATCACCCATTAGATAGGATTATTTGCACATTTACATGTGAGATACCCTGTATGGTTCAGAAGCCTTATATTACATTTGATGATAACAAGATTGTGGATGATGATTCAAATCTGCACTCATTGTTTATTAGAACACATGTTGATCATCATTCCATACATAGTGTTATAGTTGATAATAGTTCTAGTGAAAATGTATGTACCATGACATTACTTACACATTTAGGATATACATATCATGATTTATACCCTTCGACCAAGATGGACAAATCATTTGATAGGAAAGCACAATAGGTGTTTGGTGAATTGATTTAATTTTACAAGTTGGTCGTACACATGTGACCACAACATATTTAGTTATACCACATACATGAGTGATTTATATGTTATCTGGATGACCTTGGATTCATAATCTCCAAACATTTTTCTCCACAAAACATGGATGTCTTATGTATATTCATGCTAATAAGGTAATCACAGTTTCAATAATTCAATATGAACATACACTATAATAAGAGAAGTTTATTCCAAGATATATAAATATAAACTTATTAAGTTAGTCATGGGGAAAAGGGTAAGTAAAAGGCTATCCCCTTTCCTACGTGACCAATATTTAAGAGGTTTTTTGCATTAAAGACACATAATGAACTCTATTGAGTTCTCATCTACACCTAAATAACCTACCCAATTATGGAGAGTACATTAACATGCTTTAGAGAGGGAAAAAAGACCCAAGCTTATAATTTCACCAAAGTAGTCAAAGAGCACTAAATAATGGGTTCTAGGAACCAATACAACTTTTATGTCTACTTCACAACTTAAGAGTCATATGAGGCATAATATGACAGATTCTATAGATCATAATTTGGCACATTCTCATAATCATGTGTAGTATGACCAATATGTTATACCCCATGTTGAGCTTAGAGCACCCTATGAGAATCCCTTAGATGGGATCATTGGCTAGCCCTTTTTTCCTAATTTCAAAAGAATCAAATAATCAAGAAAATTCAAAAACATTCAAATAAATTAAAAATTATAAAAATATTTAATATTCAAATAATTACTAGCTTGTTGCATATGTTGTTTAATTTATGTTAATAGATAACATATCATTTATTTACACACATATGTTTCATGGGTAATTGTGTGTGATACATGTACACACTAGATCCATGATACATGTTCACGTAAATGTTGGTTATTTTCTCTTCCCATGTGACACATTACGTTGGGGGCATCTTGTTTCTATTGATCATGATTAACATAGGTTTTATTATTTTATGATCATTTTACATTATCATGTTGAAATTATATACTAATAAGTATGCATGTCTCTACTCATGTTTACATCTTACACAATGTGTTATATATGCTATGTTGCACAACATTTTTCTAACATGTATGCAAGAAATAGTATGATATACTTATGTTATTTTCTTATATTTCACTTATTCATATTATCATTTGGATTACTTGAGTGTACTTATCATTTGATATCTTTTTTGGAGTGTGGAACATTTGAACATGTTCATTTTTTGTTAGCCACAATGCTCTGAGTGTTGTTTTCTTTATTGTGCATACATTTGAATAAGTCCTCCCCTATGAGTGTGCATCATTTGAACATGCCCCTTGTTTACAATCTTTGTAGACCCCTTTTGCATGACATTGATTGCTCTTGTGTGTGTGCTTAATTTTTTTTTCAGTTTGTGTTTGTTACTTTTAGATGTTTTCATGATTCATATCATGCATCTCAGGGATGTTTCATTTGATACTGAAAGCTTCATTGATTTATCTAATTAGACATGATTTCATTATATGATTCTTTACTACATGATTTATATAGATACACCATGATTTTCTTATCTTTTTGAGATAAGGTAACTATCAAATAACATTCCCTTCACCTCAAAAGTGGGGCATATCAGTGGGAACATGTCATAGATACATGAGTGCACATACACACTTGGGAGAATTGGCATAATTTGATATGATCGACATGATTCAAATATACACTTGGGTTAGAATATTATACATTTAACACTAATTTTCACAAATTTGGGACAAATGTTTGTATATTTATGGCAGAGTTTATATATAATTATAGATCAAAGGTTAAATTTTGATAGATACTTTAGCTCGAGACACATTTGAGGTTCATTTGCCATGAAAATGCACTAAATTACACATACACCTTCAAATTATGCATGCATTGACATTACCAAGAAGCACCATTTATGTTTTTATTTGTCTATAGTAGTTTGCTTATTTGAGTAGTGTGATCGAGATTCAATACCCTCGATGGACTTGGCAACACTCCTCCTTTATAGGTTGATATGGTTACGTCATTTGATCTAGGTGAGATTAGCTAAATTGGCTAGATTATTTGGGTTGTATGATTGAGATTCAATGCTCTCAATGGCCTTGGGCACATCTCACCCTTGCACCAAATTGGGGGCATGATCACCCTCCAATTATTCTCCTCAATTCTCAAAGGTTTATTTATGAACCTCTCTCCAATGCTTCAACTAGGAAGCATTGACACCAAAGAAAACTATAAAGGGGCAATATAGTTACATCAACACATAAGTGTACACCTTCCTTGCTCTCAAGCATTTCAATTATTTCAATTTAAAGATTTCATACACTAATTAGATAGTAACATGCTATTGGTTGCAGGAAATATACATACAACAGATTTAAAAAAAGCTTAAGCATGTTAGGAATAGTCATTTAGTGCTTTATACTAGAATATTAATTTATTGTTATGTGTGGAGCAAATAAAATTGTAAGTGAGTTGATAATGCAACTCACGTAGATAGGATTGTGAGAGAGAATAAGGTGAGATTTTCTATAAGAGATGAAGTTTGACTTCTAGGATGAAGGAGTACAAACAACTATATATGTAACATTCTCATTTGAATAAAATTAATGTATTGTGATCGATAAAAAATCTTGTGTTATGCACATTTTTGAGCTTTGGCTCTTTGCAATTATGGGGTAATTTCTATTAGTGATATCATAACATGTTCTCTTAGACCTCTATTTTTATTTCCATCCATGGTTTATGCATCAATAATGGCTATGAAATATAGCTCACGTATAAATGCCTTTTCCCCCATCCACCTTTCTTGCATACTACCAACCACTTGCATTGCAGACCATGCACAAGTTCTTGACATTTTACATTCATTTGCATAGTCTTTTTCGATACCTAAATTTCACCATTTAGTATCAAAAATTCACTTTGATACACTAATCCATCACCATCCCCAATTTGAATTCATATTAACACCACTTCCCTCCAAAATTTAAATAAATAAATAATTAATTATAATAATGCACACATATTTTCCTCCAAAACTAATTAAAAATCTAGATTTTCCACCTCACCTATACATCTTCCACATTTGTCTCGACCGTGTGTTGACTCATCCAACTAATTCCTTAAATTCCTCAACTAGCTTATGAGTCATCTTAGAACATTTCAACCTCTAATATGACTCAACCAACTAACTTGACTTGTTCTTGCTGACTCATTCAACCAATTCCTATTTCTTCTCAACTCATGGAATTGGTCATCATCCCAATGAATGAGGACTAATTCTTCATCATTTATTATTTCAATAATTCAACAAATGTAAATAATCATCAACCATCCAATGAACCTTTGTAAGCATATAAATTGACGTACAATCCATCACTTTCAAGCTAATGAAATGCTATCAAATTATTAAAAAAATCAAAGTGAATCAAAGCCATCGAAATCATCTTGCATTCTAAAATGTTATCCAATTCTCTTTGCTTTGGAAAGGAGTTAAACATCTACATTAGCACCCAAGAGCAAATCCACCATTGATCACACAATAGAGAAGCTGATAAAGTTGCATTTCATGTTGTAAGTATTCATTTTAGATTTTCTCTTATTATTGTTGCTCTATCTTTGAAGCTAAGTTTAATTTAAATTAGAATTCATTTATATGTGATTTCTTAGCTATATTGCATTCTAAAATTTTCACTTATACATTCTGGCATGCCTAGTGGAACCTTGTCCCTCATCTTTCACATCATAGGTAAATTTATGGAGTTATTTTAATTCTTTTTTATTTTTTTCTTATGCATATATGTTTAACACTTGCCTTGGAGTTCTTTGTTGTTTTAGGACAATTTTATAAATTTTTGAACTTGTTTTCCGTAAACCTAGAAAATAATGAATTCTTTCTGCATAATAATGAATTCATTCCAATAAATAATGAATTCATTCATGTGTTGTTTTTGCTCACTTTTTGTAGTTTTTTAATTTTCTAACACTTTTTGTGTGTTTGGTTTGTTTGACCCCTTTTTATTTAAGTGTTACTTCCTATGTTGGTTATTATTTTCTGTTTAAGATTTCTTTGTAGAATAGAGAATTCATTAAAAACTTTAATGAATTTGTCATGAACTGCAATGAATCATTAGAAACTTTAATGAAATCATCATAAACTTTAGTGAATTCATCATGAACTTTAATGAAATTGTCAAAAACTTCAATGAAATCATCAAAAACTTTAACAAAATCATCTAAACAGTGAAATCATTCTGTAAGTGTTTGTTTCTAGTTTTCTACTTTCTACTTTTTTTAGTTTTCTAATTGCTAACAAATTCATTGTTTTCTCTAAAAGTGTAACAATGAAATCATTCCAAAATGTTAGTTTTTTTTAATCATTTTTAGGTAACTTTTTGCATGTTGCCATGATATTTTAGACACATAAATAATTTTAATAGTTTTATTTTAGGTCGTTAGTCAAAGACAAACCAAAGCAAACTAGCCAAATCAAACTTTAATTTTATTTTTAGTTTTCTTTCTTTATTTCAAGATTTTTAATAGTTTTTGTATTCAACATTTTTATTTTTAGTAGTGACTTAGATCACATTTTAATTTTTGGATTTAATTAATATTTTTCTTTCCAAGCATTTGTTTGTGTGGCACTTGTCACATATGCTCTTTTTTGTGGTGTTACATTGGTGACAATACTCATAAAATCAAAAACAACATTTGAAAAAAAATTGTTACGTAAGACCCACTAACGATACGTGAGAATCAGAGATAAGTGTAAGTCTTATTTAATTTAATTTTATTAGGGCTTCTATCGACCATGGATTTTACCACCATGTGATAAGCTAACCCTGTGTACCATTAAGTATAGAAATTGAGTTAGAATTGTCATTCTTGACTATGCGGTGTTGTGTTTTAAGCACACTATGAAGTGAGGGGGTTTCATCCTCTAATACTCAAGCCTTAGACAACATGACTTGAAGCTCAATTTTTTTGACATCAACACACTTAAATCTTATGACTATGTTGGGCACATTGGAACTATACCTATTTGTGTGGCATCCGTCAAATTAGCTTATTCCATGGTTTTTGGCCTCAATGTACTAAAAGGTACATTAAGGACTCCCCTAGATAATCTTGTTCAAACCTTATGCCTAAAAAATCCATTTATACCATCTAACTTGTAGTGCATCAGTTAACAGTTAGCGCTATAAAGCTGCTTTTTATGCACCCTTGAAACCAAGCTTAGTGGGTCCTAGAAATGATAGGGTCCTTTATGGTTAGTGCATGGAAATATTGGTCTACAACTAATGCAATAGACAAATAAGTGATATAGAAAGCCTACAAGTTATTCAAGTCCCTTGCCTAGTTTTTATCCCTTTTTGTGTAATGCATGTTGTGTTTAGAGTAGGACTTGTTTATTTACTTCTTTATGAAATATCATGCACTAAAATCCTTTGATGGAAATCAAAAATATTTTGAGTATTGAAATTAATAAACCAAGTTATAATCCAAAAGCTTCAAAAACCACAAATTTAGTCATAAAGTTGAAAATCAAGATACATTGTTATCAATCAATTTGCTTTTAGTCATCTTGGCCTTTCACCTTCTTAGAGTCAAGTATTTATCTATTTTCATTTTTTTTTTCAAAACATTTCCCTTAGCAATGTCGTCTATCACAAGGCACATGGCTATGTTGAATAATACCAGGTTGAGGGATGAGCCTTTTGAAAATGACCCTTTCATTTTAGTAGTAAAGAAAATCAAGGTCACCATGTTGAAATACACAAAATCCATGACAATGGAGAAGAGGGAGGACCTTATCAAGATGAGGCTAATCCTAAGGCAATCTTACCTTGTTCCCCATTCAATCAATACATCTTGTCTAATTAGAATGGATTTTCCTCCAAGCCTTGAGTCTAGGGGCAAAACTTCCACCCAATTTTGATATTCAAAACTTACACCATTTACTTGCTAGAAAAGAGTCTTCATCACCCATCCAAGATCAATCTACATCACAAGGATCTTTATAAGATAACAAGGTTGTTATTGGTTCATCCAATTCTAATCCCTAAGTATCCAAATACAAATGGAAATCCATCCTCAATGAGGAATCATCCTAGCAAGCCATGGGTTTTCTATGGAGGCCCATACCCATCAAATAAACCAAGAGATTGAAAATATCCAAGCTAATAAGATAAATATTCCTTTGGTTGACCAAAGTCTAACCCAAATCTAAGTTTGAGTGTGAGCCTAAATTCACCCTCATTTATCAATCTAAATCCAAGATTGAATGCTCATTCCAACTCACATATCAACAATCAAACCAATCCAAATCTGAGCTTGAATATACATTCAACCTAACCAATCATTATCAATAAAATCCAAACTTGAATGCTTATTAAAGTTTACTAAGCACCAACCAATCTAATTTAAACTTGAATACTTGCTCAAGTTTACCAAACATCAATCAATCAAATCCAAACTTGAATGCTTATTCAGGTTTACCAACTAACAATCAATCAAACCTAAACTTAAATAATTATTCAAGTTTTCTGATAAATCAAAATCTAAATTTCCATAGTTCACTAATCAACCATACCAATCCAAATCAAAATCTGAACTTGAATACTCATTCTAGTTCACCTATCAACAATCAATCAACTTCAATCCAAACTTGAATGCTTATTCAAGTTAACCCAATAATCAACATCAAAATTTTGCTTTAAGAAGTACATCAAATCAATTTTCAAGTTTTACCAATTCAAATTCATTCATAGGTTTAGTCCCATCACATCAAAATTAAATACCCACTAATCCAAGTCCACTCATCAAC
Organism: Torreya grandis; assembly: GCA_037957365.1. Classification (NCBI taxonomy): domain Eukaryota; kingdom Viridiplantae; phylum Streptophyta; class Pinopsida; order Cupressales; family Taxaceae; genus Torreya; species Torreya grandis. The sequence continues at coordinate 1,620,122 of JARHVA010002148.1, forward strand.
ACCTATTCAACCCTCAATCAACATCAAACCTTTAACCCCAACACTCATCCAAATCAAACTTTTAGTTCACATACTTTTCCAAATCCAAACTTGAACCAAAACACATTTATCAATCCATCCCCAAATCAAACCATCTCAAATCCAAATATTTTCACAAATCAAACAAATCCTAATTTCATCACCAATCCAAATCAAATAAATCCCAACTTCTCCACTAACCCAACAAACCCAAACACCTTCACACAATCAAGATATGTCAATCCCCCTTTTAGCACACTTCCTAATAAATTTATCAATAATATACCCCATAATCAATATCTATTTTCACAAGCCAACACTAATTCAAACCCATTTATGGGTCAAACATCCAACATGTTTACATCTTCAAGCCAAATCAATCAACTCTCGCCACACTTCATTTAAGAGTGGAAAAAAAATGAAGGATAAGTTATAAGGCTTGCAAGATGGTACCTTTCCTAGGAAAAAACAATACAAGTTTGAGGAAATTTGTCCCTATCCATATGATGTAAACAATATGAGAACACCCTTTCCAAAACATTTTGAACTCTATAAATTTGATAAGTATAAAGGTAAGGGTGATCCTAGGGAACATCTTAAAAACTTTTATATAACATGTGTTGATGTTGCATATAGTAATGAATAAATGTTATGGATCTTTCCACGTAGTCTATGGGGTCAAGCCCTAGAATGGTTCTCTTATTTACCCAAAGGATCAATCTCCACATTTGAATACCTATCCAAAAAATTTATTCATCATTTCTTATATAATGTTGAAAATGAATTGACTATGTTCTATCTATACAATACTAAATAACGAAATGGTGAAACCTTTTCCTCTTTTTTACAAATATGGCAGTCATTGGCAAGCTATTTTCCATGGTCTTTTTCCAAAAATGAACTCATTGCTATTTTCACGAATAATCTTAACTCGGAGTTGGCTCATCACTTACATCTTCATTGTCCAACATCCTTTGATGAAATCATCAAAAAGGGAGTTCAAATCAAAGGGTGTTATCAAAAATTTTAAACATGACAACAATTCCTCAAACCAAATAGACAAACCTAAATTCTTCCCCCAAAATAAAATTGTTGTAGGTGATGGTGTGATAGATGTCAATCAAGTCCAAAACCCACAACCTATCAACGTCATCAAAATACTTGATGGTCAACAAAAATAAGAAAACTGCAAGTATAAGTCCACTCAAATGAGAGACTCTTATGAATCATTTTTTTAAAATTTGGCCCAAGAAAACATGATCATATGGCCCAATACCAACCCTTTGAAGAAAATGTTCCTAAACCCAAGTGGAACCATGACAATGAATATTGTGAATACCACAAAATTAAGGAGCATTCAACCAATCGGTGTACGGGGCTAAAAAATTATGTCCAATATCTCATATATCATGGGGCTTGTTAGGGTGTGGAGCTAAAAGCTTCAACTATTTGCAGACACAAGAAGAGGATGCTGAAAAACTAGAGGAATCGGTGTCGGCAGTATAACCGACGTCAGTCACAGACAGTGGACAAGGAAACCGGCGATGGCAGGATGTTGGCCGACGTCGGCAACATCAGGCAAGTAGGGACCGACGTCGGTCACCTGTGTATTTCCAAAATTGCTATTGACGAACAGTCAGTTAAGTGAAGCGAGTGTTTGCATGTCAAATGACTTATTATAGTCACGAGCTGCGTGTCTAATTATTGTAGTTAGATTTCTATTTTTGTAACCATGGGATTCTATTTAAAGACCCATGAGGCATGTATTGTAATCATCAAAAAGGCAAGTAAAAGCATTGAAGCAAGCAAGGTCAAGGAGATCTACAGGTTTAAGGTCAAGGAGATCAGTTGAAGCATTCAAGGAGGGATAGCAACTCAGGTTGTAGAGTTGGCTTTGTGTTGAGCAAGAGAGAGAGGGAAGAAGGTCTTGAGGTGTGGCAAGCCTTTGAGGTGGAGGAAGAAGTGGCATCTTCCTTATTGTATTTTCTTCTAGTAATATTTAATACAAGAGTGTGTATTGTCTCTCAAATTCTATATTGTCTCAAGTTTCTAGTTACTTTATCATTCTGGTATAATTCCATGTTTAATTTCTTATAAGAAAGTAATCAATTGTGCTTTTGTTGGATAAGGGGTCTCCTAACAGTTGGTATCAGAGCATATTGATTGTTGTAGGTATCCTGACAAGTGGTATTAGAGCTACAGTTTGCAAGAATCAGGTTATTTTTTGATTACAGGTCATTCACAGGGTTTTCTGATTGAGTGGGAGTTCAGCAATGGTAGAAGAAAGTAAGCTACGAATGGAGAAGTTTAACGGCAAGAATTATCAACATTGGAGGATGCAGATTGAGGACTATCTGTATCAGAAGGATTTGTACTTACCGTTGGGTGGGGTTGCATGCAAGCCCACAGATATGAAGGATGAAGAATGGAGTGTTCTTGATCAGAAGGCTCTCGGTTCCATAAGATTGAGCCTTGCATCGTCTGTGATTTCTAGCTTATCACAATGCAAGACAACGAAGAGTTGATAAAGTCCTTGGAAAATTTATACGAAAAGCCCTCGGCTTCTAATAAGGTATATCTTATGAAGCAGCTATTTACTTTGCAAATGCAGGAAGGTGGATCGGTACATACTCATCTCAGTGATTTCCATGGTTTGGTAAACCAATTAGCTTTAGTCAATATTGTTTTTGATGATGAGATAAAGGCTCTCTTGATTTTATGTTCTTTGCCTGAAAGTTGGGACGGTTTGGTTATGGTAGTAAGTAATTCTACATCTGCTTCTAAAATCTTAAAAGTTGATGATGTTGTAAGTGTGATCTTGAATGAAAAAATACGCAGGAGAAGCATAGGTGAATCATCAGGGAATGCTCTAAGTGCAAAAAGCAGGGGAAGGCAAAGGGAGAAGGTTGAGCAAGGGAAATCAAGGTCGGGAAGGAGATCTGAGTCCAAAGGTATTACCCGCTGGTTTTTTGGAAAGAAAGGACATACAAAGGAGTGTTGGTTGAGAGATAAAGAGAATCAACATGCAAGTACTGAAAAAGCAAAGGATGCAAATATTGTGGTACAAGATGCTCTCATACTTTCTTTGGATAGTCAGGTAGGATCATGAATTTTAGATTTTGGTTCATCTTTTCATGCATCCCCAAACAGAGATTTGTTTTATGAGTATGAACAGGGAGACTTTGGAGTGCTCTATTTAGGGGATGGTACACCTTGTCAGATAATTGGCAAAGGGAAAGTGCAGTTGAGATTGTAGATTGACAACACATGGGTGTTGAAGGAGGTCATGCATGTCCCGATTCTGAAGCAGAGTCTGATTTCTGTAAGAAGGTTGGGAGATGAGGGATGCACAATAAACCTCACAGCGGACTCTTGGAAGGTTACCAAGGGAGCACTTATTCTAGCAAGAGGTAAGAAAGTAGGTACTCTTTATCTACCTACTTGTATTATTGATTCTACTTCTGGTGTAGATTCGAAGATGTGGTCTAATAGGCTTGGTCACGTGAATAAGAAGGGAATGGAAGTTCTTGATTCAAAAGGTATGTGTTCAGATTCAGAAAGCATAGATAGAGTTCATTGTAGAAAAAGGAAATTTGATGCTTTTGACAGGAACAAAGAAGCCTTGGTGTTTATGGAGGAGATGAAGGATAGAGATCAGTCACAGGGGCTGAATAAATCTAAGCAGGGCAGCATGGACAGAGGTTTGATCCAAGAAGAGCTCGCGGATGAAAATTTCATCACTTATAGGAACACATAGACGTCGATGTCAGTCACATGGAATCGACGTCGGTCATCCAGATATCGACATCAGTCATGTGCAGACCAACAGGGTCGGTAGGTCAGGCAGGAGAAGTCTGATGTTGGTCATAAGGACCGACGTCAGTAGGGGGACGCCGGTGTCAGCCAGGGAAACGACGTTGGCAGTCAGGGTCAGTGCAGGGAATCAACATCGGTCGGGAGCAGACTGGGAGATGGCTGAGATCGGTCACTAGAATGGATGATGGATGGATAGCTAGCTGTCAAGGAGTCTCAAACACCCATATGGAGGTCAGAAATGGTAAGTGAACCTCATATTCATTGTTCACCTTCTTTATATTGCTTACTGATAGTCAAGAACTAGGAAGATGGAAGAAGCAATGCAGGTAGAATCCAGAAATAGTGGGAGCTTGACATAGATGAGGAGTGTGAGTCCTTGGAGAAGAACCAAACAGGTATTTGTTGGTAGAGTTATCAGCTGGAAGAAAGCACTGGATAGAGGGATGGATTCCTGTTTTAGAGAAGAGAGTGGATGGACACGTGAGATAGAAGGCTATGGTATATGGTCTTGATTAGGCTGTAAAACAATGGAGGTTTGACCATTGTATTTTATCTTTACCAGGTTGGATAATATTAGCTACATTATCTTGTTACTATATTGTGTTACTTGTTGCAGGGTTTCATATACAGGGTGTTTTCTGAGCTAAGGGTAAAGTTGGTTCAGAAGTATGTCATGGAGAATTTGGGAGCAGCAAAATTCTTTTGGCATAAGAGACAGGTATTGCATCACAGGTTTAGTGGTGGTTGGTCTTCAAGAGTGACTTTGAAGAGGGATACAGAGCCTAAGGAACAAAATAGATGGTGTATAGGTATAGGTACAGGTACAGTAGCAACTATTTATCTCCTAGTGGGAGATTGTTAGGGTGTGGAGCTAAAAGCTTCAACTGTTTGCAGACACAAGAAGAGGATGCTGAAAAACCAGAGGAACTGGTGTCGGCAGTATAACCGACGTCAGTCACAGATAGTGGAGAAGGAAACCGGTGACAGCAGGATGTCAGCCGACGTCGGCAGCACCAGGCAAGCAGGGACCGACGTCGGTCACCTGTGTATTTCCAAAACTGTTGTTGACGAACAGTCAGTTAAGTGAAGCGAGTGTTTGTATGTCAAATGACTAATTATAGTCACGAGCTACGTGTCTAATTATTGTAGTTAGATTTCTATTTTTGTAACCATGGGATTCTATTTAAAGACCCATGAGGCATGTATTGTAATCATCAAGAAGGCAAGTAAAAGCATTGAAGCAAGCAAGGTCAAGGAGATCTATAGGTGTAAGGTCAAGGAGATCAGCTGAAGCATTCAAGGAGGGATAACAACTCAGGTTGTAGAGTTGGCTTTCTGTTGAGCAAGAGAGAGAGAGGGAAGAAGGTCTTGAGGTGTGGCAAGCCTTTGAGGTGGAGGAAGAAGTGGCATCTTCCTTATTGTATTTTCTTCTAGTAATATTTAATACAAGAGTGTGTATTGTCTCTCAAATTCTCTGTTGTCTCAAGTTTCTAGTTACTTTATCATTCTGGTATAATTTTGTGTTTAATTGCTTATAAAAAAGTAATCAATTGTGCTTCCGTTGGATAAGGGGTCTCCTAACAGTTGGTATCAAAGCATATTGATTGTTGTAGGTATCCTGACAGGGCCATGGCCATTGAAAGGAAACCATCCACACCATATAATAACCAAAAATTGGGCATATATAAATATCCATTTCCAAAGCATGAGAAAGGGCATTGTAAACAAAAATAGGAGCAACCTCAAGCAAGTAATGTCAATCAAACTAGTCACCCTTTAGATTATATAGTCAATTATGTTGATTATATAAACTATCATGTTTTTGTCATTACTGTAAAATTCCAAGATTGCACCATTAAAATAAAACACACCAAGATTACCATCCCAAGTGAGTCCTCACCCACTATTAAGAGTAAATACAATAACATAGATGACATTGAGAAGATGCTAACTCACATATCCATTTTAGAGCTTCTCAAAACTTGCCATGTATATAAATATATCTTTTATAAAGTCCTTCAAGAGTCAAGAGTCCCTTAATACATCAATCCATTAACTTTTCAAGTGTTAGTTGGAAACTTATCCACTAACAATCAAGTTATATTCAATCGTTCTGATGCCTCTCCTGTGGGATTTTTACATTATTTACCTTTGTATAAAAAATTCATAATCTGTAGGCATTAAGTAAAAATGGTGGTTATAGACAATGGATCAACTTTGAACTTGTGTATATTAAGATTAATAAAACATTTGGGGTATCTTAAAACAACATTAGAGTCAAATATTATTACCATTAAGGCATATGATAATAATAAGTGTGAGTCGATGGGTACCATATATCTTATTTTGATGGTGGGGCATGTCATTTAGGAGACATTAGTTCATGTGTTTGACTTGGACTTACAATAAAATTTACTCTTTGGATGTCCATTGATCCACTATATGAACACTATACTCTTCACCTTACATAAGTGTTTGAAGTTTTCTCATGATGGCATAGAAGTAACCATACCTGATGATCCTCAACCTTCCAATTCTAAAAATTATCGGAAGGATGTTATCAAAAATCCAATTATATACTTTTTATAGAAGATACATATGCTCTTATTGAGGAATCACCAAATATTACCAAATTTATTCATCTTGACACATTATTTCAAACACCTCTTCTTAGTGGTTTTATAAATACGCCATCCACATCCACTTCCATAGACACCCCATCTTCAAGTCAAGCATCCAATCAACCCCCCACTTCACAAACCACATTGTATCCTCCATCGTCATTCAAATTTTTTGTTCAAGGCATGGGTGAATATGAGATCCAAGATACAAATTATAGGTAAAATCCATGTCTCCAAACAAACATGGTAGGCCCCATTATCGAAAGGATACTCAAGTGGTTTGTAACTTTAGAAAAACATCATTCATAAAAGGTGGTATTCTTTCTGATAAACTTATCATATATTTGAATTCCTCCTAAATTTATTTTGATGAATATGCTACTTACTTCCTTAACAACCAATATCCCATTGCCAAATCCACCATGTGTAATATAATGAATTATAAAGGCAAGGGCCTTAGCCTCCATGAATAAGGACCAATAGAACCAATCACACTTAAATCTAATGAAGCTTTCCATGGTATAGTATTTAACCCAGTTAATGTGAACACAACACTTTACCAAAATGACTCTTCTAGTGAGTCTGAAGCAAGCTTTTCAGACACTGAAATGGGTTCCATTTAAAGCCAATTTGAATATTTGTCCATGATCAAATTATTCCATGAAAGCATTGTACTAACACTTGACCTAACATATTTGAACCTATTCCAATGATACCAACAATCAACACCTATGTTTGATCACTTTCAAAATGATGAAGCGATCTCTAAATTATTGAACACAAGAGACCATATTTTGGTAAGCGATCACAAGAAGGTTTTTTCCATCCAGTTAGTTGATTATGCATATTTTAAAGAATTATTATCACATCATCAAATCAATAAAATAATGACATCATAGAAAGAAGACATCAAGGAATAACTTAACCATCTTCCACCACCCACAAAATATCAAGAAGAATTAACTCTCCTAGTTGAAAACATCATAACAATTAACATTGGGACAAAAGAAAAGATGAAGATAGTCAATCTTTTTACATAATTAACTCAAGAATAATAGGAAATATTCACCCTTTTTCTTAAATAATTATCTGATGTGTTTTCATGGTCTTATGAAGACATATTAGGGCTTGATCCTTCACTTGTTGCACATCATCTTGTGGATCATTTGGAAGTTAAACCTATAAAGTATAAAATCAAAAAAATGCATCCCAAAGTTTCACTCTTAGTGAAATAAGAATTAAAATAATAGTTATAGGTTGTCTTCATATGTCTCAAAGATTACTTAGACTGGATATCTAATGTTGTGACAGTATCTAAGAAACTAGCCATAATCAAGGTATGTACAAAGTTCATGGATATAAAAAAGGCATGTCCCAAAGATGACTTTCTATTACTGAACATAGACATGATCATGGACTCCACCGCTGGTCATGAGACGTTATATTTAATGGATCCCAAAGTTTCACAACATTAGATATCTAGTCTGAGTAATATATGGGACATATGAATCCAACCTCTAATTATTATTTTAGTTCTTCTTTCACCAAGAGTGTAACTTTGGGATGCATTTTTCTAAGTTTTTGCTTTATGAATCCTAAGGACTAACACAAGACAACATTTACAATGCCTTGGGGCACTTTTTTCTATCAAGTAATGCCCTTTGGCCTCAAGAACGTTAGAGCCACATGCTAGAGAGTAATGAAAGTTATCTTCCATGATATGCTTCATTACATCATGTAAGACTATGCAGATGACATTATTTCTAAATCTAATTCTAGATCTAAACATCCTAAGATACCACACAATTGTTTTGATAGGATGAGAGGGTTAAAACTTCGTTTGAATCCAAAAAAGTGTCTTTAGAGTTACATCAAGAAAGTTATTGGAATTCATGGTTTCACACCATGGCATAGAGTTTGATCCTTCCAAAGTTTCAGTTGTACTAAATATGCCTCCACCTAAAAATCTCAAATAATTTTGTAGTCTGCAAGGTAAAATTCAAGAAATTTGAAGTTTCATATTACAATTTGCAGACATTTGTCATTATTTCACATTATTGCTTAAGAAAGAAACTTTGTTCACTTGGAATGAAGACTTTAACATAATATTTAAGAATCTTGAACAATATCTTTCAAATATACTAGTATTAGTGCCACGTACTGCAAACAATTTTTTTCTTTTATATATATCTACTACATAATATGCATTAGGGGAATTATTGGCTCAACATGATAATAGTGGATCAAAACGAGTAGTTTATTACCTAAGAAGAACTTTGGTGTCATATGATCTCAATTAATCTCCCATGGAAAAATAATGTCTCACATTTATTTTTGCTTCCCAAAAACTTCATCACTAAATGCTTAATAATCAAACAAAAATCATTGCCAAAATTGACCCTCTTAAATATCTCTTATCCAAAACAAATTTGACAAGGATAATGGGTAAGTGGGTTATGCTTCTTAGTGATTTTGATCTTGAGTATATAAATAAAAAAGAAATTAAGGGGCAAGTACTACCAGATTCATTAGTAGAGACTCCTTTAGAAGATCACACACCTCTTGTCACATATTTACCAGATGAGGCAATTATGTCAATCGATGAATCCTTAGTTTGGCGGTTATATTTTGATGGGTCATTTACAAACCATGGCTCAAGGTAGGTATCTTATTGTTACTCCTTATGGGGAATTAATTCCAAAAGCATTTTGGATTGAATTTGCTTGTATAAACAACATAGTAAAATATGAAGCCCTTATAATTGGTATTAAACTTGCAATACAATAGGACACCCAAAATATTCTTATCTTTGGCGATTCAAAAGTCATCATAAATCAAGTCACCGATGAATTCAAAGCTAGAGATGACAAACTAATCCCATACAAGAGGACGGTGGATAACCTTTGCACTTCACATTTATACAATTTAAACAAGTTCCAAGGGCAATTAACATAGTAGGTGATGCCATGGCAACAATTGGTTCATTACTTGATCTCTAAAATAAGCATAATCAATTTATTTTAGAATATTTGATGATACCAGCTTATGATGCACCAGATTATGAGATGGTTTACGAGGTGGTCAGACCCACTTCTATTTAGTATAAAGACATCTATGAATGCCTCCATAACAACACCAGTCCATCCAACTTAAATCATAACCAACATAAATCATTTATCTAATGAACATCACACTATACTATCCTTGGTCAAACCCTATATCAAAGAAGTTATGATGGAACCTTGTTATGGTGTTTAAAGTCTAAAGAGTCCACCTTAACCATTAGAGAAGTTCATGAAGTAATTTGTGGTGATCATTCTAGTGGAATAATCCTTAATAATAAAGTTTTGCATGTGGGTTATTATTAGCCTACAATGGAATCTGATTCTTGTGTATATATTAAAAAATGTGTGCCTTGCCATAAGCATTGTGATTTTATACATAGTCCTTCATAATATTTACAACCTATCACTACACCTTGGTCATTTTACACATAGGGGTTATACCTCATTAGTAAAATCAATCCTAATTCTTCATATGGCCATAAACATATTATTATAGCCACATAATACTTTACCAAATGAGTTGAGGCCATGCCCTTAACATATATCACCGACAAACAGATTTCCAAGTTTATCTTAAACCGCATTATCTATCATTTTGGAATCACATCTGCTATCATCTCTAATAATAGAAAATAATTTAAAAGTAAAGATGTCAAGGCCCTTTGCAATACTTACCATATTAAACATAAGTAGTCCACTCCTTACTACCCACAGTCTAACAACCAAGATGAGGCAACAAATAAAAATATCCTAAAAATTATTGAAAGAGTTGTCAATACATTTGGTCATGACTAGCATATGCAAATTTATCCCACCTTATGGGCATATTGTACAAGCATCCACACACCCATGGGGGTAACCCCATACTCCCTTATTTATGGTAACAAGTCAATCTTACCCATTAAAGTTGAGATCTTGTCCTTACATATATCCTTACAAAAACTTATTGATGATGAATCTCACGGCATTTCATGCTTAAATGAGCTCAACCTCCTTGATGAGAAATGCCTTAAAACACTTACATGTCTACCAAAATAGCCTTTGCCATAGCTGTTATAAGAGGATTAAAGTCAGGTAGTTCAAAATTGATGATCTTGTTCTCAAATAAAATCAATGAAACACCAATAAAGAACGAGAGAAGAAAGACAATTTCAAACCAAATTGGTTGGGTCCATACATAATCAAATTTAAATATGGGTATAGAGCTTAAAAATTGGCTAAGAAAGAATAAAAAGAGTTTGATTAGCCCATGAACATCATGTACCTCAAATGGTTCTATGCCTAAGCTATTCTAAGTGTTGTTGTATATATTCTAAGTGTCAAAGATAAAAAATGAAAAAATCAAGAAAAGAGAAAGATAAATAATATGTCCAAAAGTTAAAACCAGTTTAATGGTATTTTGGGCAATTACCATGGTGAAAACTAGTCTCTATCACCATGTGTAATCCATTATCTATATACACCCTACTTGGGGGCATCCCATCAAATTCATCACTTGTATATTTCCATTAAGTCACTTATTCCGTTATCCACCCATGACATGTTAGCATAGGTTTTGACCTTTGTAATTGTGTAATAATCTCCTTGATCATGCTTTGAGGAGTGTCTTGTATGCAACCCTTATTATCTCCTTTATCTTTCAATGAAATCATCATTCACTTGCTCATTTTCTTGGGAGGGAAATCACTCATCTACCCATCACAACTTTACACTACATCATCACTTTTTTCATCCATTCCTATATTGGGAGATCTACATCTGGCCTAATATCCCCACCTAGACTTTGTCTACAACATATTATATAGGAAACACTTAGAGACATGGGGTGTCTAGGGTCAAATCGACCACCACCACTCCTATCATCCCATCATCTCAAACATGATATTACTTTTCCACATCACCATCCAAAACAATATGGTAATATTAGGACTTCCTCATCAAATGTTCAATGTTGTCATAGATCTCAATAACCAAACGTTCAACACTAGCCTGGAATGTTCACAAAGTCATTTTATTAGTTTAAGTGTCATTTGCTTCATTGGTTTCCTCATGTCTTTTATTGTCATTTGTTTACTTTTGTGCATTTAGTCATTTATTTGCTTAATCATTTACTTATATTTTTGTGTGGAATTTTTTCTTTTATTATGTGTTTGTCACATTTACACAGTTTTTATTGCTACATAGTTTTTCTTTTTTTGTTGCTTTTTGAGTTATGATCATCATGTGTATTACAAATGGTGAAATTATGATCTTCCATATCATGACGCTTTAAGTATTGCATAAATGAATCTTTTAGTTTTTACGCGTATAAAATAATAGTCATCATGGTTATTTCATACCATTGGTGCATATTGATTTATTCCATATTAAATAAAGGATGCTTAACTCTTACTTAGTTATTAATGTTGAAACTTCAAGAAAAGAAAATAAACAAAGGTAGCTATATAAATCATCTATACATAGATTTTTCCATTTCATTTTAAGTTGTAAAAAAAAATAGAAGGATCAACATGTGATACAACATATCAAAATTAGGAGAAACAATTGTTATACCATCACATTTATCCATCTAACTATCTACCATACGTACAAAATTAAAACACATCCATAAAATCATCACATATCCATTTTCAAATCATAACAGAAGTATAAGTCCAAAAAGAACCATATACATAGATACATGCACACATACATACATACATGTGTGTGTGTGTGTGTGTGTGTCATAATACATCAATATAATGATACATCTCCATAATATGTATACATAAACACATCATCTCATATCTCTTCCTAACCCTTAGATGGGGCATATGTAGTTGGGCTCAGCTCATATCATCGTGGTATACTTCTTAGAGGACCCATAACATATTGTGATCCCTATCTTATAGATTTCTCAGAGTCTACTAGCTGGACTAACCTCCCTAATGTTGACTTCCTCATTGAGTACTCTAAAAAAGAAGGTGTTCATTGAGCCCATGGTACTACCTCTTTGTATAAGCTATTGTAATGGGTATCTTTATCCATATACCTCATGAACTTATCCAAATTTGTCAACTATCTAGGTCTTACCAATATCTCTCTAGCCTCTACCAACTCAACTCGTGTAGTGTCCCACTCTCTCCTATACCATTGTATCAATCTTATGTCATTCAAAGTCTGAATTGTTACATCTTATGTGAGTAAACATCCCTCTAAACCATATCCTTAGTTTTCATCCTATCAATTTAGCCTGTAACCTATCAACCTCTCCCTGTAGTTATCTAATCTTTGCTTCTCCATCTCTCCCACCTCTATCTCCTTGTAATCCTGTTATTTCAATATCATGATCCTTGATCTCCATGTAATCTATCAGTTAATGTCTGGTCCTCTATTGACCTCACCAACCCTAATATCCCTACTCCATCCCCTCCCTCTATATGTGCCTATGGTACAAGCCTTATTTCTATGTGCCCTCTATATCTATCTCTCTCCCCATCATTGTCAATAACAACCAAAGTAGTCTCTCCTCCTCTTCTATCTCTAAAGGCCTTTCCCATATCATCATCCTACATCTGATCTCCTCTAACCTTTGAAATCTCTATATCTTGCCTTTGCTCCCCACCTTTATTTCCTCATCTACCTTTCCATGTTGGAGTTGCTCTCATAATCCTTGTATGTAGGCCTCTACTTAGGGGATGTGCCCAAAATGCAACATGTAATCTATGCCTCCATTTCCTGGTGGCACATATGGATCTGTAAGCCTCAGTGGTCTCTATTGATCCCAGCATGCCATGTAATCATCTGTCATACCTACATCCACCACATCCCTCCTAGCACGTAATGTCACTATCTGCACATGTGACTAGATTTGAGTTACAACTCTAGAATCAATACCTGAACCCCACTATGATTTCTCATGTATTGATCATGCAAATATTTGAGGACCTTCTGGTATAGCATGTCTAATACCAAATTGTCTTATCACCCTATCATGTATATATTACTCAATAATGTACTTATAATAGACAATAATGTAACACTACATCTTTCCTTTAGTGTGGATCGACCTCTCTGTATGAACTCCAAGTCACCATATCTATTGATAACTCATCAATGTCCCTTTTGTAATAGTATACATCTCCTAAATGTGTCTATTTTCTCCCTAAATATACATGCTATCCATAAGAAAATGGCTTCTTATCCCTCTTCCTCATCTGACATGTAGGGTGCTCAATCACTAGGTGTTCCCACCCCCACACCTGTAGTAGTGTGGATGAGCCTATAGAAACAACACCTGTATACACCACATGGTGTAGATCTTTGTATAAAGTGTGCTAGTACATATGGTCCCCATGAAAACTACGTGACACTCTCTAACATATCACCAATCATGTTTAACAAGCCCATTGAAAGTAGTCTCCTACTCTTATCATGTAGCACAATGCCACTGACAATATCCATAAGTGCAACTATCAACTAATTTGTATCTAGTCTAATGTAGATATTAATGTTTATCCCACCCCTCACCATAAGAATCAAGTCCTCTCAAAAAACCCTATTTAGGGTCACTACCTATGCACCCTCACTATAATACACATGTGTCCCCCATATCATAATCCTCAAGATCCTCCATACATCCTCCAAAATCACATTCATCTCACCTATTGGTAGGTGAAATGTGTTGGTATCACTATGCCAAAACTCCATCAGTGCAGTTAGATAAGCCATATCTACCAATATCTCAAGCATCTCTACTATATAGGCCAAGCCAATCACTTTTAGTACTCCTACCTTGTAGTCAGTAAACCTCACCATCAACTCTAGAGCTCTCAATTGTCTCTCTTGTGTACATAAAATCAACAATATCTATTGTATAAATTAAAATAAGCATAATGTTAATCCTATTTAGTTACATATCCATCATATAGTCCCACACCTATTTATTTTTCATCATTCTTAAGTACATTAGTTTCTAGTTTTTAACCTTATAATAATTTCACCATTTTCCATGACAATTTTGCCATTCTCTTTGATGATTTTGCAACTGTGTTAAGCAAATTCACTATGGTTTTCGATGTATTCACTACACTTCATGATGATTTAACTGAACTTCATGATGAATTCACTGCACTTTTTAATGATTTCATTAATTGCTTTGATGAATTCACTGCAACATTGGATAAATTCATTGATCCTAGCCCCTGAGCTAATTTTTGATGATTGTGTAATTTACCCTAATGAATTCTCTACCATTGATGCCAAATTCACCATTAGGAAAACAATGAATTTGTTTTCTCCCACTTTACATGTCATTAAATACTAATCAAACCAAAACAAATAACTATAAATTATTACTTATCACATCATTGCTCCCCTTTGCCCTCTGATGAACTCACATGCACTTGCTATGATGCCTATCCATTGGAATCCGATCTATTTTCCTCTCCAAACACAGAGAAAAATCACACAAATCAAATCTAGAAATCAAACACAAAAAATTGAATTTGCACAAATGAATTTCAAACAAACCCCTTACTCCTATATATATTCAACCCCATCATTCAAATAATTTCCCCTCCCAAATCATTGTTTTCACATTTCAAAAGCATATTTAACAAAATTCCTTGTGAACAACTTATGTAAGTGCTATATATCTTTATCATAACTTGTAACTATCAATATTGTAAACTTTTATCCACATCAAAAAATCTATATTTTTTATTCTATGACCAACACCTTACCATCATTGGGATATATCATTTCCACATCCACTTGTGTGACCCCTGAGTCATGAGCACCATCCAAGTGTGCAATCTATGAACATGAAATATTCATCTTCTGATCTATTCTCTAGATTTTATCTCCTAGGGGCAAATCATTTTACACATGTATTAATCTTGTAAGTGCTTTATCGATTATAATACTTCAATTTATTGATGATATTACTTATTACAAATTCATCATTTTCCCTTAAATCATTTTGAATGCTCATCCACTTTACTACATGAACACTCGAGGGGGAATCATTAGTTACTTTGGGAAACTTTCTTCTCCTCAATCATCAATGTTCTATTTTGTCTACTATTCTTTGAAACATTATTACTTCACAACACCTTTTCAAAGAGGGGTCAATGTAGACATATAAATTTCACCATTTAATGTCAATGCAGACACATAAATTTCATTGTTTAGTGTCAAAATTCACTTTGAAATGCTAACCTATCACCATACCCAATTCGAATTCATATTAATATCACTTCCCTTTAAAATTTAAATAATTGATTAATTTTTAATTAATTAATTAATTATAATTATACACACTTATTTTCCTCCAAAACTAATTAAAAATTTAGATTTTTCACCTCATCTAGATATCCTCCACATTTGTCTCAACTATGTGCTGACTCATCCAACTAATTCCTGAACTTCTTCAACTACCATAGAGTTATGTTTGAACATTTCAACCTCCAAGATGACTCAACTAGCTAATTTGATCCGTTCTTGTTGACTCACTCAATCAATTCCCCTTTCTTTCTTAACCTATGGAATTGGTCATGGATGATGACTAATTCCTCACTATTAATTATTTCAATAATTCAATAAATTCAAGTAATCATCAACCATCTGATTAACCTTCTATAAACTTATAAATTAATGTGTAGTCTATCACTTTCAATCATCCACTTTCAAGATAATAATGTGCTATCAAATTATTAAATGAATCAAAGCCATCAAAATCATCCTGCATCCCAAAACGTTACACAATTCTCTTTGCTTTGGAAAGGAGTTGCATGTCCACATTAGCAACCAAAAGCAAATACACCATTGATCACACAATGAAGAAGGTGATGAAATTGCATTTCATGTTGTATTTCTTTTAGATTTTCTCTTATTGTTGTTGCCCTATCTTTGAAGTTAAGTTTAGTTTAGATTAGAATACGTGTATGTGATTTCTTAGGTAGTTTGCATTCTAAAATTTTCACTTATGTAGTCTTCAAAGCTTCCACCCTATTCATTCTTTCTGCTATCTACACTCCATTCTATTCATTTCTTGCATACCCAAGAATTGCATTTTTTTTAAAAAAGGCATTTTTTGTTTCTCAGGTTTAGTGAAATCACAATTTATCTTTCAATTCTCAACAAAAATAAAATTTTTGAACTATTCTAAAATGCTAAGAAAGAGTAAAAACCAAGGAACTATTTTAATAAATTATGCAAATTCAAAAAGTCATTAACATAGGAAACGAGGGATGTCAAGATTTTTAAGAAGGAAAATATTGTAGCAGAAGAACAACAAAGAAAAAATCAATCTTAGAGCGCAATCACAATTTTTGCTAGATGTAACTCCTCTTTGAATGATTTGATATTAGTTTTATTTGACACATATCTTTTTATATATTGAATCATTTTATATTTGATAAACATATGATAAAATGTAATCTACATCACTCTGTGGGATCAAAGAATTTGTATGGTTGTTGTGAGAAGGAACATCTAGAGTGCATATTTGGTCTTCAACCTATAAATGGCAACGTTCAACCCAATAAATTCCATGGATTTACTCACAAATGGGTTTTACATGGTAAACAAACTTGGAGGAAACCGCCTTCAATCCTCGTATGTGGTTTTGTCTATAGTTTTAGTGTTTAGTTTATATTGTTTCATTTTAAGTTTTTGAGTATTTAAGTTTTATCTTTTTTTTTAATAAAAGAGGGGTAAAAACTTTATTAAACTCAAAAAAATATTACAAACTAGCAAAAGGCCAAAGCCCCAAGAACCAAAGAAAACCACAAAAAACAATCACAAAAAACCGTCACGCCCCAACACCATTTCCATCCTCTCTAAGAATCCTTTCCAGGTTCTGACACACCTCCTTGGGCAACATCACCCATTCATCCACCCTATATCCATCAACGTCCTCAAAAGCCCACTTCACCAGGCAATCTATCACCCCATTCCATTCCCTTGGAACGTGAGCAAAAGACATAGAATCCATAAGCGAACTAATTTGAAATATCTACTGCACTATCAAGGATAGTTGCCAGCTCATGTCATTAAACTTCCTTTCCAGGAGCATATTAATTAGAATTTGTGAGTTGGCTTCACACTTCACCCTTCTCCAGCCTAACTCATAAGCTCTCTTCAAGGCATATAGAACAACGAGTCCTTCCATCCTGTTAACCATTTGCTCTCCCATGTGTGCTAAAAAAATAAAAATAATAGATCTAGAGGAATCCCTACCAATCCCACCTATCCCAGTCAGGCCAGGATTACCTCTGGAAGAACCATCAGTGTTAATTTTCAAAAAACCCTCAGGAGGGGCCATCTATTTTCCACTCCTCTGAATTTTTTGCTTCCCACTTTGGCCATGCTTGACGCAAGCAGAGGATAGAGAAATACTCTGCATGCCTAACCTTTCAACCAATTCTACATCTCCCTTCTCTAGAGGCAAAATGATTCACTCTTACCTTCCACAGTCTCCTAGATCATTCCAATAATTCTGCTCCATACCTGGTGAATCACCAACTTCTCCTCATTAAAAATCTAGCGATTTTGCTCAAGCCAAACTTGCCACAATAGAAAAATGGGTCCAACATACCATGCCTCATGCAAAAAGTGTGCAATAGAAGGTGGCCTACCCAATCTGGACCAAAAATCAACCAGGGATGAGGCGTACAAGCATTGACACCTCCACACATCCCACTAAGCGTGCCATAAATGAAGAGTGAAGGGGTAGCTAAAAAATAAGTGAGACGACTCCTCCTCTACTCTCTCAGACAAGACACAACGTGAAGGGCCAACAAATCCTCTCTGTCTAATATTCTCCCAAGTCAAGTAGTGATTCCAGGCCAATGTCTAGTTAAAGCAATTGCACTTCGGCCATGAAAAACTACTCCAAGCTCTTTTCCACCATGGAACTTCCCCTCCTTCACATTGCTGTGCTATTAACTCCTAATAACCCGATGAGACTGTGTATTTCCCTTTAAGATGAGGGGGCCAAGCTAGCAAGTCATTCTCCTTGAGTGCATAGCAGTATTAGCCAACAAGGATATTATGTAGCTCAGTGCACTCAGCCTCCATACCAATAATTGGCCACTCCTTTGGAGCCTTCCATCTCACCTCCATCAAATGACCATGAAGAAGGATAGATTTGTAGTCACACACCTTATTCCACCTTGCCTCATTAAATCTCTGTGCAAGAACCTCTAGGTGTGGATACTGAGTAACCAGAGGGGGGAAGCTATCCCATGAATCATGCCAAAATTGTGCCTCATTACCCCCTCTACAAATCCAAAATAGACCTCTCTTGATTAAAGCAACTCTTTTTTTAAGAGTAGCCCAAATCATCGATCCATTACCTGACAAGCTGCATCTAGGGATATCTTTCCTAAGGACCCCCAAAAAAACTTATGTGATAAGAGCCTGGCCCACACTCGATCTTGTTCCTCACACCAACTCCAATACAATTTTGTTGCTAGGGTCGTACCTACTAGAATTGACTACCACAATCCTAGGCCTCTAAACCTTTTTGGGCTAAAAACAACCTCCCACCTAATTAGGCTCCACTTCATCAAAGACAGGTTGCCTACCCATAATAACTATTTTTCCAAGGAGTTAAGGTCCTTAACAAAACTCACCGGTGTAACTTGGAGCATACACCTGTATAGAGGAAATGCCTACACCACAGACTAGATTAGTTATACCCGACTGGCAAAGGATAGCCACCTATTGGTCCAATGATTCACCTTAGCCCTAAACTTGTTTAGAATCCCCTGCCATGATTCCTTGGATTGTCTCCTAGTAGATATAGGGATCCCAAGATAAAGAACTGGAAGGGTACCAATTTAGAACTGAAGAACATCAGCCACTCTTCATTGAATGGGTGACAGAGTGTTGAAGAAAAAAATGGATGACTTATCCTCATTAATTACCTATCCTATGGCAACCAAGTAAGCATCTAAACCACTATGAATATTGGTAGCCTCTCTCATAGTAGCCATGCCCATCAATGCCACATCATCTACAAACTGAAGATGAGAAAGAATCAGAAGGTCACCTCCCCACGTCCATCCCTGAATAGCACCCTCATTAGTGTTTTTTCTAATCAACCATCCAAGACCTTCTGCCAAAAGTAGAAATAAGTAGGAAGACAATGGATCCCCTTGCTTCAAGCTACGTGAGGCACCAAAGAGATGTGAGTGCTCCCCATTAACCAAAATAGAGAATGAAATCAAATTCACACAGCTCATTACCCACCTGATCCAATCTTCCTCGAACCCAAAGGCTGCCAAAACCTTCTGAAGAAAGGACCATCAAACCCTATCATATGCCTTGGACATGTCTAGCTTCATAAACATCACATTTTCCCTAGACTTGGACATGGAGTGGATAGCCTCAGTAGCCACCACAATCCCATCCAAAATCTAATGCCCCTCCACAAAGCCACTTTGTTCCTCTGATATCAGCACCCCCAACCACTTTTTTAATCTTTCTGCAATCAACTTTGATATAATTTTATATACTACATTGCAGAGGGAAATAGGCCTAAATTGACTTAGGTGATCAACCCCTTCTCGCTTGGGAATGAGAGCCAAAAAAGTCAAATTCAAGGCCTAAAGCATTTGCCTACTATTATGAGATTCTTGAACCACTGCCAACAAATCTAATTTGATAATTTCCCAAAATTCTTGAAAAAATTTAATCAAAAATCCATTGGGGCCTGGTGCCTTACCTTTTTTCATCATGAAGATAATATTTTTAAGCTCCTCTATGCTAATTAGATGCATCAGCTGCTCCTTCATCTCTCGAGAAACTAAATTGGGAATATAGGAGAGTATTTGATCCTCAACAGTCACTTTCCTCTATCCTTCTTCTCTAAAAATAAAAGCAAAATACTGTGCAGCTTCATTACAAATATCCCTCATAGAAGAGATAATCTCTCCGCTGTCTGAAACCAAAGAAGTTATCATATTGCCATGTTGCCTGGCTCTAACCGAGTTGAAGAAGAAAGTTGTATTCTTATCACCCTCTTGTAGCCACTCGACCCTAGCTTTCTACTTCCAAAAGATTTCCTCCCTCAACTCCCATTCCTCCACCATATTAATAGCCCTTGCTTCTTATCTCAACAAAAATTTAGATAGCCCCTTCTCTCTAATCAATCTGGTAATGTTATTCAACTCCCCTTACTCCTCCTTTTCCTGAAAGATGTTCCCAAAGCTCTGAATATTCCACCTTTTGAGCTGATACTTCACAAACTAGAGAAGTTTGGCAAAAGTATACATTGCTATACCAACAACCGACCTCCCAATTCTCCACCAATCAACAAATCAACCAAATAGATCCTGGTCCTTGAGCCACATGAGCTGAAACTTAAATGACAGCTTCCTCTGCATACAATTTGAAGAAATGTGAAGCTTAATTGGCTAGTGATCTGAGCCTCTCCAATCAAGGATCTCAAATCTCAAAGACCATAAGCCCCCACCCAATAACAAGACATCATGAATCTGTCAATACGCTCAGAAATAAAGTTGTTGCCCATCCTCCTATTGTTCCAGGTGAACCGCCCATTGCAAGGCTTAATATCCACTAGGTTGATCTTCGAAATCTTGTCTCGAAGCAAAGAGGAAGATGGTTCCAATCTAGCATTACCTCCCCTTTTTTTTTGTTAGGTCTAGGATAGCATTAAAGTCACCAGCCATAATCCATGGTAGATAAGGAAAACCCCTACAAACTAAGTGGATGTTATTCCAAACAAGAAACTTACCTTGGAAGTCAGTGGGGGTATAGACATTTGAAAGAAGAACGTACTCCCCTGACTCAATGTATAAGGAGACCAAAGAAAGTGAAGACCTGAAGGTGATCCAGGACACCGACTGAACCTTGCATGGATTCTAGAGACAAGCCATGCCTCCCACATAACCCTATGCCCCTATGCATTGACGTAAACCTTGCCTCTAAAGCTTAGGTGCAAGACTCAACATATACTCCACTGAAACCTTAGTTTCCTAAAGAAAGAAAATATCCAGACAGTGATTCCTAACCAAATCCCAAATAGCTTTTTGTCTAGGGCCACTGTTCAAGTTCCTAACATTCCAAGAAATAACAATCATTTTGGAGGAGACAAGAAGTGGGTGTCTAAGGTCTTCATTGACCCTGACTCAACTAGATTTTCCCCAATCATCTTTGTCCTCTCCATATCCTTCTTCCTGCCTAGTTTAACATATTTTTTTGGAAGCCCCTTTCTTCCCATCCTTCTAAAGAATTCCTAGGTGAGTAGGAGCCTTGCCTCTCTTCTCCACCTCTATCGCCCCTGCTAGTGTGGGAAGAGTTCTAGCCTCAATTTCCTAAACCATATCAGCATTTGATTCAATAGCCTTCTGCTCCTCAACCTACCCATCCATAATCATAGGAAGGACATCTTCCACAGGAGGTATTACTTGGTCCATGGGAGCATCTCCAACCGTTTCAGACCCTCTCACAACCTGCTCTTCATTAATTAAGCTTGGGTAATCCTCCTACTGGCCTAATTCATCCAGAACCCCAAACCTATTAACTGAATCCTCCTCCTGACGCTCCATTAGGGACCTCTTATGGCCTCTATTTTGGCTTTGAGTCTTAACCTACACAAAGCCTTCAGAATCTTTGCCAGTACCCACTCCAACCTTCTTCCCTTTGTCCACTCTAATAACACTACTCGGTAGAGGAGAGGGCGAAGGTTGCTAATTACCCAATTTTGCCTTTGGGCACCTACGCACCAGGTGACCATACTCATGGCACAAGTGGCATCTGAATGGGAGAGTCTCATAGTCTAGTTGTTGTACCCATGAGTATGAACCCTCACATAACTCTACTACGTCTGGCAAGGGTTTACCTAAATCAATTTCCACACAAATTCAGGCAAAGGTCATGATTTTCTTACCTAAAGTTTGTGTGGAAGAACCCACAGGTTTTCCTAGCATTGAAGCAACCGTCTAAAGAACATCCTCATGGCAACATTCAATAGGCATTCTAGGTAACTGTACCCACACTGGAACTCTATTTGGCAGTTCCTCAGTAGGGTTAAATCTAGCATGCCAAGGTTTCACAAAGAGCCCAACTTGATTATAAAAATAAGGACCCCCTTCAAAGACCCTATTCCTATCAGCCAAGCAAATGAATGTGACCATGAAGAAATTATTGGCCAGTAGCGTAACCTCCATCTCACCCTCTAGCTCTGACAAATGTCTCACCCAATTCTCTAAAAAAGGGAGGGAGACGCTTAATCACAAGAATTTGTAGTATAGTGAATGCTTGGAGTAATACTCCACATCTTCAACGATCATATCGAATGGGATAACCAGCTTCAGTCACTCCTTACAATGCTCCAAGCAGCCATTCACCTTGGTAATTCATGATCCCTTGGCTGAGCCTGTGTCAAATGGTCTTGGAGTCTGGTTAAAGTTAGAATTTACCTCCATCCTGGGATCTAGCCCCTGCATATTCCTTCCCACTACCTCACTAAAGCTCCTCTCCATCCTGGCATGAGTCAGCTCCTTCAGAGCCATAGATGCTTCCTCCCTAATCTATGCCTTCCCTACTGAAACTTCCTTCTGCTGCCTGCCACCACCCAACTGATGTTTTTACCCTACCCAGACTAACAAATTAGCAAAAACAAGCTAAGGCATGATGCCCTAGCCTGGAAACGAGTTGCAGAACTTGACTATGCGCTCCCATCCCGTCATTTTTTCCCTGATTCATTCAGTATTTAAGTTTTATCTTATTCTATGGATTTTTAGTTTATTAAAAAGTGGTAAATGCCATTAGGTTATAATATTCATTAAAGTTATGTTCTAATTTTATTTTTATTTTATAATGTTTTGTGTGAAGTTTAGTTTTTAGTATTTTGTTTAGTTAATATCAATTTAAATTTGCTTAAGTTAATTTTTTTTAAAATTATTGTGAATTTTGTTTTATATTAGTTTTTTATATTGTGATGAGTTTGGGTGTGAGTCAGTCTATGTTATTTTGATTATTATTAGGTTTTTTAAATGTTTAGATTATAAAATTAAGTATAGATTTTTTTAAGTTTGTTGTTAATATGGGCTAGAGTTTAGTATTTTATTTTAGTCTAGTCAATCTAATAGTAATTGGATTTTTGTTTGGAATGATTTTTTATTAGTTTTTAGTGTTTATCGTTCCTTGTTGCATGTGTTTCTTAGTCGTTGTTGTCTTTATTATGAGCGTCAGGTGACTTTTGTTGTAAGTTAAAATAAGTTTATGATTATATATTTTTTCAATAAAACATGGATGCAATAATCTCATATTCACTATAATGAACACATTCTCAAGTGAATCTGATGTCAATCTTTAATGGGGGTGGTGGGGAGGAGAAGGGCAGCATATATTTTTAGTTAATCTCCCCATATTTGCACTAAGGGATTAATGCTAAGAATAGTCGTTTAATGCTTCACATTAGAATATTAATTTATTATTATGTGCATGCAAATAATGTGTGGAGCAAATAAAATTGTGAGTTGATAATGCAATTCACGTATATAGGATTATGAGAGAGAATAAGGTGAGAGTTTCTAGGAGAGATAAGTGGTAGAGCAATTTTTGGGATAAGAGATGAAGTTTGACTCCTTTGATGAAGGAGTACAAACAACTATATATGTAATATTCCCATTTGAATAAAATTAACATATTGTGATCAACAAAAAATATTGTGTTATGCACATTTTTGAGCTTTGACTCTTTATCATTATGGGGTAATTCCCATTAAAGAAAAGATAAGGTGTGTTGTATACACTGCAATACACATTTCTTTCCATTAACCTAATACTTTCATCCTTATGCATTACTATATTAAAAAAGGGACAAATGTAAATATTAAAATATGGATTTTATATGATAAACTAGTCTTCCACACTTAACAAATATCACTCAAGGCTTAGCCCTTATATTCATGACCTCTTTACAATTGAAAGGCTCGCATTCACCATCTCACTGTGTTTAAATACTTATCTTATGGCCCAACCATATTATTCACATTACCCAAATCAATTGTAGCCCACATAATGCTTAAAACATGATTACATCTTACAATGTTAGTTACAAAGCTTCAACAATTGTCTATTATCCCAGACACTAACATCTAGATCTGAACACTAACATCGACATCAATATCCCAAGCCTAATGCTAGTGTTCATACCCTACAATGCCTTAAATTTATGAATGTTTTGATACTTATAGGTTGTCCTATTTGTCTTAATCAACCCTTTGTGAGACTCATTTCAAAAGTAGTGGTATAAATATAAGTAAAAGACCATTGATTATGATCAATACTTTTCAAGTACGCATCTAACACTTACTAAGAAAAAACACTTCTCAAGCATACAATATTGCCTTATTCTTCCCTATTTTCATATCATTCATAAGATTAGTCTTTCTACAAGTCTAAAGTACTTAAAGAATATCTCATGAATATTATTTGTCAAGTTACAAGCTAGATCACTACATGCACTCACATATAACATACTACACCATTGTTCATACATAAGCCCACATAAGGGGAGAATTATATCGGTATAAGGCCTTCTTCAAAGTATATGACTATATAGGCAACATCATTGACAAAGGAGTCTTTGAGTCAACATAATTTCACTCAAGCCCACTAACCCCTATTTTACATGATGACATGCCCTAATTGGAGGTCCTAGGGTTTTGAGTTACACACTGATATCAAGAACATGTGCACATAATCCAAATAAAAAATATGTAAGGCAATAATAAGACCTAACAGTCACAAGGGGGTTTTCTAGAAAAGGACTTGTACTTCATCATAAACAAAAGTGTTAGTTTTCAAATAAAAATGTCGATGTTAGTGTCCCTATTTTGATGCTAGTGTTTAGGCTAACATAAGGCTAATTTCCAGATGTCGACAAATCATTCTTAAGCATCTTACTATCTATTTATACACCTATATTTCTTAGATCTATCTGCACATTAGTAAACAATATAATTATCTCTTCTTTATGATTACACAATTAAATTACTATTTAGCATTGTACTTTCTATATTTATCAAATTTCCATAATTTAGCACTGTAATTGAATATTATAAAACCTAAATTATTTGATTAACCTACTCTTAAGAATAGATTAGAGCATTTTGAAGGTTATTTCCTCTTTTACCTTCATTTCTAAAATTTGTAGGATATGTTGCTTGAAATTGTTAGGTTTTGTCATTGTCATGTTTACATTAACTGAAGTCCCTTCTAAAGGAGTTTGTGTGTTGGTCAAGAAAGACTTGCACAAGTTAATATTTAAAATTTGTCATTAGATGAATGTTATAAAGCATGCATGTCTTCACTACATGTAAAATTATGTTAAGCTTCTCAATGATAATAATCTCTATTAAATAAGTTTGGATATTACCTTACACTCGTTAATTCTTAATGCTAGCTTCATGAATTTCAACAAAGAATTTAAAATTGTATTTAAATAATTATTGGTCTTGTTTACTATAGTTTGTGGGATTTTGATGTTGGATTCTATTTCTAAATTTTTGACTTTATTTTTCATTCCTTTGATTTTATTTTATAAAATTTGATTAGAAGATCTTATCACTAATTTTGGATCTTCTAGAAATTCATCATCACTACTTAAATAGTTAAGTATTCTGATCATTCTTTTTGTTGGTAATTTAATTTTCTTAATAAAAAATAATAATAATTATTCTTTCTAATTTTTTTTGAAAGTATAATGTTGAGTGAATTTTATAGTCATTATTTTAGTGAACTTGGTAACAGTATTTTCAAATTTCAATCTTATGTTTAGTTCATGTTGAATTAACATTACATATCTATAATATTTGACTAATTGCATGTTATTAATCCAACCACTTTGAGTATTTTTTATTTTTTAAGTCATTTTTAAGAATGTAAAGCATTGAGTCAAAGTTTGTGGTGTGTATGAGATGGAAGCGATCATGGGAGAACTTATGATGAATGGTGATGGAGGGGAAAATTTGGCTAATGAAATGAGATATGTGAATAGAGCAATGGGAGGAGATTGGGCTGATTGTGAAGTAGGTATGGTTATGGGAATGAATAACTTTATTGGAGCATCAAGAATGAAAACTAGAGGAGAAGGAATGGTATTGATGTGGTTTTGTGACACATAGTGTGTTGATGAGATTTTACCCTCTTATTTTAGGATCACTAATAATTCAATCTAGAGCACGAGTTGTAGATTGTGAGTTTCCTATGTAGTCATGGTGGAACAAGCAAGTTGAGCAATGTGATTTCATGTTTGTCTTAGAATTATGGATCTAAACAAGTTAATCCTACCTAAATAACCAAAAAATATACTAGGCATAGATATTCATAATAATGCTTGTGTACAAGATCAAATTGTGATAAAATATGCATAAAATAAATCGAAGGGCAAAATAAGAAAGTAGTGTTTTCCAAGTAGTATAGATATACTTTGTGAATAGACTACTTCTCTAAAATTCACATTAAATTTTATTTGATATCTATTCAAATCCAATAATTATTATATTGAAATAAATATAATTGAGAGTCAAAGGAACAAGTAATTGATTTTTTTTTAAAGATGACACTCCAAAAGATAATCAAATATGCTAAATTGCTAATTTAACACAACTAATCACAATCAATATAATAACATAGCTTGATCACATAAAAAACTAAACCAAGGTGACAATTTCATTCAACTAATTTGGAATAAATAGATGAATCTTGTATACTTATAAATTTAGTTAAAACATTTCATGCATCACTATAGAATTGAGAAAGCAAAACACTAGAAATGTGATAAACTTGGATTTTAATTTGCCTCCAATGAAAATGCTAATAAGGTGAATTATTGGTATTCATCTTTTATATTATTTTGTTCAATTATGATTATGAATTTTAGTTTTACTTTTTTTTCTAGTATTTAGTTGATATTGTGGAACATGATGCCCATGCCCCACCTAGGAGTAACTTCATTGAGTTGCTCTATCGAAAAGGAAACAAATAGGGTAGATAGTAAAAAAAGTGATTTAATTTTGATAATTTGTTATATTCAATTGTTAATATTTTTTTTTTCAATTATAATTTTGAATTACAACCACTACATTTATTTTGTAGTGTAATAATGTTAATGAGGAGGGATGCACTGTTTCCACTTGTAGGAAGAGCAAAAGAATGGAATGGATGTAGCCAAACACTACAACCTATTTACATGCACATATACATAGTTTCATGGATAAGTAAATATGTGGGGGTTGTGTGTGTTTTTAATTGGTTTGAAACATGATTTCCATCTTTGTTTTTTTTCCTTTGAACTATATAGGAACTAATTATCATCTCTGAGTAAGAAACCAGGTCACCGATTTCACTAGATGATGAGGATGATGTAGAACATGAGCTGACAAAGGTTTCATGTAGGGATGTGACTCAACCATCACAATGTATAAGGATAATAATTTGATGTTCTTCCATTTTCAATTCACATGTATAACTTATTACAAACTTAATTCAGAGTTTAAAATTCTTTGATGTTATTGCATTTTCAATTCACATCTATATGTTATTACATAATTAGTTGATAATTCTAATTGATACACTTATTTTTTAGGTAAACAATGTTAGTGAGGAGGGGTGCACTATTGGAACTCATAGTAAGAGCATAAGAATTGAATGGATATAATAAATTACTTATGAAACCTTAGGGAAATGCAGGGGTTAATGACTTACAAGTGGAGAGTAGTAGAGTGATGTAGATGGTAAGGTTAGCAGATCACTGACTATGAGGCAACTAATAGAGTATTGCTCCAAAGTGAGAAGGTGGGTAGAGAACAAAATATGATGAAGATATATTGAGAGTGGATAGGTAGACTACCAAACTATGAGGAAAATAGTGAGTAGAGTGATGTGGGGTGAAGACTAATAGACCTTCAACCCTCAAGGCAACGTGTGGAGAGAGTTAAAGAATAAAGAGGATTGGTAAACCATCAAACTGTGAGACAAATAGTAAAGAGTGTTGATGAGTGAATATGTTTAACCCTAAATTGGATAAGAAGCTATCCTACCTTGGCAATATAATAGGTTTAAGAATATAGAAATGATAATGCATAAGGGTGATAATAAGATCTATACTAACCCAATTAAATGCTAAACTCAGATATAAGCATACATTGAATTTATTATGATGAACATAGGCTAAATATAGAAAGTATAACTAAGCTATGCATCGAAATGACAAATAAGTAATATACTTAGCTGGTTCTGATGATAATATAGTGTTGGATTTGGATCATGTAGAAATTAGTATAGAAGGAGATTATGGAACAATTGTCAGATTCTGTATCTAACACTTCTGATGCTCTAAAAACTAATGCTAGTTTGGGATGATTGCGTTGATGCTACTATTTAGGTCCAATACAAATGTATTATAAATAATACTTATTAAAAAAGGATACAACCACAAATTTTTTTGGGTTTAACTTCACCTTTAATTTAGTGCATTAAAATCTAGGTCATGGATTGTCTTTCCTCATGGATTTGTAAAACCCTACTTCCTATTCATTATGACCTTGGGGAAAAATGGGTTAATAGGAACACAATTTTGAAATGAAACCAAATACCCCACTATCAACGGGCATTGCCTATATAGTCAATACTCCAAAATAGAGCCTCAGACTCATGTAATTTCCCCCCATGTGTTGGCTTATGTGTGAATCATGCAATATATGAAAAGTATGTAAATAATGACCTAGCTAGTTACTTAGAAAATCAGGGTCTTGGGATACTCCTTTAATACTTCAGACGTATATATGTGTTGTACCTATGACTATTATGTAAATAGGAAAGCTTTATTCAATTGAATGCTCTTTGAATGTTTTTAGTAAGAATGCTTGGTATTATTCTTGTGTTGTTAGGTGAGGAAGGAATGAGGGTTGATATTGTATTTATATCAATCCTTTTGGATTAATAACTCACATTAAATCATTCAGGCTGAACATTAGGATATGTTTCATTTGTAAAATAGATGACTTTAGGGCAGTGAACACTTACATTGATTTAGGACACTAATGTCAATGCTAGTGTTTATCATGAACATTAGTATCTAGGGAGTAAGAAAGTAAGTACAAGTTCAAAACTTGTATAGATTGAAGATAAGTACATTTTAAGCATTTTAAGAAATATAGAAGGCCTGGGTTATCAATATAAGATTGGTCAGATGAAGAGATAGGCCAAGGGGTATAAGATAGAGCAGATGTGAGACTTGTAAAAGTGGGAAAGGTCTAGAAATGAGAGAAACAACCAAGGTATGAATTTTCTAAGTGTACAATACTAAGGTGGTATATAATCCATAAATATAATCTACATTTTCCCTCCCCTTAATCTAGTAATGAAATTACTATTTTAAAGGAAAAAAATGCGTACTTGGGTGTGTATAACACACCTTATCTTTGTGGGTTCCCAACTTGAGTGCTTTATTAGTGATTGAACTTTAACCAAGAACATGTTACAATATATAATCCATGCATATAATCTAGGATTGAAAGTTATTCAAATATATTGAAACTAAAAGAGCAAAGTTTAGGAGTACACTTGTGTGTCGATGTAACCGCTTTACCTATGGCAAAGTTGATTTAAAAAATATGTATCATTGTAAGGCTAAAAAACTAAGATTAAATAAAATATAGATAAATATTGAAAGTGAACATATCCAAAGAGACAGAGAGATAAATAGAGAGAGAGATTGGAATGCCCATACCCCCAACCTTGGAGTAAAAGTGAATTGCCACCTGGTAGTTGAGATTAGCTCAACATTGTAACCCAATGATACTTACACCTTGGTGAGGTTAGATGATACAATCAAATTCAACTTAAAAACTTGGAAATGTTGAATGATTTAATCACCTCAACCATACCAAAAAGTGAACCAACTATTGTAGTAGACTAGCTCAATAAAGTCCATAAAAATCCAATTGAGGTATTAGTATGTAAAAGTGTTTTGGAGTTGGATTTTATAATATTAGGCACAAATTGCATAGCATATGCACCTTAGATATGTCTCATGCTAAAATTGTGTTTAAAAATGGTATCGATGTATAGAATTCTTGCCACAAATGTGAATTTGAATCATATAATTGTGCACTCTATCCAATTTAAAAATCTATGTAAGTGTGGAGAACATGCTTCCAAAGAATGCCTCCACTATATATGAAGAAATTTAAAAATTGATATAAGTACCAATGTGGAGGACATGGTTTCAAAACATTCCTCCACTGTAATCTGGAGATGTTGAATAATGAATAGGTGTGGAGAACATGCTTCCAACGCATGCCCCCACTAAATCTAAAAACTATTAATGTGTGAAAGCCATGCTGATATGATATGCCCCCATTGAATCTAAAAACTGATATAAGTACCACATATTGAATAAGTGTGGAAAACATGTTTCCAAAGCATGCCCCCACTAAATAGGAAAATTATGCTAAGTATGGAGAACATGCCTCTATGACATGCCCCCCTTTGAGGTGAGAGAAAGATGGGAATTGGTAGCTACCTCACCTTAGAAGGATAAGAAAACTATGTAATCTATGAATGGAACCATATAGCCTATAGAAGGAATATGTCTAGGTAGATATAACATGGAAGCATATAAAACTAATGTGATCATATGAAGGCCCAATATGCACGATAAGGTGTGAGGACCCTTCATGAATAAGTTAGAAGATAATTATATATACATAAAATAAACTACAAAAATCATCAATTTATTAACTCAAATAAGTAGAAAAATTACAATGGTTGAATCATAGAATCATTGGCCTATTTAATGGAGAAACCTCCTTTGATCAAGCTCAATTCAATACAATTCATGGATGCTTTCATTGGGACTTAACACTTAAATACTAATTCTATTCTAACAATTATTTCTTCCCATGCATGTGGGATAATACAATTGTGCTCCCAGGATGACTTATAAAGCATATTTATCCATAACAACTACTAAACTAATAATACAAAGAGGAAGGTAGGACATGGTTTCCTCACATCCCCTCCCTCTTGTAAAAATATTTGTCCTCAAAGATTCAAATGTGGGAAGCATTGCTAAATTTGGAATAATGGTTCCCATGTGGCAACTTCGAGTTGCATGCCATGCCATTAGATTAAGACTTTTGTGATGGAGTAGGAGTGAAAATGGTGGGTTCACCAAGCCAAGACTGCTTTTGGTTCAAGAAGGAGGGAGCCTTCATTATCAAGTTATGGTAAAATTGTTTGCACTCTAATATTGGTTCCCAAAAATTTATTTAAATAGGAGACATGAAATACTAGGTAAATGTGAGAGGAAGGTGGAAGCTCCAAATTATAAGCAACAGACCCAATCTATTGGAAAATCTTATATGGCCCATAAAACTTAGGTTCAAGATTGTGACACCCTTTTTGTTTTGGAGATGAATATTTGTATGGTTGTAGATGAATAAAAACCATATCTCTAGGTTGAAAGGTGCATTTGAAGCAGTGTTATTAGCCTACTACTTCATACAATTATGTGCTAGATGGATATTGTCCTATAGGGTGTAGAGTATTTGATCCTGATGGTAGAGAGTAGATTCAACTACTTAAACTGGTGAACTATCAGGTGTATATAAGAGGAGTGGTGGGGGCACTTGACCATAAATTGCTTCATATAGAGTCATTTTAGTAAAGGTGTGGTACAAGGTATTGTATCACCATTATGCAAGAGCTAACCATTTGACCCACTCATGTTACTGCTCTATGATAAAATAATAAAGATAGGTTTATAGACATTTATTGATTATTTCAATCTAGCCATCAGTCTGTGAATGATAGCCAAAACTCATTTTCAATTATGTACGAAGACGCTTGAAGAGTTATTGCCAAAAATGGCTTGTGATGGTAGAATCATGATCTAAGATGATAGACGCTAGAACACCATGAAATTAGAATATGTGATCAATAAATGTCTGACCAATGGTGGAATCAATGTAGGGATGGGCCAAAGTGCAAAAATGAGCATATTTAGAAAGGTGATCCACTACAATGAAAATCACTAATTTACTACCAGATTTGGGGAAGCCTTCAATAAAATATATGGAAATGTCAATCAAAATATGTTTGGGAATTGGAAGTGGTTGAAGTAGATCATGTAGGGCAGTTGTTTTGCCTTTAGTGTGTTGGTAAGTATCATATTCAACAACAAATGTTTTTATATATTGATTGAGGCTTGGCCAAAAGAAATTATGACAAACCTGATCATATGTTTTTAGAAACTTGGAATGACCAATGAAAGGGGAAGCATGCATCTCCTGTAAATTTGATTGTTTAAACTTGAAGCCTACCAGTAAAAAAATTGACCTTTATATTACAAGGTGTGACCATCTAAAGTATAGTGATGTTTAGAAGATGGATCAACAAATAGTTGAAGAATGAGTTGTTGGGTTGGGATGTCATTATGCCATTCATTTTGAAGATCATAGAGCCAGGTGGAAATGGGAAGAGAGACTACATAGAGGTGCACTAGGTCTTCGAACTAGAAAGAGAGAGAATATTAACCACCAAATTTTCCTTACCGTTTTTAATAGGTAATTTCATAATCATATCCCATGAGTTTAGAAACCCATTTCTATTGATTTAGGGAAGATAATTGCTATTATAAAAATATTTGAGGCTTTGATGGTTGGTTTTGATGCAGAAGTGTCAACCAATCAAATAGGGATGCCATTTGTGAACTGCAAGGAGGATAACCATCATCTCTTTTTCATATATAGAACATACCAAATCATGTCCAGTGAGGGCCTTGCTATTGAAGGTGATGGGGTAGGCTTCTTGCATAAGTATGGAACCAGGAGCCATTCCACATGCATCACACTCAAGCATAAATGGCTTGGATAAATTAGGCATGGCCAATACTGGTTTGGTACACATTGCATGTTTAAGGTTGATAAATGCTTGTGTAGATGCAGGTGTCCATAAAAATGCATCTTTCTTGAGAATACTTATCAATGGAGCTTCAATTGACCATAATCCTTGATAAATTTTTGATAGTACCCTATCAAACCAAGAAATCCATGTAAACTCTTGAGAGTTCTTAGTTGTAGCCAATTTGTCATAGCTATAATTTTGGTGGGGTCAACATGAATACCATCAGATGCAATAATATGTCCAAGATACTCAACCTCTATTTGCCCAAAAGAACACTTTGAATGTTTGGCACATAGGTGGTTGGCAGTAAGAACTCTCAAGGCAATGTCAAGGTGGTGGAGGTGATCCTCCTATGTAGGACTATAGATGAGAATGTCATCAAATAAGACCAAGATAAAATTATGTAAGAAGAGGCATAATACTTGGTTCATCAAAATTTGGAAGGTGGATGGGGCATTAGTAAGTCCAAATGGCATGACAAAAAAATCATAGTGGCCATCATGTGTGTAGAACGCTGTCTTGGGAATGTTTACATCATGAAGATTATAACATCCCCACTAGGATCTAACTAGAAATACGTATTTTAAAAAAAAAATCAACACATATGCAAGATTAGACTATATCCTGAGAGTCTAATAGGGATAATAAAAGGAATCTCATGCAATCATGATAACAATTCATAATACAATACAAATCTCTAAATCATGAGAGGATGACAACTCAATAAAGAAAGTAACACTAACAATAACCATTATGTTATTTAGAAAAAATGCTTTGCTAAGGTTTCCTTCATGCTTTCCATTGAGTTGGCCCTTGTTTTTCTACCTTCCTAGCCTTGTGTCATACCATGGCCTTAGTCACCTATAGGACTTACATTTATTGTCATTTTAGGGTTTTTTGCCTTCAAATGAGGCTAACCTTTATAGTGACTTGTCTTTCTATCCTGACTATTTTAGCCATAGAGAAGAATGATGGAACATCGAGTAATGCCCCCTACAAGCACCCAGGGAAGTTTGTCTCAAAGGTATACCATGAGGTAATTATTTAGAACTTGATGTTATATTACCTATTCTTGAATTTAATTCTACATGTCAATGGTTAGAGAAATTTTGTTTAATAGGCTATTTTTTAGGGAGAATCCCATCTAAAATTATGCTTTGGTTTTGGGTTCAAACTCACTAGATAGCTCATGGCATTAAGCTGGAGAGCATATAGAACATGAATAAATAGTTTTTTTTATTTCACTTATCTGACCCTTCCCATGCAGGAGGAATCTTCCATAGGTCTGCCACTTGGTACGTCAAGAAATCACTTATGGGTCTCTCCATGAGACACAAGACTTTATGGTCTCATACCACACCACTATTAAAGTCCTTATTTGGGTTGAATTTATAGGTCTCCCATTCCCCTACTAACACTTTATTCACCGAATACCATCCTCTATTGGTCAGGGGGTTTGTCATGATTAAAACTAGTTCTACTGAGCTAGACTACAAAAAAGGTTATGTGTAGAAGTTGACCTCTCTCGAGACCTCAAGGAGTTTGTAAAAATCCAAGTCAGGGATGTGAGGCACTCTTAATGAGTCTTGTATATCAATTTACCTAACACTTTCTTTTACTACCAAGACACAAACCATAAGATATGGGATTGTCCTCTTAAGTTGGTTCATAATAATTCATCTAACTGCTCATCTTCTCCCCCTAAACCCTCTCCTAAAGCTACCAATAAAACAATGGAAGATAGATGGACTACGATAGGGAAGAAGAACACTCACCCCAAAGCCATAAAAAAATTGTTGCTCCTAAAGGAAGTAAGTCATCTTTGAGTAATGGCCCATAGGAACATGCTCCTATTGAGAAAGAGCCCCCTCCGATTGAACCCCCAAAATTGGTAGAAAAGCCCAGGGTGTTCAACACCCCCTAGCTACTAATGTATTGTCCCAAGGTTTTGAGGCCTCTATGTCTAGTTCTTTTGGATTTTTAGACTCACAACTAGCCACTCTTACACTTTTTGCTCAATGAAAAATTCCCAAACACTCTTATAGTCCCCCTTGGAGGAGTGATGAGGTGGAGGAAAGAGAGTATCAAGTTGACCCTACTATGAGAAAGAAATTTGGCGACTTCATGAGTACCAATAATGGACACTTTTTGCAAAATTAGTATGATGCCTTAGAGGGGATGGACTCATAATACATGTCCCTTGACACCCATCATCTATGAATTATTTTTCATGGAATGTTTAGGGTCTCACAGACCCAAAATATAAGTTTATTGTGCATGATTTCAGAAGGAATTTTCTCATGATGGACATTCTCTATCTATAGGTAGTTAAGATAGAAAATTTCTTATTGACAACTGTTAGTAAGTCTATTTGACATGAAAATATCATTATTCATAATAACCATGACATATGACGTATAGGGGTGATCACTTTCATTTATCCAAGTGGCAACCACACTTAGTGCAATCTGGCATGGACCCCAACAACCAGTTAGTATGGGATCTTTTAGCATTGAAAGCCATTCTTTTAGATTTATTAATATTTATGCCTTGAATGATGCTTCAAAGTGTACCCATTTATGGTGATAGATAATGGATAATATCCTCAATGCCCATTGGATATTATGTGGTGACTTTAATATGGTGGCATCTCCTAAGGACAAGTTAGGCCACCTGCCTATGAGGTGGGTAGCTAGCAAAAGGGAGGTATGGTTTTACATGTACACTAAATGGGACATTCATGACCCCAATTTAACCCACTGACCTACAGATGGAGTTTGGTACACCTGGAGTAATTTTAGGGAAGGCCCCATTTAATTTTTAAAACATCTAGATAGGGCAATGATGTCCACCCAAACATACTTCTCTTTTAATAATGGTTTTTTCCTATAGTATAGTTGCTACTAGATTTTGGGCTTTCCAATCATTCCCTGATTCGATTCTGAGTGACATGGTAGTTCATAAAACCTAAAGTTCACAAAACATAATTCTTACTTAACACCTCCTTACTCAAGCATGGGCCCATGGTGGCACACATTAAGAGAGTTTAGAATTTATATCCATACCCTTCCCAAGAATTTGGTTGGATTATTTGGTGGGATTATTCCATCAGAATAACCTAAAATTTTTTATGGATATATGGTCACTAGCTTGCCAAAATTTGAAGACATTCCTACTCTATTACTTCGTCTGAGCTAAGTCATACAACTCTAGCCCTAGAAAAAATCCCTTCAATGAGATCATATAGGTAAGAGTTACATCCTTGCAGCACCACTTTCAGATTATAGATAACTACAATGCCCAAGGAGCCCAAATAAAATCCAAGATTCATTAGATTAAGATAGGGGATAAAAATTCTAAGAAGTTCTTCCAAATGTTAGCAAGCCAGAAACTTGAAGTAGTTGATACAAGTCATTTTTGAAGATGATAATAGACCTATAGAGACTTCACTAATAATACAAGATTTTGTCCACCATTATCAACAAGTGTTTAGAGCTCAAGCATATTTGGCTAAGCATGATTCTGCCCTTTAACAATGCCTATTGGTGGTGCCTTACAAACTCACTCCCACCTAGTTGGTGGTTTGCGATAGGCCCCTCTCTATTGACAACTTGTATAAAGTTGTGTCTCACATGGATAATGAAAAATCCCTTAGAATTGATGGCTTCCCTTTCAAATTATATAAAATGCTTTAGGACCTTGTGGGCACTCACTTGCATAAGGTTTACCAAGAAGCATTTCACAAGCATTCTTTAGGTGCAAATATAAATAAGGAAAATATCAAATTCATACCTAAATAGGGAGATCCTGAGTTGATATACAATTGACGACCCATTACCCTCCTGAATGTTTCCTATAAGATCATTTCTAAGGCTCTGACAATCTTTTTGCATAATATGCTACCTCTTATTGTGCATCTAAAATAAATGGGCTTCATTAAAAGCTATTATATTTTGGATAACATCATTGCTATCTGGGAAGGTATGGATTGTGATAGATGGTCTAAGCAACAAGATATGTTCATCAAAATTGATTTTGAAAAATCCTATGAACACATTGAATGACCATTTATTCTAGACATGCTTTAAGCTCTAGGCTTTGGGCCATATTTATCCAAACCATTTAGATGCTTTTCTTAGATGCCTCGATAGTCCTCTCCATTAATGGAGTCACCTCTAAGAAATTTGGATTGTTTCATTCTATTTTTCAATGGTTCCCCTTGGCTCCCACCCTATATGTGCTTACAATTGAGGGTTTTGGATATCTTCTTAGCAATGCCCAAGCTATGGGCCTTGTTAAGGGAATTTATCTCCCTCTTGATGCCATGAACCTGTATAAAGATATGCAACTACTTAATGACCACTTTGTGGATGATTCCTTCCTTACTCTCATTGAGGATGAAACCAATGTGGACAATGCCTTGCAGTGTCTCAACACCTTCTACTTGACCTCTGGCTATAGCATCCAATGTCACAAAACTCATTGCTACAGACAATATTACCTTCTTCTGCTAGTGTGGGCTTTTAAATTTGGTTGGAAGTGGATCCAACATGATGAAATCTTTAAATTTCTTGGCATCCCCTTTTATTTTGATGCCTCACCACCTTTTTTATGGAAATATGTTGTTGACAGAGTTTCTAAGAAGTTAGGTTTTTGGGTGACCAAGTCTCTTTTGTTAGCAATAAAATTTCAAATTTGCTCAAAAATTATTACATCCACCCATGTGTACTACTTGTCATGTTGGGTGCCTTCCAAAAAATCTTACCAAAAGTTGAAGAAGTTACTTAGAGATTTTATTTGGGCTAATTGTCCATTGGGTAAATGATTTCATAGGGTGGCCTAGGAATATTATTTGGGCTATTGGTCAGGAACTGCCTTATATGCCAAATGGATTGTGAGGGCCATTATGAGCCAAGAAACATGGAAGGTGTTTTTCATACACTATATATCCTCAGGCTTGCCTAAGGATAAGGAGGCCTAAAAAGGGATTGAATTCCTCAATTTAATCTTCATTCAGTCTCCTATCCAAATCATAGGGTTTGTTGTCACCAAAAGCATATGAAAGGCCTAGGAAGAGATTAAACCATGGATTCTTTGAAATGGGTCTGATTTCTAGATTGAGCTCTCTGCTAACTCCCATTCTCTTTGGTGGTCACCCATTTTATCTCATAATTAGATGCCCCTAGCAGAGGTCCCTTGGGTCAATGCTCTTAAGCTTTACCATAGAGGAATTCATACCATCCAAGATATCTTCTATAGGTGTTCTTGCTCTTTGCTATCCTGGGAGGAGGCAAAAACTAAATTCTGGATAGCTAATGCAGACTAGAAGTCTTATCAAGAGATTATTAATGCCATCCCAAATTTCATGCTCTATAAAATATCAGTTCATTCCACTCAGTCATAGTGGAAAGACTAACAATGGTATGTAAAGACCCCTTTTTTTAATTACACCCCTTGGCTTGGCTATGCATGGGTCACCCCGCACTTTCCCATGGTTAGCAAGCTTAACACTTGTTGGGGGCTATAATCATCTACTAAAACATAGAGATTTCACTTTAATTCTATTTGGGAGACTTGTGTGGAGCCCAAGCTTGCTCATTTGTCTTGGTGTATATTGCATCAAGGCTTGCCTATTGGCAAAAGACTCATCCAGCTTGGAGTTCACTTACCTACTTGCCTCTTCTATAGTCACTTCAAGATGTTTCCTCATCTCTTCTAGTTCTATTCCAAAGATAAAAGGGTCTGGACTTGGATCCATGATATTTTTAGGCCTTTCTAGCCTAACTTTTTGCTTTGGTAGCATATACTCCTTGGAGACAAATCCATAACACTTTTTAAGTACACGTAAGTCTGACATACTTTTAGAGTTGAGATTCTCTTCTAGATTTAGAAAGAAAGAAATAATTCTATATTTAATCATGCTTATGCTGATTGTAATGTTTATGATTTGCACAAATCTTCTATTATCTCCAATATTTTTTCCTAATTCAAGTCCAAACCAATAAAGTAGTTATTGAGCTTGGGTATCTTTAGGATCTCCTCTCCCATTAGGGAGATGCTCCTTATACTATGACTCAAGTTCTACCTTCTTTGCCCAGGGATCCCAAATTGGATGATAGAGTGCCTTGATCACCTCATGGTGGACATCATCATAGCGGTTCTAGGTACCACTCTCATAATGACACTACCTATCAATGCATTTACCTTCTTGGGCAGTAGTGAGGGTGGCAACCATCGCCTCCTTCCCCTACTTGGTAGGATGGTTGGGGTGCTCTTCCTCCTCCACTATACCCAAATGCTTGGGGGGTGCCACTTGGAGGTTGAATAGATGTGCTAGATAAGTTATTCAAGATTTTATTGGACATTTCATCTACTCAAATTTAAGCTAAAGATGATGACATGAACACTACCCAAGTTACTGGTTGGGTGCCTATTCTAGATGGCAATGACTTACCGAAGCTCGAGCTAGGGTCCTGATGACATACATGTTTTGTCTTTTGGACTTGCTCTTACTGATTAAAATTTATCTTTTTTAATGACTTTTTGACTTGTTTCTAGGCTCTTCCTAGATTATGATACTTAGGATTTTGCTCCTACGCTTTACCTAGTGTGATGTGGCGTGCTTTCATATAACCTTTATTTTTTTGTGAATTATTTATATATTTCTATTTAGTTAATATATGGATATATTTCATCAACAAAATAAATAAATAAAGTAATTATAACATTTTAAATATAACTTATCTAAATACACAATAACCACTATCAATGTGCATCAATGTATAATTACAATTTTCCAATAACAATTACAATATATTACAATGTACAAATAAAATACTTGGTTAGTCCAGAGCATAGTTCTCAAACTTCAAGTATCTATGGCAATCTCAAGTGTCATCTTGATAAGTAGTGCTGCTATGGGGAGGGAGAGCATCATCTGAGCATTTTTCTATACCAACCATAGACCAATGATCCCCCATACTATCCCATCAGAAAATGACCCTCCCTTCACGGATGGGTAGATAGTGACGGTGTGAGAATCCAGAGAGATTAGTAAGTACTCGTGTGCTGTATGATTTTTAAATAAGTAAACATGTAGTGTATCATAAAAAACTTGATCTATTATAAGATATCACACATATAAATCATGAATGATAATGTCTGACTAAACATAATTTGATCAAATTGTTATGAATAGTAATATAAAATGATCTATAGATCTATCAGTTTCATGCACAGCACTTGATTAGATTGCCTTCATCTAATGTTACAATGCCATTAAGCTAGTGAAGTCCATCTCACTCCTTACTTTACATTAACAATGCAGATTGGTCAAATACAATTCAACAACAAGATTAAATAACATACATCCTACTAATAAATACATCACATAACATGCTATATATAAGAATAATAATAATATACATTAAGTCTATCTAACAGATGCATGAATCTTTCATTATATTCTATATCATACTGGAAATAATGATTATAAATATACCACTTGGATAAACATACAAATTAACTATACAATTTCAATAATATAGTTGGTTTCCAGTTATCTACACCATATGACAACTCATATTATCACAATCCAGTGTTTTAACTGTATCTACTAAGCATAGTAATCCACTCATAAAGTCTTTAAAAATACATGAAAACATACATTACATACAATAGCTAGAAAACTCAAAACTTTATTTATCCTGAAACACAAAGGGTCTAATTTATCAATTGGTTTATTTTTGGGGTTTTATAAGCAATCATTTGCTAACTATTTTATTCATTTCATACAAATTTTAGTTAATATTTCTCTTGAGAATATTAACTAGAAAGATCTACCCCTATAGTCAATAGTCATAACTTAATTCAATGACAGATTTTGTGTGTTGGGTTTCCATATTTTAAGGAGTCTAAAATTTCCTCTAGCTTAAACCCATAAAAGAGATAGTTAGGGTTTACTCATTTAACTTCATTGTTATAATTTTTTATACAGTAATGGCTAAGAACCCAATTTTGAAATGCTACTTTCACACTATAGTTATTATTTCAAGGTTCATGCTCATCGAACAATATAACTTAAATGATACTATAACAAAAGTAAAAATCCATTACTGACTTAAAAAAACCATATTTTATTCCTTACATAAATCGAGTTTATGAACTTTTTCTGAATTCTACTATAAAAGATGAACATTTAAAAC
This sequence comes from Torreya grandis, assembly GCA_037957365.1. Taxonomy (NCBI): domain Eukaryota; kingdom Viridiplantae; phylum Streptophyta; class Pinopsida; order Cupressales; family Taxaceae; genus Torreya; species Torreya grandis. Next base: position 1,661,779 of record JARHVA010002148.1, read on the forward strand.
ACTTCCCCTAAGATGTTTCTATTGGTAAAACTTGATGCCTATGTATAAGTGGTATATTATTTATGTTCAAGTTTTGTATAAAATAATTGTTCTAAGGAAAAATATAACTTCGTTAATTAATGTTTAGCTAACACCTTAGCTATTATTTTAGGTGAGTATTAATCCATTTCCAAACTCAACCTAAATTTCTAGCAACACAGAATTATTACTTATTTGTTTTATACTCATACCAAACACTGTTATTTTACTTAAGCCATAGGGGATGGCTATTTAGTTCCTTGTGGGTCTTAAAGAAATAAGTATATATATGTACATAGAGATTTTAAACCACTCAAAAGGCTTGGTAAAAATGGGATGATGCCTCCATTGTATAATTGTCTATTCACCTATGTATTACTGTTAAATTATATAAACCCATCTTGATTTAATAATTAGATTATTTTATTATTAATTTTAACTCAAGATATTGTAAATGCCTTTATGATAGACTAATCAAATTTGATATTTAAAAAGAGTTGAATCTAGGCATAATGAAATTCTATTTTAAAATATACAATCACTCTTGAAATAAGGTGACGCTTGGCTAAAATTTTATATTTAAAAACATCCAAACCCTTTGCCCAACCAAACACAAATCGATGCCCCTACTGGCTATGTGTATATTTACATAGTTTTCAATCATTATGATGCTTAAGTGTCTGAATATGGTTGGCTGGAGTTTTACTATATTAGCGCTAATTGTATTTCATATACCTACAACATTTTGTTTATAAATATTTTTGTATATATATCCACCACTAACTACTCAGGAACTAGACATACATAATTAAAACCTCCAAATCATTTCATACCAGTCATTTTAACATTTTGACTTCTATTGCTCACTGGTTTAACATCTATAGGGAAACAATACTATCTTTCACAATTTTAGTTTATAAAAAAAATAGTGAATTAACTCAATGCCCTATCAAATACTTTGTTAAGCCTTACAGTTTTTTTTATAGATTATAGTAAGCACTAAAATATTACTAGATTCTCATCGACTATATATTTTATAATTTTCTAAATTCTATTACCATAAGGGCAATAATAAACCTGGTATCATTTCAACTATAATAATATCAATTTTAATAAATGAGGTCGGGTATATTATGATAACCGATCATTATTTAATAGAATTCGAATATTCTAAATTCTAATTGATTATATATTTTAAATCATGGCTCAAATACATCATATAATAATGACAAGTTCAAAATAATCTTTTTAAGTTTTTATTGTTATTATTGATGCCTTGGAAAACTCCGTCAGAATTATAATGCTCTACCCAAATGTGTTTTTTTATAGTTTATAAAAAATCATACGACACCTATCTTTGCAAATCATTGCTGGAATTAAAAAATATACTTCACTAGTTTAAATAGCTATGTTCTCTATGGGTGATGCCTATCTGATTTAAATCTGGTTATATTATATATATATATATATATATATGAGATAGATGATAAAATCAGATCTTTAATTTCATAAATTTAGATCTAAAGAAATACTACTTTCCTTCCTATATGATGGCACAAGTTATCTAACTAGATTTAATATTATCATCCACCATTTAATATTATTATTCCACTCACAACTAATGATCAACAAAACATTGAATTTAAATACATCATCTACCATCAAAATTCACCCATTGATCCTATGTGCTTCTTCTTCTCCATGCTGCATCCTTTCTTTTTCCCTCTCTAATGCATAGACTATGCCAATTCTCTTTCATTCTTTCTCTTAAATAGAAAAATAGACACTAAATTCTTTTTCGAGCTTTTGTTTTTGTTTTATATTTTTGTGTTTGCTAATTTTAAGATCTTTAATTATTTTCTTATTTTTTTTAGATTTTAATTTATTTTTCTTTTTTTCTAATTTCAATGTTTTTCTCTTTTTCTTTTATTTTTTTAAAATAATTCACTTTTTATATTTTTAATATAAAATTCTAATTTCATATTTAATCATGCTTTATCAATTTAATGGTAAAATATTAAATAATACCTGTATTAAATTTTACCTTTATTAAATTTATCTCTATACGTATTAATGACACATTAGGCTAAACACACAAGGGAATTTATTCTTAAAATTTACCTACTCAAGTAATAATAAAAAATAACAATTTAAACAATCACTAAAATAATTATTTTTAAATGCATTTTCTACCATGATTAATTATTGTGGTGTGTGCAGGGTTTCACTAGCTCTTTATAGACTTTCTATGTCTCTATTTACACCACCCTCTTCAATGATGCTATACCTTCAACACATTTGAGAGATGAATTCTCTTGTGTCCACCTTATAACATGCAAGTCATTAGATCATATCTCATCATAAACATAAAGCAATAATATAACTAAAATAATACATTAATATGCGTAAAATGTAATCCACATACATTAATCAATGCATAGTAAACAATCATGTATCATTATATAACTAAACAACATTCTATTATCCCAAAACAACATAAATTTTAAGCTTAATCATAAATATAACTAATATCATGTGTATCCATCCATAAATAGTCAAATAATTTATTTAGTGAAGAATCGAGATGTAACATCCTTCCCCCTAAAGCTAGTCACCATCCTTGATGACTCTTATTCAAATATATGATTTGAAATAAAATATTATTCAACTAAAAATAACATAAAATAATAATATCTAATAAAGTAAATAAACATGGAAATCTCTTGAAGAACTCATCATAGTCCTCTCATGTAGTAATATCCTTAGAGTATTAGTCTCACTGGACCTTGCACTGTGACATCTATCTGTTATGCAAATGAAGTTTACATGTGTCAATTATCCTGATTGGTTCTATTGTGACCACCTCAGGATCTAGAACCTACAAAGCATTCCAATCCAACACATGTGTAAGATCAACTATATATTTCTTAAGATATGATACATGAAAGACATTGTGTAAAAGAGCTAGGGCTGATGGCAACACAAACCTATATACAACATGATTGATCATTTATAACACATCTAAGGGTCCCACATATCTTGGTGATAATTTTACAAACTTCTCAAATTTAATCGAGCTCTTCTATGGTTTATTTGTAAAAACACTTTATCACCAACTATGAAGTGCCTTTCTATTTTCTTCAGATCTATATAACTCTTCTGTCTATCATTGGTCTCGACCAATCTATGCTTGATCAATCTAACTTATTCTTCCTCTCTAAGAGCATCTCGGGTTTGAAGATCACACTATCTTCTAACGCATCCCAACTAATGGTTGTCCTACACTTTTTCCTATAAATTGTCTCAAATAGTACCATCTTCAACATTGATTGATATGAATTGTTATATGAAAAATTAACCAATGGAAGATAATCTTTCCACTTATACTATTGGTCCATGCAATACATTCAAAGAAGATCTTTAAGGACTTATTAACTCGCTCAATCTATCTACCAGTCTTTAGGTGGTAAGCTGTAATGAAATTAAGTTGCATAACCAAAGATAAATTTAGAATCATCCAAAACCTTGAAGTTATCTTCGGATCATGATCTAAAATGATCATATTTAGAAAACCATGTAACCTATACACTTTCTTTATGAATCTCTTCACAAGGGGAGGTGCATCATCTGTCAAATTGCCTAGTATGAAGTGAGCCACCTTGGTTAGTTTGTCAACAACTAACAAGATCATATCATGCCTATTTCATGACATCAATAACCCTTAGACAAAGCCCATGCTAATCACCTACTATTTCTAATCTGAGATATCATGTGAATGTAATAATCCAATTGGATTCACATGCTCAGCTTTCACTTGTTGACACTCAAGACAACATGACACATAATCAACTACATCTTTCTTGATTCTTTTCCAAAAATATAGTGGTCTGAGCTCTACCATGAGCTTGATTACACTTGGATGTCCTGAATAAGGGGCATCATGTAGTTATTTAAGCATTGTGATCCACATATTCTCTCGATCTGGCACATACATCCTTCTATTGTAATACAAAAGACCATCACTCTCCAAACTAAATCCTTTATACTGAGGATTCTTAGCATTCTCTTATAATGCCTTCCTGACTTGTTCATAAAATTCATCTCCTGGAGAGAACTTAATCACCCAATCATTGAAGGTATTCTTGATAGTATCTATAACTGTTATATACCTTCTATGACTAAGAACATGAAATACTCTATTCTCTTTACCGTTGATGTAACTAATATCAAAATGATAACCGGACAAAAACTCAAGCCAATGTCTTTGATGTGCATTCAAATTAGGTTGGGTGAAAATATACTTGAGTCCCAAGTTATTTGTCTTGAGCTTAAAAGATTTTCTCAATAGATAATACCACCATACTTACAAAGCATGAATAATCACTGTAAGATCTAAATTATGACGGGCATAATTTAACTCATATGGCTTAATCTTTCATGACTCATAAGCCAATACTACTCTATTATACATAAGGACTCCACCTAGTCCATCGTCTAATGCATCCATGACTATTAAAAAATGACCATTAGGGTCTAGAACTCTCAATATTGGTGCAGATGTAAGCCTTCTCTTCAACACTTGAAAAGCTAGATCACACTTCTCTAACTAGATAAACTTTTTATTCTTCAATTATAAGGAAGTATTTGGGTTAACTATTTTGGAAAAGTTTGACATGAACTTCCTGTAATAGCCTTCCAACCCCATAAAGCTTCTAACCTCATGCATATTCTTTGATATCAACCATTCCATAATGGCTCTAATCTTTCCTAGATCTACAAAAATACCATCTGCAAGGATAATGTGTCCCAAATACTGCACCCATTTTTGTAAAAAATGCACACTTGGATAGCTTATCATAAAGCTTGTGCTTCCACAACCATCACATAACTAGTTCTAAATGCTAAAGGTGCTTCTCTTCATTTTTTGAATAAATAAGAATTTCATCTAGAAAAACTAACACAAAGTGGTCAAGATAATCTCTTAATACACTGTTCATGAGATTCATGAATGCTACAGGAACATTAGTTAGACCAAACAATAACACTGTAAATTCATAGTGCCCGTATCTAGTTTTAAATATTATTTTTAGAATGTCCTCATCCCAAATTCTTAATTGATGGTATCATGCTTGAAGGTAAATTTTAGAAAATACTATCTCTCTTTGTATGTGATTGAATAGATCATCTATATGAGATAACATATACCTATTTTTGATGGTTACCTTGTTTAACATTCTGTATTCAATGTATAGTCAAAGGGTACCATCCTTCTTCTTGACAAAGATAACTAGTGCACCCATAGTGACAAACTTAACCTAATCAACCTTTTATCCAATAAATCCTAAATTTGTACCTCTAGTTCAATAAATTATGTGGTTGTCATCTTGTACGGTGCCTTAAACTATGGATCCAAACCAAGTATGATGTTGATAGAAAAATGGAACTCACATCTAGGAGGCAAACCTGGTAACTTTTCTAGAAATACATCATGATAATATCTAAGAAATGAATAATCTTTGAGAGATGGTTCCTCCATTTTATTTATCTTGATGATAAATGCTTGGCACCCTTTTCCCTAAGCCTTATTAAGCTACATAGCTAAAATTTACCTAAGCTTCAACTCTCTCCTCTCACCTTGAATATGTGTTTGATTTCTTCAAGTAGTAGTCAACTTTGAATTTATGTTTTATGAGCCAGTTGACTCCCAAGATCACATCATTTGATCTTAGAGGTGCTACATATAAATCTAAAACTATTGTGAATTTGGGCAACCTAATATCCACTTTGACTAAATACCTATATACCATAACCTTTACATTATTCCTATACTGTACTGACCATGCATTTACCATTACACCAACTTTTTAAGAAAACTTACTAAGTATCTGAAGAGCTATAAAACATTTAATGGCTCTTGTATCTATTAAAATGGAAATTGGATGGTCAAATAAAGTATTTTTTAGCTCAATAAGTAATGCCTAAAATTTAGCCTATCGATTGTCCACTACAACATGAATCTACTGCTAAAAACCACCCTGCTAAGTATTAGGGCATTTTCTCTTTGACTTATCTTGAGGATAATCATGAGCATAATGATCCTCTCTACAAATGAAACACCCTCTTGGTGGTCCTTTTCTAAAATTATTTTAGTTTCCTTTAAAACCATCTTTAGATTCATTACCCTACTTCTTGTTTCCCAAACTATTGTAAAACTTGGCATTCTAGTTTTTAAATTATTTTTTGGAGTCTCCACTCCTCTATTTCCAATTCTTCTTCTTAAAGGCTGGGTTAGAATTACCATACCTTTTCTTGAACTTATCCTTATCTTGTGAAAGAGACTTTAGCTTATGCTCTTGCTCGATCACCTTATCGAAGACCTAGTCCATGGTGGAAGGTCCATGAACATCCACCTCTCCACCAATTTGGGGCCTCAAACCCATGACTAACTTCCTGATCTTGAACCATTCATCTTCCTAATACAGAGGTACATACTTCAATAATTTAGTGAACAACTCTTAGTAATCATTTATTAACATATCACCCTACCTCAGATTCTAAAAATCTATAAGCTTCTAATTAAAATATAGATACGAGAGCCACCATGATGTAAATAACTCCATAAACTAATCTCAAGTGGTGGTGGTCGAATTCAAATTCATTTCCAACCTTTTTTTGGCCCACCATATAGCTACCTCACCAACTAACTGGTATGTTTCCCATACTGCCTTGGTGATCTTGGAGTGGTTTTAAATTTTTTAATACTTACCCATATTTATCACCCATGCCTTAGTTCTGTCATCCATAATAGTCCCATCAAACTTAGGTGGGTTCACCTTCTTCATGTCTCTGACCAACTCCATAGTAACCTATGTTTTAGCATCCTATGGATTAGCTTGCTCAACTGAATGCTCTTTAAGTTCATCTTATTATTATTCTCCTTCATGGTCATGAACCACCTACTCCAAAGCTATAATTTGATCTTTGGTCTCATTCATGACTCTAAGAAGCTGATCCATCTTTACTGACTATTCAATGACAAATCAACTAGAATCAAATAGAGGGTTGCTGTCACTAGCATTCAAAGGACCCTCTCTTTAAACTCTCACTTTCACCATCCTTTTTTATATAAAAATAAGGTTATGAAAATGTTAGTATACTCACTAGGTCCTAAAGTTTGAGTTGTGTATCTGATACCACATGTAACATCTCTATTGGGATCTAATTAGAAATACATAATTTTTAAAAAAAATCAACACATATGTAAGATTAGACTACTTTTTGAGAGTCTAATAGGGATAAGAAAAGTAATCTCATATAATCATGATAACAATTCATAATATAATACAAATCTCTAAATCATGAGAGGATGACAACTCAATAAAGAAAGTAATTATAACATTTTAAATATAACTTATCCAAATACACAATAACTACTATCAATGTGCATCAATGTATAATTACAATTCTCTAATAACAATTACAATATATTACAATGTATAAATAAGATACTTGGTTACCTCAGAGCACAGTTCCCAAACTTTAAGTATATGTGGCAATGTCAAGTGTTGTCTCGATAAGTAGTACTTATGTGGAGAGGGAGAGCATCATCTAAACATTTTTTCACATCAATCATAGACCAATGATCCTCTGTATTATCCCATCAGGAAATGACCCTCCCTTCATGGATGGGTAGATAGTGACATCATGGGAATCCAGAGAGACTAGCAAGTACTCATGTGATGTATGATTTCTAGGTAAACATGCCGTGTATCATAAAAAAACTTGATATTTAGCAAGATATTGTACATACATGTAAATAATATTCATGGATGATAATGTCTCACTAAACATACTTTAGCTAAAACTTTATGAATAGTAATGTAAAATGATCTATAGATCTATTAATTTCATGCACACCACTTGATTAGATTGCCTTCATCTAACATTGTAATGCTAGTAAGCCAGTGAAGTCTATCTCACTCCTTACTTTGTATTAACAATGCAGATTGGTTAAATACAATTCAACTACAAGATATAATAACATACATTCCACTAGTAAATGCATCACACAACATGTTATATATAAGAATAATAACAATATACATTAAGTCTATCTAATATATGCATGAATCTTTCATTATATTCTATCCCATACTAGAAATAATGATTATAAATATACCACTTAGATAAACATATAAATTAACTGTACAATTTCAATAATATAGTTGGTTTTCAGTTATCTACACCTTATGGCAACCCATATTACCATAGTCCAATGTTTTAATCATAACTACTAAGCATAGTAATCCACTCATAAAATAATTAAAAATATATGGAAACATACATTACATATAATAACTTAAAAACCAAGATCTTTGTTTATCCCAAAATACAAAGGGTCTAGTTTATCAATTGGTTTATTTTTGAAGTTTTATAGGAAATCATTTGCTAACTATTTTATTTAATTCATACAAATTTTAGTTAATATTTCTCCCAAGAATATTAACTAAAGAGATTTACCCTTATAGTCAATAGTCATAACTTAATTCAATGACACATTCCATGTGTCGAGTTTCTATATTTTAAGGAGTCTAAAAGTTCCTCTAGCTTTAACCCAAAAATGAGATAGTTATGGTTTACCCGTTTAAATCCATTATTATGGTTTTCTATACAATAATGGCTAAGAACCCAGTTTTAAAATGGTACTTTCACACTATAGTTATTATTTCAAGGTTCATGCACACTGAGCAATATAACTCCAATAATACTATAACAAAAGTGAAAATCTATTACTGACTTTAAAAACCCATATTTTATTCTTTATATAAATTGAGTTTATGAACTTTTTCTAAAGTCTACTATAAAAGATAAACATTTAAAACACTTCCCCTAAGATGTTTTTATTGATAAAACCCGATGCCTATGTATAAGTGGTATAATTATTTATGTTCAAATTTTGTATAAAAAAATTATTGTAAGGAAAAATATAACTTTGTTAAATAATGTTTAGCTAACACCTTAGCTATTATTTTAGGTGATTATTAATCTATTTCCAACTTCAACCTAAATTTCCAGTAACACAAAAATATTATTTATTTGTTTTATACTCATACCAAACATCGCTATTTTGCTTAAGCCATAGGGGATGGATATATAATTCCTTGTGGGTCTTAAGGAAATAAGTATATATATGTACATAAAGATTTTCAGCCACTCAAAAGGCTTGGTAAAAATGGGGCAGTGCCTCCATTGTTTAATTGTTTATTCGACTATATATATATACTACTAAATTATATAAACCCATCTTGATTTAATAATTAGATTATTTTATTAGTAATTTTAACTCACGATATTGTAAATGCCTTTATTATAGACTAATCAAATTTGACATTTAAAAAGAGTCGAATCTAGGCATAATGGAATTCTATTTTAAAATATACAATCACTCTTGAAATAAGATGATGCCTAGCTAAAAGTTTTTGTTTAAAAACATCCAACCCTTTGCGAACCAAACATAGATCGATGCCCCTACTAGTTGTGTGTATATTTACATATTTTTCAATCATTAAGATGCTTAAGTGTTTGAATAAGACTGGTTGGATTTTACATAGAGATTTTCAGCAACTCAAAAGGCTTGGTAAAAATGGGGTGATGCCTCCATTGTTTAATTATCTATTCAACTATATATATATATATATATATATATATATATATATATATATATATATATATATATATATATATACTGCTAAATTATATAAACCCATCTTGATTTAATAATTAGATTATTTTATTATTAATTTTAACTCAAGATATTGTAAATGCCTTTATGATAGACTAATCAGATTTGACATTTAAAAAGAGTCGAATCTAGGCATAATGAAATTCTATTTTAAAATATAAAATCACTCTTGAAATAAGGTGATGCCTGGCTAAAAGTTTTTGTTTAAAAACATCCAACCCTTTGCCAACCAAACATAGATCGCTGCCCCTACTAGTTGTGTGTATATTTACATAGTTTTCAATCATTAAGATGCTTAAGTGTTTGAACACGACTGGCTGAAGTTTACTATATTAGAGTTGAATGTATTCCATATATCTACAACATTTTGTTTATATATATATATATATATATATATATATATATATATATATATACCACCACTTACTCAGGAACCAGATATATGGAATTAAAACCCTTAAATTGTTTGATACCAATCATTTCAACATTTTGACTTCTATTACTCATTGGTTTAACATCTACAACGAAACATTACTATCTTTCACAATTTTAGTTTACGAAAACAAAATAGTGAATTAACTCAATGCCCTGTCAAATACTTTGTTAAGCCTTACAATAATTTTTTTACATATTATAATAAGCACTAAAATATTAAAAATATTACTAGATTCTCATCGATTATATATTTTAGAATTTTCTAAATTTTATTACTCTAAGGGTGATAATAAACCTGGTATCATTCTGACTATAAGAATATCGATTCTAATAAATGAGGCCTAGTATATATGATAACTGATCATTATATAATAGAATTTGAATATTCTAAATTCTAATCGATTATGTATTTTAAATCGTGGTTCAATTACATCATATAATAATGATAGGTTTAGAATAATCTTTTTAAGTTTTTATTATTATTGTTAACGCCTTGGAAAACTCCACTAGGATTATAATGCCCTACCCAAATGTGTTTTTTATAGTTTATAAAAACTCATATGGTGCCTATCTTTACAAATCATTACTAGGATTAAAATCTATACTTCACTATTTTAAATAGTTGTGTTCTCTATGGATGATGCCAATCTGATTAAATTATATAATTATATATATGAGACATATGATAAGATCAAATCTTGTAGTTTCATAAATTTAGATTTAAGGAAATACTACTTTCCTTCTTATATTATGATGTAAGTTATCTAACTAGATTTAATATTATTATCCACCATTTAATAATATTATTCCGCTCACAACCAATGAATAACAAAACATTGAATTTAAATACACCACTTACCATCAAAATTTTTCCATTGATCCTCTTTGCTTCTTCTTCTCTATGGTACATCCTTTCTTCTTTCTTCTCTGATACATAGACTATGCCAATTCTCTTTCATTCTTTCTCTTAAATAGAAAAATAGATGCTAAATTCTTTTTCGAGCTTTTCTTTTTATTTTATCTTTTTATGTTTGCTAATTTTAAGATATTTAATTTTTTTCTTGTTTTTTTCTAGATTTTAATTTATTTTTCTCTCTTTTTTTTCTTTCTAATTTTAATGTTTTTCTCTTTTTCTTTTTTCTTTTTATAATAATTTCTTTTTTATATTTTAATATGAAATTCCAATTTCATATTTAACCCATTTAACATTTAATCATGTTTTATCAATTTAATTGTAAAATAATAAATAATAGTATGTATTAAATTTTACCTTTATTAAAATTTTCTCTATGCATATTAATGACATATTAGGCTAAACACACAAGGCAATTTATTCTTATAATTTACCTACTCAAGTAATCATAGAAAATAACAATTTAAACAATCACCAAAATAATCATTTTAAAATGTATTTTCTATCATGCTTAGTTATTATGGTGTGTGCAGGGTTTTGCTAGCTCTCTATAGACCTTCAATGTCTCCATCTACACCACCATCTTTGATGATGCTCTCCTTCCAGCACATTTGAGAGATGAATTCTCCTACATCCACCTTGCAACACATAAATCATTAGATCATATCTCATAATAAACATAAAACAATAATATAACTAAAATAACACATTAGTATGCTTAAAATATAATCTACATACATTAATCAATGCATAATAAGCATTCATGTATCATTATCTAATAAAGAAATTTTTTGTTATCTCAAAATAACATAGATTTCAAGCTTAATAAAAAATATAACTAATATCATGTGTATCCATCTATAAATAGTCAAATAGTTTGTTTAGCAAAGAATTAGGATGCAATAAAGATGAATTTGGTGATACCTAGAGCACAAATCCAATTTAGAGAAATACTATATACCATGGAGCTCATTAAGGAGCTCATCGATGGTGGGAATGGGAAATTTATCCTTGATGGTTAGTTTGTTCAAATCTCAATAATCAATGTAGAGGCACCATGAGCCATCCTTTTTATGAACAAGCAAGATTGGTGAAGAATACTGACTAGTGTTGGGTCGAATGACCCCAACTTACAAGAGATTGTGGATGATATTTTCAATCTTAGTATTTTGATAAAATGGGTACTGATAGGGTTGAATGTTGGGAGGTACACTGCTAGGAAGTAATGGGATGCGATGGCCTTGAGGTTGATGAGGTAGTAATCTTGTGGGTTCCTAAAAAACTATGGCATATTTGAATTAAAGGTTGTGCAAGTTAGAAGGTGGGTGAGAATATGGCGGTGAAGTAATATGAAGAGAAAAAAATTGGGTAATTACATTGTGGGATCCTCTTTTGAGAAGTTTCTCCATGCAATGAGAGCTAAAAATGATGGTAGGGCTAAAAAGAAGGCCTTGCAGGGTGTATTTCTATCTATTCTCTAAGAACTACATCCATGGCTCTAAAAAGCTCAAAGGATGGGTCCAAGGGTTCGTAACCATTAGGTACCATGAAAAAAATCACATCCACCTAAAGATAAAGCAAACATGTTGGCCTGAAGGTTAGAGTTGCCCACTAAAATATGGATATTATAACACTTACCATTTAAGGGTAATGTGCTTCCATTGACAATCATGACCTCAAAACTAAAACAATAGTGGATAAAAAAATCTACTTACTTAGCTATGTGAGGGTCGATGAAGTTGTGAGTGCTGCTAGAGTCAATAACGATGGCGAGGAGTTTCTTTTTAAAATAACCTTGGATATGCATTGTTTAGGGGGGCAATGACTCCCACTAAAACATGCATGGAGATTTCAAGAGGGGAATTTGAGTGCATAAAATCATCAACTTCCTATGTGATCTCCTTGGTAGTATCCTCATAATCTTAGATATCTAGTGGAGAATCCACATCTAATACGTATAATTTTTGCTTTATGCATTTGTGCCCTAGAACCCATTTATCATCACAGTTGTAACAAAGATATTTTTCACATTGTGCATGAATTTTAGATCCTATGATACTTTTGATGGGGGTTATCTTGGTGTTGGGTTGCTAAAAAGAGGGATTGGATGGTGCCCAATTAGAAGTGTGACACTAAGAGGTGATTTTGTCTTTAGTGAGCTTTGCGAGACCCAAGGCTACCATCATGGTGTGAGGTTGGAACATTATAAACTTGAAGTGGATGGGATCTTTGAGGCTACTAATAAAACAACTCTTGAAGAAGTCATCTGACAATACTTAGGTGTGATTAGCCATTTTCTCAAATTTAATTTGATAATCATGAAGGGTGCCTGTTTGATGGAGTTTGGTGAGAGCTCCTATAAAATCCTTGAATGATGAGGGACCAAACATTCCCAAAAGTAGGGATACAAAAGCTATCCAATCAGGTTCATCATTTGATTTGATATACCAATGGTACCATTGGAGTGCCTCTTGTTCTAAGTGGAAGGAAATAATTGGGACTTTGTTGATAGGATAAACACTGTGAAGGTTGAAGTATTACTCTGCATGATAAAACCAACCTATAGGATTTATACCATTAAACCTCAAAAAGTCTAGTTTGGGCCCACATGGTATGTGGGTGGAAGAGAAAGTAATCTCAAAAGAAGACTCCAACAATTTACTGAGCAAAAGGCCATTTTATTGATTTAGTTCACACATCATATCAGTTAAGTCAGTGACCTAGGCCTTCAAGGCTATGATTTATTCCTCCATGATCTTGGTGCTTACATGGGTGGCTACCATAACCTATATATATATATATATATATATATATATATATATATATATATATATATATATATATATTTGTAATGGATAGGAAAATTAGAGTTAAGACAGTTAGTAAAAGAATTTCTTGATTAGGATGAAATAAGAAGGGGTAAAGGTACTTTTACTAGTTTTTTTCATAGTCTAAGTATGATTGATAAAGGTGAGGGTAATTTTGAAAAAAAAATGGAAAAAATAAAAAATTTATCAAATAGGGACAAATGAGTAGAAAAAGGGTATGAACACTATGGAAATTTTTGAGTCAAATGAACAAAAATTGAAGTTATGACAAAAATAAAAAAAGGTAAAATTAAGATTTGTAGGATTTAGAAGTGGAATCAAGATATGGGACCTCAAGGAAGAAAACATGCAAAATGGAATTTCAGGTGTCCCGATAAATTTTGAAAAGCAACAAGGTTACAGATGGAGAGCTATGTAAAAAACCAAATTTTTTTTTACTCTTACTGGTTTTTGTCAAATGTTTAATAGAAATTCTCTGATAGTCTTCTGATACTCTGTTGATAGTCTTTTACAACTGATAGTAAGGGGATGGGACCCAAGTTTGAATGGTTGCCTAAAGGTTTTTAGAATTATCTCTAGCCACCAATGCTATTTAAACATGTATCAATCCAAAAAAAATTTGGCCATAGATTTACCCTTAGTTGATAGCTTTTGGTTTTTATCATGAGTGGGGACTAGTCAATTAGGATGGGGCCATTACCATTTTCATTGACAGGTCCTCTCTGTAGACCAGCTACTTCAGAGTTCCTATGGTACTCCTCACAATGAGTTTTAAGGATTTATCCCATTCACTTCCCATAGTTATGTAGATAGTTTTTTACCCTGATCTAAAATAGGAAAAAAATCATAATATGATCGAGATTTTTTTTTTAATACTCATAGTGATGATGGGTTGTTACCAAAATGAACTTGTAGATCTAGACTATGACACAGAGGGGTTGGAAAAAGATTTGTTACACTTTATGATCACCAGGGTCTTTTTATGGTAAGGTGAGAGCATACAATAGGTAGTAGAAAAAAAATTGGCCTTAGAAAGTGATCTGATACTAGATGTGAGGATCCTTCCTGAACAAGTTAGCAGATAATTGCAAATACACAAAATAAACTATGAAAATCAATAATATATTAACTCAATTAAGTAAAACTAAATTACAATGGATGAATCATATAATCATTGGCCTCTTCAAGGGGGAAACCTCCTTTGAATAAGCTCAATTCAATACAGTTCATGGATGCTTTCATTGGGACTTAACACTTACTAAAATACTAATTCTATTCTAACAACTATTTCTTCCTATGTATGTGGGATAATACAAATGTGATATAGGGATGACTTACAAAGAATATGTATTCATAGAAACTACTACACTAATAATGTAAAGAGAAAGGTAGGACACTGGGTCCTAACATAAGGATCATGATAACATTTAGATAGTAACAATATAAGCTCAACAAGCAAACAAACACACACATAAGATCACTCAAAATCAAGTCAAAAGGTAATGGTCCAAGGAAATCACAAAGAAAGGGCATGTTCAAATGTCACATAATTAAAGGGACATGACTTATTCAAATGTCCATAAAATTAATAATGACATATTCCAATGTTCATACAATAAACCATGACATATGCAAATGTCAATGAAATCATACATAGGCATGGGGGTCACAAGCAAAGGAGCATATTCAAATGATCGAACAAGGAATGCAATAGCAAGTCAAGACACTCAAGGAAGTGCATAAAATAAAGTATAAGAAACTAAAATAAACATGTCATAGTAACCCATAAATCAATGTGCTAGGAAATAATGTCAAGTGTATAACATATCAAGTACCCTGTATTAGATATGATCATGTATAAAGGTTTGTGTTAGTATATATGTAAGCTCAAACATGATGATAAATTGTGATCATCAAACCATATAACACATGTGTATCAATATTAAATAAATGGGTGACCCTAATGTCTATTATTGACTAATTTGACCACAAGTCAAATTAGGTCAACCCCCTATATATCAAACTTGCTATAGGGGTATACAATGTCAAAACAAGAAGATCAATATGGAAAGTGGTAGTTTCATGTGGTTTTTAGTAGTTTTATGGATTGTGTAGTAGCCATAGCACATGGGAAGACTTATAAACTATTCATTTAGCTTCTCATAACTCATTTCCATGCTTGGGTGGCTTTGATAAGCTCAAAAATGGCAAAAACCATTCTTACTTTCCTATTACTCTCTTAAACAAGTAGAAAAGGTCAATTGATTTCAATCTAGTACGACCAAAAGGAGTTGAGTTTGATTAGATGAACTTGGTGGGTGATAATATTTTTCCACTCAAAGTTCATGGAAATAGTTAGAAGATTTGTGACCTGGGCTTTATGAACCATTGCTTAGAGTGCTAGTGACTCTTTTCTACCTGCACATCCCCATCACCTCATGTTTTCTCTTCTATTTGGATTGGTATTTTCAAACCAAGTATTGCACATGTTATAGAAGGGAATGACCATCCTTATCATGTGTTTCTTAGTTTTGATGCATGTGTGAACATTAAATAATGGTCCTACACTTTCACATTCTACTAGTTAGAAACTACATCATATCCTATTAACAAGTTTCATTAGTTGCAAAGGGTTTTATCTCCTGTAGTGGTTTCAAAACAAAGGCAACATGTGTTTATCTCTAATTACATATTGATCAGTCTCTCCCAAGGAGGTTTGGTCTCAAATTCATCTCTTGATGGAATGAACAGTCATATTATACACACAGTCAAACTTCTTTGTAAATAGTCATCTACAGTCAGGTGAAATTTAGTCTTGCAGAGTCATGATGGTAAAACAAGAAACTTTCAAATGTTGAGATGATTATAATGTGGGAAAAATGAGTTTAAACCTTTCAAAAGGTTATAAATTGGTTTAGAGAACCAATCTAACACACACTATCTTATATCATGCAATAACACCTATAATTGGCACCAATAGTGGCTTGAGTGTAATCCACAGAGGTATGAAGATGATGATATGCAGGTATTGAAACTTCTTGAGATCTTCAATCAAGTCTAAGAATATAGAAGAGGCTATTGTGATAATAGTGAAGTCATAATATAGAAGATAGTCCTAAAACCTTGTCCTTAGTTTGAGAAAGTTGCATAGAGAGATATGTTACCTTATTTTATCTAAACAAGGTATTTGCTCATATACAAAAGTCATATCTTGGTGGGTATCTTGAGGAATGGACAGGTCTTGTGGTTTCACTTATGTATCCAAAGTACAGGGGTAATGTATTGAACTAATATAGGATTGTTTTGTCATGAGAAAGATTGTGTAAATAGGTTTTCAACCCAAGCAAATTCTCATTGTAGATCTTCAGTGTAATCTATAGTATTCTTGAAACCTAAATGATCTTATGATATAACATGACACAATGAAAGAATCACCTACAAATAAAGTGACCTCATTTGATGATAAATGACACTAGTGACCCAATGAAAAATTGGAGGATATGAAACACAGTGGTCATACAAAGGTGATCACCTACAAGAGTCCCCTTTTATCTTAAAATGTCACCTATAGTCTAATTGTAGACTGACAATACATTGGGAATAGGCAGTTGAGTGTAAGCATAGCCCTAAAACAAGATTTGAATTCAAAAAATTATTAGATGATCTAAAGGACTTCAATGATGACATAAGGAATGTAATATAGGGCTAAAACATGCACCTTCACCTACAAGAAAGCCCAATATCAACTGAGATAAACACATACAGTCTGTTATAGTTCTTGGATTAGGCCTAGTCAAATGGAAAATGCATGTTGAGAAGGTTGGCATAAGTATTTATGGTTGAATATGGGATGACCATTCTCATATGGTAGTAAAACATCTCATGTGATGCTCAGAATAATTAAATATGACAAAGACTAAATTTCAATCTTCAACCTATAGTCATGATTCAAAATCCCTGCACAATCACTAGTCATACAAGTCTATCTTGAGTTTGTGAAGTTGTGAATGATAGAAAGGTGATCTAGACTTGAGATTTGGTTTAGAAGGTACTATTGACTAATATAACACCTCATAGACTCATTTTGGATGAGAAACTAGAGGATATACCATCTATTTTTTTTAGATGGAGGGCACTTCCAGTCAAAATGAAGACTGCAAGTTGAGCACATGAAGATTGGGAGGGTAACATGAGGAGTATTAGAACAATATGAAGTATTTTCTATAGTTTATTTAAGCATGAAAAAATGTGGATAAATCTCTATTTTCAAAATGATCACTCAGGGTGGTCATGGGAAACTCTAGCACAATCAAGCTTATTAGGCCAAGAACTAGACCTAAGCCTTTTAAGCATATATCTTCACTTCCAAGACCAAAAGACCATTACAAACCCATTAATGACCTTTAATATGAAGTTTACGATGAGTTAAAACCTCTAGTTTGTAGGAAAATAACACATAATGGTCAAAATGGTTTGAAATCATGACAAAGGTATGCAAAATGCATTCTAAAGCTCAAAATGCCATTTGCAAAAGCTCATTTATATACAAAAACCAAGCATGGGACCTAAAAAATCTATGGCTAATTAGGGAGGGTCCAATACTCAATATTTGTGGAATTTTTTGGGAGGTTGGGTGTTTGGATTTTATGAACAATCCTTAATAGTCTAAACCCTCTAAAACCCTCCTAAACCCTTGGTTTTGACCTGATGAAGGAAATACCAATGGAGATGAACTTAGAGGGAGTATTTTGACCTAAAAAGTGTTTGGAACTTGTGGAAGACTCTCTCAGGATCCATGACACACATTTGGTTTGTACCCTACTTATACGAACAAGTCTAAAATTGGGTTTTTTATAAGTTTTTATGTGTTTTGTAGGTACAAAGAAAAATGAAAGGGTGAGAGTCATTTGGGGAGGTTTTTAGAGAATAATTATAACTATCCATATCCATTTCTTACCTCAAAAAGTCATATAAACATCTCTGCTACACAGTTTATTTTAGGCAGTCCTAGAAAGATAGTGAAAAGGGTAAGTGACTACCTAGTGAGAAGATGAGAACTTTGATTTGGGACCCTTTTAAAGTCTAATTAATGGAGTGGAGGGAAAAGAGTCTCTAGATAGGTGTCCTATCACCTATTTCATGGATTTTGTTGAGAAATTAAAGATCACCTTGATGACAAATGCAAAGAATGAGGCCTAGAAGATCAATGAATGATTACAAATGGTGAGTACAAGTGTCATAGAGATGGCTAGAAGATAGGGATGCATATGATGAATATCATGGCATGTTTCCAAACCCAATTAAGAAATTCACATGTGTTAACTCTCTCTAGTTCAATTTTGAGCAGTCAAGAAATGCCTCATCATGAAGGTAGTTTCAAGAAGGCTTTTGAAGGGTCTCTACTCCAATTTTGGAGAGTTTGATGCTTCAGATGGAAATTTGTCCAAGAATACATTTCGTAACTCTAATATCCAATTCATTATTATTTAATGTAACTAATCCTTATCACTTGAAACTTGTTCTTAGGAACTTTGAACTCAACTCCTTCTCTCTCTCCTCACACACTCTATAAATGCAAGCCATTTTAGCTTTTGTAATCTAATCCACACCTGGTATGGTGAAGCCCTACTAGTTTGATACTATATTTTGACTTTGAAATAAAGTTTTAATATGGTTTTGAGTTTAAAAAATATCTTTTCTAAGTGTGTGAAGTGATGCATAGTGAAGTGTCTAGTGACAAATGTCTATCCTTGCCTTCTCTTTATCCTTTCATGTTTTGTGCAAGTAGTTCTCACTCTAACAAGTCACATAAAGTGAAACTAGTGTGTTTAACTATCTTCAAGTGTAAAAGTATATCTGGTGTCTATAATTTTACCTCTGATTTACTCACCTTGAGTAGTCCCATGCATATCACCTCCATGTTTGGAATACTAATGTTAGAGCAATTCAAGATTTTGAGACTAGTGTTGTAGGTCATGTTTCATAGTGAAATGGTATGGTAGTTTGGTGGATATATTTATAGTATATCACCTCATTAGATTAGTTTATTTTCCATGTTATTTATATCCCTTTTCATCCAAACAAGTAGTAAGTTTAGGTGATAAACAAGTAAAGAGCAATCTAGGGAGCTAGCCCTTAAACGTAGAGGTCTACCTCTATCATAGGCAACCCACAGGATTAGAGGTATTAAAATGTTTCCCAAATCTTATATTAGGATTGAACAACCAACTATAGGGTGTAATATTTGGTGAGAACATCTACATGACATGAGTAGAGGAAAGGCCTAACATCTAAAATGTGAATAGATCATGTATCTATGTATGCTTATATCACACTCAAGTAGAGGTGTGACACATATGTGTGTATGTAGGTGTAACTAAATATGTCACCCATCAACATGAAACTAACACGTAGATGCCAAGGAGCTAGAACATGTAGGTGTCAAAAATATTTTTGGATTTTTGAATGTTTTATTTTTATTTTTTGGTATTGTTGGAATATTTGAAAAGACTATTCTATAATCCCATCCAATGGATGGTCATAAGTATCTCCCTGCTTAGTACCTAACAACCTTAATTTGGATCTTTTACGTTGTTTACATCATGATTTGATAGGTTAAAAAGGTACATATCATGTTATTTCTCACATTTTGCATGTGTAGTAGAAGTAATGCTATCATTTAGAATATGTATTAATCTGCCTTCATGAGGAAATGAAATACCTTGTTGATTTAGATCAATTTTTGATTCCATTTGGTATAGCCAAAGAGTTCATAATGTAAGTGCATATGGAGATGTGGTAGGCATAACCCAATCCCATGTTTGAATTACTTTAGGACCATAATAAATTGGTATTATTATGTTGCCCAAGGAGTCTTTCCAACCTCCTTTATTTTATAAGTGTGTTAGATCAAAGCCAATTTGTTGTAAGCGTCTTACATTACAAGTAGTTTTTGATTGTATAGGATCAATATGGTTATGCCAAAAATAAGCACCACCCATGTATAAGGTAATTGTTAAATCTTATTGGCGTGATGTTTTTTGTGTTGTTGACTTTAAGATTCTTACATAAGATATGGACCTTGTATTAGCCCCATGTATAAGGTAATTGTTAAATCTTATTGGCATGATGTTTTTTGTGCTGTTGACTTTGGCGTGTTTCTTTTTGTGTTGTTGACTTTAATATTCTTACATAAGATGTGGACCTTGCATTGGCCCCATGTTAAGTAATATTTGAAAACTAGTCATATAAAGATTAGAAATACCACACTATTATTTATAATGTTCCTTAGGTAAGTTATGTCCATCCTTTGTGTGAGGGATAAAACTTTTGTATTTGGAGTATATATGTTAAGTTCCATTGAATGAATAAATGGATAAATGATTCATATTGTTTATGTACTGTTATTTCCTTTAATGGGGAAAGAAGGCCTCTATTAAAGATAAATTGCAATTCAAATCTAAGGGTCTAAATACTAGCTCATAGGATGTACTTTTAAATCAAATATTATAATCTTATAGGAATTCATCATCACATTGTTTGAAATTGTGAAAATGTTCTAATGGAAGTTTTGGCACCTTGTGGATATCCCTTTGGTAAACTATATAACTAATTTTGAGCCTCATAAAAAATACTCATATGGAAAACCTTGAATAATAATTTTTCATCTTGTGCCCATTGACTAAAAGAATGTACGTAGTTATATGTGAATTATTATTATGGAGATCCATTTGTACTTGAAGTATAGAAACTTGCTTTGGAAAATCCTCAATAGTGGTCATCATAGACATAATATATTCCATGGGAATATGGGTGTTTGTCATAGGTGTTATCATTGGTTGCAACCCACCACCTTTTTTGAATCTAGGTGTATGAGTATCATCATCCCTATGTATAACAAGTGCAAGTTCATGATCACTAAATGTAGGGTAACTTGGTAGTGGTATGGGATCTTTGAACTTTGGTACTTTTGGTATGTCAATTTGAGCTTGAATAATCTTTAATTGAGATGCCTCTTTTGGTATAATTTTTTTTTCTAATAAATGCATGAGGTAATTGTCATCATTTCTAAGGGGAATATTTTTAGAATTGTAGGAATTATGGGGGTGTGAATTAATTTTCTTAAATCCACATCCCCCTTATAAGTTATTTGTAAATCATTCATGATTTCTTGATTTATTTGCCTAATTTTTTGGTGATCAAATTAAGGAGCCTTTTGGTCATATGTAACCATTTGTGTGGTAAAATGTGCATGTGGGGTGTGTTTAAATGACTTTCATTGTTGAGGCCTCATGGAATTTTTTGAAAATCCTAAGCCTTTTTAAGATGTATTATTTTTAGGAATAATAGGTTGAACTATACCTTGCTTATGTTTTCTTAATCCTTGGTCTTTGTATCCATATTTTTACAACTATCGAAGACCAAAATCGTATGATGGTTGTGTAGGGATTATGGATAAAGGATATTTTTATTCATGAATATGGCTCAACTCATCTCTATAAATGGTGGGAGTATAGACCTGATTAAAGTGATAATAACTATTGCCACTCAAAGCTTCTAGGTTAGAAGCTTTAGTAGTTGGAAGGATACAAAAGTAATCAATTTTTACCCCTTATTTCATAATTATAGTCATAAACACAATCAATATCATCCATGATAAAAGATATGAAGTAAATAAATATTAGGACAAAATAGGTAATAAGCATTCTATAAGGTATGTTTGAGTGTAAATTATGTTCAAAGTTTGGGTTCATCAAATTTTTAACCCTAAATTAGATAATAGGTTATCCTACCTTGGCAACATCATAGGATTAAGAATATATAAATGATAATGCACAAGGGTGATAATCAGATCTACAATAGGCTAATTAAGTGCTAAACTCAAATATAAGCATACGCTAAATTTATTATGCTATGTATAGGATAAATATAGAAAGTACAACTAAGATATGTATGAAAATGACAAAGAAGTAATATACTTATCTAGTTCTAATGCTAACATAGTGTTGGATCTAGAACAGGAAAAATGTAATCTAGAAAGAGATTCTAGAACAATCATTAGATTTTGGATATATCACTTTTGGTGCTCTAGATACTAACTCAGCTTGGGACAGTTGTGTCGATGCTACTATTTGGGTTCAAAAAAAGTGTCCCATATAAAATACGTATTAAAAAAAGATACAACCCCTTGATGCTTCTAGGTTTGACTTCACCTTCACTTTGGTGCATTCAACTCTGGGTCATGGACTATTGCTTTTCTTGAGTTTTCAAAACCCTAGTTATTCCTCTTCATTATGACATTAGGGAAAATGGGTTAGTGGGAACATCGTGTCAAGTTAACCCTAAATACCCACTATCACTGGGCACTACCTACATAGTTAATACTCTAGAGGAGGGCCTAAGACTCATGTAGTTCTCCCCTACATGTTGGCTTATGTGTGAATCTTGTAATATATGAAAAGTAGGTATAACAGTGATTTAGCTTGTTACTTGGAAAATAAGGTTCTTAAGCTACTCTTTTAATATTTTAGACTTATAGATATGATGTACCTATGAATAGTATGGAAATAGGGAAGCTTTTTTCAATTGAATGCTCTTTGGTAAGAATATGCTAGGTAAGGAAGGAATGAAGGTTGATATTATATTTATATCAATCCCTTAGGATTAATAACTCACATTAAAACACTTAGGCCAACCATTAGGATACATTTCATTTGTGAAATATGTAAGAACCCTTGCTTATTCTGCCCTAATTTTTTAGTTTAGGTTGTTTGATGTTTTGTCAAACACTTGGCATGCAACTGAAGAGTTCTAATTTTCTAAGTGTTTTCTTGAAGTTTTGATGAGATTTTTGATTATGTTTAGTTTGATATTTTTAAATCAATTGCATATAATGATAGAAAATAAACATAGATTGTAAAACAAATGGAAGAACACACATCAACCTCTTATTTCTCCTTAATAGAAATGAAATTATAATGAAAATCAGATCTGATATAGTTCTAGTTTTATTTATACAAAAAGGTATATCTTCTTATATTTATCTTGTTTTTGATTCCCAATGGAAATATAAACATACCTAGATCTCAATATTGAACACTTTGATCAGTGGGAATGATGGAATGTAAGCTAAAAATGTACCACTATAGTGATGTCTTTAGATTAACTAATAACCCTTGGAAAGGAGCTAAAAATTCTTCAACTAAATCTATAATAATAATAATACCTTCAAACCCTAAAGGCACTTGAGCTGAAATGATGATTTCTACTTCAAACTTTACCAAACCCTAGTGTCCATGTGTAGAAATAAATATACAAAATATTTCATAGCTATTATAAGTCTAAAACCCTCATCAAAAGCTTCCAAAATTTCTCCAAACAAGTCACCATTATGCATAAAATATTTGGTACTCAAAATATGCAAAAATGTCTCCAAAATAGGGTTATAAACCCTAGCGACCAGATCTATAAAATTTCTCTAGTACTATAAACCCTAGCCATCTAATATATCATGAAGATATGACCATTAGATATCCAGATCTAAAAAAATAAGTCTTCAACCTATAAATAGACTTCAAATCCTAGTTGATTGAAGACTTAAAATGATGAATAACTTACAAATATGCTCAATGATTAATCTTGGATGAATTCACCTCATAAATTAGATTTGGGTTTTCATCCATTCTATCAAATTTTGAAAGTTTTCATCCTAAAAAATGGTTGCACTTGTATTGATCAGCTAAAAATGGAGAATTATCAAATATGACAAACCAAGAATATGAGCCTGAGAAGAGACAGAGGGCCTTTTATAAATTTTTTCTAAACCTCTTTTGGACCCCAAAACCCCATAAATGATTTTTAATAAATGTTTTCCCTTCCAACCCTAGGCATCCACTTTTGGGGAATACTTATTTTATTTTAATTTCTTTTTCACCTTTCCCCCCCATAAAGTCACTTTATAATTTAGTTATTTAATTTTCTCAAGTGACTTAAATAATATTATTTTATAAAGGCTCAAATAAAATAATATTTTAATTTCTCCATGGCCAACTAATATTATTATTTATTTTTCTTTTATTTTTCCATGGCCAAAATATTAACAAGTATATTAACTCATTCCCTTTCCAATTGGATTAGCCTACAGGAATGGATAATAGGATAATCAACCACCCTAAATGGTGATCACACTAAAAATGGGGACATGACAGTCCTCCCTTCTCGAGATTGCTTGTCCTCAAGCAATCACAACTCTGGACACTATAAAATCTGCACTCCTTCCCATGTATCATCCTCAAGTGGTAAATGTCACCATCTAACCAAATACTCTCTGATCACCCTACTCCTCGAATGATGCTCCTTCATATCCAAAATAGCGTTAGGAACTAAAACTAATTTACCTTCATCATCCAAAGGAGGAAACTTTGGATAAGAAACAAAAATCTATCCTAATGCCTTCTTGAGGTATGATACATGGAAAACATTATGAATCTTACAATCCACTGACAACTCAAGCTCATATGCCACTTCTCCAATCCTCCTAAGAATATTGTAAGGGCCATAGAATCTAGGATTAAGTTTTTCTTCACCACTCTTAAATGCAGACTGTCTATATGGTTGAAGGCACAAAAACACTAAGTCACCCACCTCTAATGATCTCTCTACCCTGTATCTGTCAACATACATCTTCTACTAATTTTGATCCTACTGAATATTATCCTTAAGTGCCTTATGGATATATTTACTATCCTACATAAAATCCTTAGCTCTGGGAGCTCTATTATCATCAAAGGCCAAGTCTATGAAAGATAAGGCATCATAACCATACAAAACCCTAAATGGTGTCATCCTAATGGACATGTGATAGGTGGTATTATAACAATGCTCACCCAAATACAACCACCTAATCTAAAATCTCTACTACCTTGCAACATAATTATGTAAATATCCTTCCACCCACTTATTCACAATCTTAGTTTGGCCATCTATCTATGGATGGTAACTGGTGATCAAGGTCAACTCAGTACTAGCTAATTAGAATAGATCCTACCAAAAGACACTAAGAAACCTTTTATCTTGATTATTGACAATGGTCTTAAGGAGTTCATGTAATCGAAACACCTCATGAAAAAATAAATTTACTACTTGAGATGCTGTGTAATCAGCTACAATGGTAAATAAGTGTGCAAATTTTGTCAACCAATAAACAACCACATATATGCAATCCTTCCCCTGGACTCTTAGAAGACATGTAATGAAATCCATATAAATACTCTTCCACTTCTAATCTGGAATCGATAAAGGCTACAATAATCCCACTAAGAAGTATGTTATGACTTATTATTCTGACAAGTCAAACACTCATGCACATGATGTAGGACATCATCCTTGAGACCCTTCCATGAGAATCTCTCTCTAATCTACCTATATATCTTAAAGAATCTTGGATGCCCTACTAAAGGAGTATCATGGATATCTCTCATAATTTTAATCTTCATTTTAGATTAAAGAATCAAGTATATCTTATCCGTATATTAGATTACATCATCAATCACCTTATAATGATCATCTTTAATCTTACCATCTATGAGCTCACATGCAAATGTATTCTTAGAATACTTAACCAAAAGTTGAGATTTATAATAAGTTAAAATCTCTGACATAGAGCAAAGTGTAGGTCACCTAGATAATGCATCAACAAAAACATTCTTCTTACCCTTCACATAATTAATATCAAAATCATAAGCCTGAATCTTGTTGACCCATTTTTTCTATCTCTCATTAAGATCCTTTCGCTCTAGAAAATATTTCAATCTATTGTGGTCCATCCTAACCATAAACTTACTGTCAGGGGATCTAGCTCTACCAATTAGAGCACATATGATTACTTCTCATATTAGCAATTAAACACAGAATTATACCAGAATGATAAAGTAACTAGAAACTTGAGACAACAAAGAATTTGAGAGACAATACACACTCTTTGTATTAGATATTACTAGAATAAAATACAATAAGGAAGATGCCACTTATTCCTCCACCTCAAAGGCTTGCCACACCTCAAGACCTTCTTCCCTCTCTCTCTTGCTCAACACAACAACTCTATAGCCTGAGTTATTATCCCTCCTTTAAAGCTTCAGCTGATCTCCTTGACCTTACACTTGTAGATCTCCTTGACCTTGCTTGCTTCAATGCTTTTACTTGCCTTCTTTTTTGATTATTACAATACATGCCTTATGGGTCTTTAAATAGGATCCCATGCTTACAAAAATAGAACTCTAGTTACAATAATTAGACATGCATCTCGTGACTATAATTAGTCATTTGACATGCAAACACTCGCTTCACTTAACTGACTGTTCATCAACAATAGTTCTGGAAATACACAGGTGACCGACGTCGGTCCCTGCTTGTCTGGTGCTACCAACGTCGGCCGACTGTCTGCCGTCACCGGTCTCCTTCTCCACTGCATCTGATCGATGTCGGTCATACTGCCGACGCTGGTGCCTCTGGTTCTTCAGCATCCTTCCTTGTGTCTATAAACAATTAAAGCTTTTAGCTCCACACCTTAACAATCTCCCACTTGGAGATAAACAACTGCAACTTGTACCTGTACCTGTACACCATCTATTTTGTTCTTTAGGCTCTGTATCCCTCTTCAATGTCACTCTTGAAGACCAACCACCACGCAAACCTGTGATGCAATACCTGTATCTTATGCCACAAGAATTTTGCTGCTCCCAAATTCTTCATGACATACTTCTGAACTAACTCTACCCTTAGCTCAAAAAACTCCCTGTATATGAAACCCTGCAACAAGTAACACAATATAGTAACAGGATAATGTAGCTAATATTATCCAACCTGGTAAAGATAAAATACAATGGTCAAACCTCCATTGCCTGCAACCTAATCAAGACCATATACCATAGCCTTCTATCTCATGTGTCCATCCACTCTCTTCTCTAATATGGGAATCCATCCCTCTATCCAGTGCTTTCTTCCAGCTGACAACTCTACCAACAAATACCTATTTGGTTCTACTCAAGGACTCACACTCCTCATCCATGCCAAGCTCTCACTGTTTCTAGATTCTACCTGCATTGCTTCTTCCATCTTCCTAGTTCATGACTATCAGTAAGCAATATAAAGAAGGTGAACAGTGAATATGAGGTTCACATACCTTTCTTGACCTCCACATGGGTGTTTGAGACTTATTGATTCACCCAACATCCATTTCAATGACTGATCTCGGCCATCTCCCAGTCTGCTCCAGATCAATGTTGGTTCCCTGCACTGACCCTGACTGCCGACGTCATTTCCCTAGTTGACGCCGGTTCAGACTTCTCCTGCCCGACCTACCAACCCTACTGGTCTGCACATGACCGATGTCGGTATCTGGATGACTGACGTTGGTGCCAAGCGACTGACATCGGTGTTTATGTGTTCCTGTAAGTGATGAAATTTTCATCTGCAAGCTCTTCTTAGATCAAACCTCTATCCATGCTACCCTGCTCAAATTTATTCAGCCCCTGGGATTGATCTCTATCCTTCATCTCCTCCATAAACACCAAGGCTTCTTTGTTCCTATCAAAAGCATCAAATTTCCTTTTTCTGCAATGAACTCTGTCTATGCTTTTTGAATTTGAACACATACCTTTTGAATCAAGAACGTCGATTCCCTTCTTATTCACGTGACCAAGCCTATTAGACCACATCTTTGAATCTATACCAGAAGTAGAATCAGTAATACAAGTAGGTAGATAAAGAGTACCTACTTTTTTACCTCTTACTAGAACAAGTGCTCCCTTGGTAACCTTCCAAGAATCCACTGTGAGGGTTATTGTGCATCCCTCATCTCCTAACCTTCCTATAGAAATTAAACTCTACTTCAGAATTGGAACATGCATGACCTCCTTCAACACCCATGTGTTGTCAATCTGTAATCTCAGCTGCACTTTCCCTTTGCCAACTATCTGACAAGGCGTACCATCCCCTAAATAGAGCACTCTAAAGTCTCCCTGTTCATACTCATAAAACAAATCTCTATTTGGGGATGCATGAAAAGATGAACCAAAATCTAAGATCCATGATCCTACCTGACTATCCGAAGAAAGTATGAGAGCGTCTTGCATCACAATATTTGCATCCTTTGCTTCTTCCATACCTGCATGTTGGTTCTCTTTATCTCTCAACCAACACTCCTTCTTCGTATGTCCTTTCTTTCCACAAAACCAACAGGTAATACCTTTGGACTCGGATCTCCTTCCCGACCTTGATTTCCCTTGCTCAACCTTCTCCCTTTGCCATCCCCTACTTTCTGCACTTAGAGCATTCCCTGATGATTCACCTGTGCTTCTCCTACGTATTTCCTCATTTAAGATCACACTCACAATATCATCAAATTTTAATATTTTAGAAGCAGATGCAGAATTACTTACTGCCATAACCAAACCATCCCAACTTTCAGGCAAAGAACATAAAATCAAGAGAGCCTTTACCTCATCATCAAAAATAATATTGACTGAAGCTAGTTGGTTTACCAAACCATGGAAATCACTGAGATGAGTATGTACTGATCCACCTTCTTGCATTTGCAAAGTAAATAGCTGCTTCATAAGATATACCTTATTAGAAGCTGAGGGCTTTTCATATAAATTCACCAAGGACTTTATCAACTCTTTCGTTGTCTTACACTGTGATAAGCTGGAAATCACAGATGATGCAAGGCTCAACCTTATGGAACTGAGAGCCTTTCGATCAAGAACGTTCCATTCTTCATGCTTCATATCTGTGGGCTTGCATGCAACCCCACCCAACGGTAAGTACAAATCCTTCTGATATAGATAGTCCTCAATCTGCATCCTCCAATGTTGATAATTCTTGCCGTTAAACTTCTCCATTCGTAGCCTACTTTCTTCTACCATTGCTGAACTCCCACTCAATCAGAAAACCCTGTGAATGACCTGTAATAAAAAACAATATCTTGCTTCCTGCAAACCGTAGCTCTGATACCACTTGTCAGGGGATCTAGCTCTACCAATTAGAGCACATATGATTACTTCTCGTATTAGCAATTAAACACAGAATTATACCAGAATGATAAAGTAACTAGAAACTTGAGACAACAAAGAATTTGAGAGACAATACACACTCTTTGTATCAGATATTACTAGAAGAAAATACAATAAGGAAGATGCCACTTCTTCCTCCACCTCAAAGGCTTGCCACACCTCAAGACCTTCTTCCCTCTCTCTCTTTCTCAACACAACAACTCTATAGCCTGAGTTATTATCCCTCCTTGAAAGCTTCAGCTGATCTCCTTGACCTTGCTTACTTCAATGCTTTTACTTGCCTTCATTTTTGATTATTACAATACATGCCTTATGGGTCTTTAAATAGGATCCCATGCTTACAAAAATAGAACTCTAGTTACAATAATTAGACACGCAGCTCGTGACTATAATTAGTCATTTGACATGCAAACACTCGCTTCACTTAACTGACTATTCGTCAATAGCAGTTCTAAAAATACACAGGCGACCGACGTCGGTCCCTGCTTGTCTAGTGCTGCTGACATCGGCCGACTGTCTGTCATCACTGGTCTCCTTCTCCACTGCATCTAACCGACGTCGGTCATACTACCGATGCTAGTGCCTCTGGTTCTTCAGCGTCCTTCCTTGTGTCTGCAAATAATTAAAGCTTTTAGCTCCACACCTTAACACTTACCACCTACCAAATACTATCTAAACTTTGCCAATGCATGTATGGTGGCAAGCATATCCTTATCATAGGTAGAATAGAGTCTCTTTAAAAATCTCAATTTACTACTCTCATATGTTATGGGATGTCGATTCTACATCAACATGGATCCTATGTCCTCTCTTGAAGCATCACACTCTAACACAAATGGCTATGTGAAATATGGTAATGCCAAAATAGGACAATTACTCATCACATCCTTGAACTGATATAAAATTACTTGGGCCTCATCTAACCATTAGAATGCCCCCCTCTTAGTGAGATATATAAGAGGAGCTACTAACTATGAAAACCCATTTACAAATCTCCTCTAATAGTTATATAAACCCAAGAAACCTCTGAAATCTAAAACATTCCTTGACAGTGGCCAATCCAAGATGGCTCTAATCTTCCCCTGATGTACCTGCACTCCTTTTGGACCAATCACATGGCCTGAGTAAAAACTCTCCTACAATTTAAACTCACATTTGGATGCCTTAGCAAAAAGGGACTATGCCTCCATGATGCCTAGCATGTCATCAAGATGTCTAAGATGATCCTCCCCTATTTTGTTGTATATCAAAATATCGTCAAATAATACCAATGCAAACTTATGAAAATGCTTATTGAAGATGTGTTTCATATATGACTAAAATGTAATAGGAGCATTAGTAAGACCAAATGGCATGACTAAGAACTCATAGTGTCCATAGTGACATATGAATTTAGTCTTGTGAATATCCTCCACATAGACATGAATATGATGATACCCTAAATGAAGATCAATCTTAGAGAAGTAAACTACTCCATGTAGCTCATCTAGTAACTCATAAATCTTGGGTATGGGATACCTGTTCTTAATTGTCTTCTTGTTCAAATCTTTGTAGTTAATGCACATTCTCATGGTGCCATCCTTTTTCTTCACCAAAACCACTGATGAGGCAAAGAGACTAGAACTAGGCCAAATGTGTCCCATATCTAATAACTACTTAATAATCTTCTCAATCTCTTCTTTGAAATTCATTGAATGACAATAAGGTGTGGTGATAATAGGCTTGGATCCATCCTCTAACTTGATGACATTTTCAAACCCATGATCATGTGGTAAACCAAAAGGAATGTCTCCAAATACTATGTTATGCTTATCAAACACTGTCTAAATATCAACATGATGTTGCAACTTACCAATAAAAGGAGACTTGGATGAAATAAGACATTGAGACACCCACATTACATCACCATGCCTAAATAAATCCTCCATCCTCCTATCCAAAACAACCCTAGATTTCCCATCAGATAAATATTTCAGCACAATCTTTTTCCCATCTGATACAAACTCTAGCTCCATCCATTAGAAATCTTGGATATATCTCCCAAGTGAATATAACCATTGAATAACCAAAATAACAACAATCTCACCAAGTCTATGCATGTAAAAATCATTATTCAAAGTATAATCACCCATCTAAATGTTAAGCTATGAAACCTTCCTAGTGCAACTCATAGAGAATCCATCTTCAATTACCACATTAAATTATGAGAACTCCAATTTATATAGTCCCCTCTTCAAAACCTAGGCCTCATCAATGAAATTATGAGTAGATCCACTATCAACAAAATAAGTGACATACTACCCATTAATAACTCCCTTCAAATGAAAGGAATGATACCTAGGGATTCCTAAAAGTGAGGCAATAATAGCATGCTGAGTATCACCTGTAGGTGTAAGCTCAAACTCAACATGAGGGGCCTACTCCCCATGATCTCCATCACTATCTGAACTAGTATCCTAGACTCCTCATTCTC
The DNA here is from genome assembly GCA_037957365.1 of Torreya grandis. Classification (NCBI taxonomy): domain Eukaryota; kingdom Viridiplantae; phylum Streptophyta; class Pinopsida; order Cupressales; family Taxaceae; genus Torreya; species Torreya grandis. The sequence goes on from JARHVA010002148.1 coordinate 1,694,258, forward strand.
AACATTAGATGTGATTTCAATGTAGTGTACTTTGTCTTTGCCAAGGTATGTATGTCCTAGTTCCCATAGTTCCTTACAAGAAAATAAAAGTTTCTTTCTCCTTAGTTCATTCTGTGTCTCAAAGTCCATCCTAGGTTTTGTATACTTAGGCTGATTAAAAGATTTTTGATTTGATTTAAAGCCCTTAAAGTTTTTTGTATGTGGGTGATATGAAGAAGATGAAGTGTCAAGATCTAAAGCTAATTGGATAACATCATGGAGAGTGTTAGGCTTAAGTGCCTTGACCAGTCCTTTCAACCTATCATTTAAAACTTCAATAAACAACATTACCACCCTCTTTTCAATCATATCGAGAACCATAATAGTAATATTTTAAAACTCATTAATATATGTATCCACATGACCACTCTATTTTAATTATGCTAGCTCATTATAGTACACCTCCACATCCTTCCTATCAAACTGAGTAATTAATTTGCTTCTAAACTCATCATAGGAGTGAATCAATCCATGGTTTTATGTGACTAAACCATGCTACCACAAATCATAAGAAATTCCCTCAAGTTTCATAGTTGTAAATTTAATTGCTTCATCTTCCTGCATTGGTCTAAGTGTCAATAAGGTGTCCAACTTAAGAATCTATGCTCTAATACTAGTCTTCCCATTAGCATCAAATGTAGGAAGAGTGAGTTTACTTGTACCTTATTTTAGGTATTTATTTTGATGCTTAGGTATTTATTCTTGCCTTTGTTTTTCTATTGTCTCTTCATTGTTTCATATATTGGTGGAAAGGTAAGACATCCTTGACATGTTGAGGAAGATCATCCCACTCATCATGCATATCCATAACATTGTCTGAAAACAATACCTCCTCATCAACAACCTCCTATTTTGATTCATTCTTAGATAATAAAGTAGGTATTAATGGTCTATCTTAAGTGTATGTAGGAGTCCTTCCCACTAGTGGTGTACCTACTACACTATGATTATCTATATGCTCATTATTGTTTCTCTTAGAACCCATGTTCATTTGTTGGATAGCTATCATAAGTTATTGTAAAACATTAGCTAAATGTTGCTACCCTTTTACAATACCTCTCATGATTTCCCTTGCTTCTCTATCCTCATGTGGTGGACTGTTATCTCTCCTTTCCCTATCCATATCAAGCTAATTTTTACTTGTAATTGGAGCCTCTTCTTCTTGAATTTCTTGCTTTCCTGGTCTTCTATGGAAGTAATACATGTGAGGACTAACTTCATGTGGATGCATATAACCAATCTAACCTCCCATGCTAGAAATATCCAAGATCTAATACCATTATAAGAACCCTTGCTTATTCTACCCTAATTTTTGAGTTTAGGTTGTTTGACATTTTGTCAAACACTTGGTATGCAACTGAAAAGTTCTAATTTTTTGAGTGTTTGCTTGAAGTTTTGATGATATGTTTGATTTTTTTTAGTTTAATATTTGTAAAGCAATTGCATATAATGATATAAAATAAATATAGATTGAAAAATAAATGGAAGAACACACATCAACCTCTTATTTTTCCTCAATATAAATGAAAAAATAATGGAAATCAGATCTGATATAGTTATAGTTTTATTGTTACAACAAGGTATATCTTCCTACATTCAAATTATTATTGATTCCTAATGGAAATAAAACATACCTAGATCATAGGCTATAATGTTGAACACTTTGATCAATGGAAATGATGGAATGTAAGCTAAAAATGTACTACTACAGGGGATGTCTTCAGATCAACCAATAACCCTTGGAAATGAGCTGGAAATTCTACAAATAAATCTACAGTAATAATAATACCTTCAAACCCTAAAGACACTTGAGTTAAAATGATAGTTTCTCCTTTAAATTTCACTAAACCCTAGCACCCATGTGCGAAAATAAATATATAAAATATTTCATAGCTGTTATAAGTCTAAAACCCTCATCAAAAGCTTTCAAAAATTCTCCAAACAAGTCACCCTTATGCAAAAATTATTTATAAAATATTTGGTACTCAAAATCTATAAAAATATCTCTAAATAAGGTCATAAACCCTACAGCTAGATCTATAATTTTTTTCCAACACTATAAACCCTAACCATCCTATATATCATGAAGATATGACCATTAGATATCTAGATCTGAAACAATATGTCTTCAACCTGTAAATAGACTTGAAACTTTAGTTTATTGAAGCCCCAAAATGATGAATAACCTAAAAATATGCTTTATGATGAACCCTAGATGAATTCACCTCATAAATTATAGTTGCGTTTTCATCTAATCTATTGATTCCTTAAGGTTTTCATCTTCAGAAATCGCTGTACCTATAGTGATCAGTTGAAAATGGATAAATATCAAATATGCCAAATCAAGAATATGAGCCTGGGAAGAGATAGAGGGCCTTTTATAATTTATTTAAAACCTCTTTTGGACCCCAAAACTCCATAAATGATTTTTAATAATTTTTTTCCCTTCCATCCCTAGGCATGCACTTTTGGGGAATAATTATTTTATTTTAATTTCTTTTTCACCTTTTCCCCATAAAGTCACTTTATAATTTTTTTTCTCAAGTGACTTAAATAATATTATTTTATAAAGGCTTAAATAAAATAATATTTTAATTTATCCATGGATAACTAATATATATATTTATTTTATTTCTCCATGGCCAAAATATTAATAGGTACAACTCATTCCCTTTCCAATTGGATTAGCCTACAGGAATGGATAATAGGTTAATCAACTTACCTAAATGGTGATCATGCCAAAAATGGGGACATGACAAAATAGATGAATCTAGGGCACTAGATACTTGCATTGATTCAAAACAATAACATAAATGCTAGTGTTTGTCCCAAATGTTAGTGTCTAGGGAGCAAGAAAGTAGGTACAAGTTCAGAACTTACAAAGATGGAAGATAAGTACATTTTAAGCATTTTGGGAAAGATAAAAGGCCTAGGTCATCAACATAAGATTTTTTAGACTAAGAGATAGGACAAAGAGCATAAGATAGAGTAGATGCAAGACTTGTAAAAGCAAGAAAAGTCTAGAATTGAGAGGAACATCCAAGGTTTGAGTTTTCTAAGTATACAAAATTGAGGTATGTTATAACCAACATAGCCCATTATATATTTAGAGTAGGGACCCACTATGTTCTAAAAAGGTCCAAACCTATGTTGAAATTCTTCTTCTAAGAGAGATTTATGTATTGAACCCAAATTTGATATTTGACAAATATAAATGAATATGTTTTAATTATTCAGACTAACCCACTAATGCTCTTTGAAAGTTTTGCATTTACACAAGTTTTCAAAACATGGACAATTTGAGAAGTCTTGGGATTTATAGAATTTGGTCTTAAAAACTTTACTTGTAAGTCTATTTGTGGAAATATTCAACGCTTTGAACCTATATAAACCTCTACAAAAAATGTTCTTCAAAACTTTTATTCATAGGTTATGTTCATAATTTTTATTTGTAAATTGATTTTTGAGAACCATGTCTTCAGAAATATTAAATTTTGGAATTTAATTTTTGGAGAAAATGTTTAGAATCTTCACTTCAAAATTTAGTCTTTGCCACTTGGTTTTCAAAACTTTTACATTTTAGAGAAAGTGTTTAGATCTTATTCTTCAACATTTAATCTTGGGAACTTTTATCTTTAGTAAAAGTGCTCGATTTGAATTTGGTTTTTGGTGAAAGTGTTTGGAGAAAATGTTTAGAATTTAGTCTTTGAGAGTTTTATCTTTAGGGAAAATGTTCAGAAATTTTAATTGATAAAGTTGTTCACTTTGCAAGGATTCGAGTTAACACTATTTTAACATAACATCCAATTCTTGATTATTAAGAGCCTCCATGGCATATGTAAACCAAAGTGAAAAGAGTGACATAACAAGACTTGATTAAAGGAATAAACCTAGTGTTCTTGATGGCATCTACAAAGCCTACATGGCATACCTGCAAAATAAAGTGGTAAATTTTGAATTAAATAAGTAAAGCTAGTTTATATATGTTGGACATTAATAACACATGAACTAGAATTTAATGTAAAATATATATTAATGAATTATAAATAAATGATGTGCCCATTACTCACAAACTAACTTCAAGCTCACTTACCTCTTTGAAAATAATCCCTATCTACCTACTTTTTAATTGTGAAGTGCATATAAAAAGCCGAGCTACCAAATTAACAAAACCAAAATTTTGTCAACCTAGTGAATTATCTATGGCATCTTCATCCAAGACATTAAAAGGATCCTTTCCCCCATCCAAGTTCTCTATTAAGGATTTAACAGAGTACAAATACACTATCTTTGATCCAATAGTGTTCAACAATGACTATATCAATTACTCAACATTATAGGAGGTGATTCATCAAGTGGATGCACACATTATTGAGGAGAATTGACACTGACACAAAATCATCAATTGATTATAGACCTTATCCTCCTCAAGTGATAAGGATTGCATTTGACAACATCCAAGCTTGAGGTTATGCCTTGCATAGAACTCTTGTGAGAGTTGTTCTTTATTAGAAAAATGATTGAGGGTGTATTATTAAACCATTTAAATCATAAAATGATCATAGCCTACATGTAAAGAGATGCATTATAGATGTATTTATCCTTACCTATTGTAGATGCTACATACAATTTACATAGATTAGTTACATGGAAAAAGGAGAACTCAATTGAGAAAACTTTAAGAAAATGGATAATTTTTGGGGAGACTATCATCCTGAAGGAGAAGCAACTAGTGCCTGTAACTAATTTCTAGATGGGAATCCATATTGGGATGGCCCTCCTAAACTAGTTATATGGATACTCTAGTAGATAATTCCTTCACCGTGAATGGGTTCCACTACTAGACTTACTATTGACCTCAAGGCCAACATTTACTCTAGGTGAGGTAATTAGTGATAAGTTCTGAGAAGAAGTACTACATAAAGATAAGAGGCCTTAAGGGGGCCAATTATATATGATATAATACTTTTAGATGTTATGATAGGCATAGTTTATGTGCATAATGTGTTACTCTGGAGCCCAATTATAGATTTCATTAAGAATTGTATATGTGCTTCATATTATTTTATGCATATATATGCTTATACTAGGTGTTAGGATGTGGAGCTAAAAGCTTCAACTTGATGCAGATGAAGAAAAGGAGGTTGCTGAAGATCCAGAAGAACCGGCGTCGGCAACATGACCGACATCGATCATGATCAGTGTAGAAGGCAACCGACGTCGGCAGGTAGTCGGCCGACGTCGGCAGCACCAGGCAAGCAGGGACCGGCGTCGGTCGCCTGTGTGTTCCAAAATTGCTCATTGCACAAATAGTTAGTTAAGTGAACGAAGAGTTTACATGTAAAGGCTAATTATAGTCTTGAGTTATGTGTCTAATTATTGTAATAGTCTAATTATTGTAATTATGAGATCTATATAATAGACTCATGAGCTGTATTGTAAACTTGTGCTAGAGAGTAAGAGAGCTAAATAAGCTCCTTCAGAGAGAAGAGAGCAATGGGGTGTTCTTCCTAGTTCCACAGTACCAAGTTTGGGTGCTGGTTTGGAGAATCAGAAGGGTTCTTCGTATATGTATGATCTTGGTCAGTAGGTGTGCATGGCTTCTATTGGAGATCTACAATGGTGAGTAAGGTCTAGTGATTTGCAGGTAGCAATAGAGAGCAGGAGATCTACTTGGAGTACAATTGTGTGCTTGCTGTACTGGTAGCGTGTTACTGACTAGTTAGAGAGGTGAACATCAATTCTGTATTGGAGTTGATTATTGTGACCGAGAGAGAGAGGGAAAAAGGTCTTGAGGTGTGGCGAACCTTTGAGGTGGAAGAAGAAGTGGCATCTTCTTTATTGTATATTCTTCTGAGTGATTATTAATACAATTGTGTATTGTCTCTCAATTCCTGTGTTGTTTCATATTTCTAGTTACTCATTGATTCTAGTTAAATTTTGTGTTTAGTTGCTAATACAAGAAGTAATCATATGTGCTCTTATTGGTGGAGTAAGATCCTGACACAGTGGTATTAGAGCATGTTTATTGTTCTAGGTTCATGACAAGTGGTATCAGAGCCTTGGTTGTAGGTTCAAGAGATGATACCATCAAGTGGTATCAGAGCTTTTAGTTGGGTTGACTAACAGGTGGTTTCAAATCTAGTAGTGTTTGTTGATTACAGGTCACTCACAGGGGTTTCAAATTGAGTGGGAGTATAACAATGGCAGAAGAAAGTAAGCTATGAATGGAGAAACTAAATAGCACGAATGGTTTGATTGATGGAAAGAAAGAGCAGGGAAAAGGAGATCATTGGTTGGTAGCAGATCAGCAGGGAGGAGCAAATGTTGCAGGGGATGCTGCACAGGATGTTCTGGATAAAGTAGAATCTTGGTTTACAGATTCTTTTGCCTCTTTCCATGCAGCCTGAAATAGAGCATCTTTTCATGGGTATGTCTTTGGAGACTTTGGAGAGATTTATTTAGGGGTTGGAGAGCCTTGTCAGATTATTGACGAAGGGGAAGTGAAGCTGAAATTGCAGATGGATGACACATAGTGGTTAAAGGAAGTCATGCAGGTACTAGTCTTAGAGACGAGTGTAATTTCTTCAAGAAATTTGGGTGATGGGAGATGCACTGTAACTCTCACAGTGGATACACTTGAATTAGATGGTGGTAAGAAAGTAGGTATCCTTTATCTATCTACTTATATTACTAATTCACCTTTTGTTACAGAGATGTGGCTTTGTAGGCTTGGCCACATATGTAGGAGGAGAATGCATGTTCTTAAGCGAAAGATAGATGTTTTTGACAAGCTAAAGAACTGGAAAGCCTTGGTGTTCATGGAGGAGATGATGGATAGAGATCAGGTGAGGGAACTAAATTATTTTGAGTAGAGTAGGGTTGATTTGAATAGGGTTTTGATCCATGGAGAGCTCACAGGTAAAAAGTTATCACTCACAGGTGAACATAGGTATCGGCATCTGTCAAACAGTAACCAAAATCGACAGAAGGAAGACCAATGTCAGTCATGAAGGAACTGACGTCGACAGAAGGGACACCAGCGTCAGCCAGGGAAATGATGTCGACAGTCAGGTCAGTGCAGGGAACCAACATCGGTTGGGAGCAGACTAGGAGATGGCTGAGATCGGTCATTGGAATGGATAGTGGGCAGACAACAAGTCTCAAACGCCCATATGGAGGTCAAAAAGGGTAAGTGAACCTCATATTTATTGTTCACCTTCTTTATATTGCTTATTGATGTTCAAGAACTAGGAAGATGGAAGAAGTAATGCAGGTAGAATCTAGATACAATGGGAGCTTGGCATGGATGAGGAGTGTGAGTCCTTGGAGAAGAACCAAATAGGTATTTGTTGGTAGAGTTGTCAGCTGGAAGAAAGCACTGGATGAGGGACGGATTCCCAAGTTAAAGAAGAGAGTGGATGGACACAAGAGATAGAAGGATATGGCATATGGTCTTGAGGAAGCTGCAGGATAGTGGTACAGGTTTTGATAGGTGGATGACTAAGCATGGCTTTAGTCAATGTCAGTGTAACTATTGTGGTTTTGACTTACCAGGTGGATGATGGTCGCAACATTATCTTGTTACTGTATGTGGGTTATTTGCTAGCAGGTTTTATACATACAGGGATTTGCTGAGCTAAGGGTAAGGTTAGTTCAGAGGTGTGTCATGAAGAATTTGGAGTAGCGAAATTATTTGGCATAAGAGACATGGAAGATCACAGGTTGATCTCAAGTGGGAGCTGATGTGAAGATGGTGTTAGCGGGGTTCAAGATGTAGGATGTAGAATCAGAAAGCACACCAAGGGCTAGACAGTTCAAGTTGAGCTTAGAACAGGGTTTGAAATCACATGAGGTCTAGTGTAGACCTGAGTTTTCCCAAGCAATGGGAGTTGTCAGAAAGTTTGGAGCCAATTCGAGAAAGAAGTACTGGAGGGCAATTCAGTGGATTCTTAGAGGGACTAGCAGCAGGTGCACATGCTATGCAGGGTCAAGTTCTTTTATACAGGGGTTCATAGATGCAGATGTGGCAAGAGATTTGGATGACAGGTAGAGCATCATAGGATGTGTGGTGGTTAGTATTTAGGATTAAGCTTGAAGAGGGATACAAGCCAGGAAACAAATTAGATGGAGTACAGGTATAGGTATAGTTGCAGTTATTTATCTCCAAGTGGGAGATTGTTAGGATGTGGAGCTAAAAGCTTCAACTTGATGCAGATGAAGAAAAAGAGGTTGCTGAAGATCCAGAAGAACCAGCATCGATAGCATGACCGATGTCACTCATGATCAGTGTAGAAGGCAACCGACATCGACAGGTAGTCGACTGATGTCGACAGCACCAGGCAAGCAGGGACCGGCGTCGATCACCTGTGTGTTCCAGAACTGCTCATTGCATGAACAGTTAGTTAAGTGAACAGAGAGTTTGCATGTAAAGGCTAATTATAGTCTTGAGTTGCATGTCTAATTATTGTAATAGTCTAATTATTGTAAGTATGAGATCTATATAATAGACTCATGGGCTGTATTGTAAACTCGTGCTAGAGAGTAAGAGAGCTAAATAAGCTCCTTCAGAGAGAAGAGAGCAATGGAGTGTTCCTCCTAGTTCCATAGTACCAAGTTTGGGTGCTAGTTTGGAGAATCAAAAGGGTTCTTCGTATATGTATGATCTTGGTCAGCAGGTGTGCATGGCTTCTATTGGAGATCTACAATGGTGAGTAAGGTCTAGTGATTTGCAGGTAGCAGCAGAGAGCAGGAGATCTACTTGGAGTAGGTTGTGTGCTTGGTGTACTGGCAGTGTGTTACTGACTAGTTGGAGAGGTGAACATCAATTCTGTATTGGAGTTGATTGTTGTGACCGAGAGAGAGAGGGAAGAAGGTCTTGAGGTGTGGCGAACCTTTGAGGTGGAAGAAGAAGTGGCATCTTCTTTATTGTATATTCTTCTGAGTGATTATTAATATAATTGTGTATTGTCTCTCAATTCTTGTGTTGTTTCATATTTCTAGTTACTCATTGATTCTAGTTAAATTTCATGTTTAGTTACTAATACAAGAAGTAATCATATGTGCTCTTATTGGTGGAGCAAGATCCTGACACAGTTGTATTAGAGCATGTTTATTGTTCTAGGTTCCTGACACTAGGAACATCACTTGTATTGTGGAGGATGTATACCCTTAGGTGTGGAGGGATATTCATGAATCCTCACTACCTAGGGTATCCAAAAGCATTGAAAACACATTGATGACTAGAGGTTACTACTAACTATATCCTAACTACACTGTGATTATGGTCAATGGCCATAAATTTTCACCCTTGTATCTCCCCAAACAAGTACTAGATAAACTAGTAGAATAGGAGATGGTCTACTAACTGTGGTGGGGAATTGATGAAGATATGAAGAAGAAGAAGAATAAGAAGAGTGCCTTTTATAGCTCCCATATCATAATTGATAGAATGTGTTACACCAATAAAAAACACTTTGGGGAGGTTGGTAGATATAAAGAATACTACTCAGTAACCACACTACCACATAGGGACTGGGATCCTCATGGTAAAGTTCAAAATCATATTCAAGGCCTTAGTATTCCATACCAAAATGAGCCTCATGATGATGATTTCCTATTTCTAAATGCCAATAATGATGCCCATGTCTTGGAGAGGGCAAAGATAACTAGATTGGGCAAGGAACTCTTGAAAATCATTTAAGGGGATCCCTATATTTCAATTGAAGATGTATGCATCATACTCCCACCCATAGGTGGATGGGATGCCATGAATTTTTGGATCAATGAGCCTTTCCAACCATTAGTGGAGCAAAGGAAACCTTCATAGACATTCCCTGTGCCATTGAAAACTCTAAAAAAAGAGCTTGTGGTGGCTAAATATTCACTTAGGGGAGCTCAGGATGATCGAATTTGCCTTGACTCTTTAGACTTGGAAGACCATTCCCATCTAGTTGCTACATCAACCCAAGAGACTGCAAATGTGGAAGTTTTAACCCTACCCACTCAAGAAGTTTTTAGCACAACTAAGAAAGCTATTATTTATTCTAAGAGGAAGCCAAGGGTTCACTTCCCTCCAAAGATTCTAACTATTGAAGTAATATATACAAAAGGAGCATCATGGGAATGATAGGTGGTAGAAGGTGAGTCTTTAGATGAAGAAAGGGAGATATAAAGTATAAGGTTTTAAGCCTCCAAGACACCAAAGGAAAAACACTATTATGTGGAGATCAATCACGTGGGGGTGCACCTCCTTCAATTTCTACCACTCCTATTATATCTTTTGTTTCCCCTTTATCTGTTAGTTCATTTGATTTTGTTTCTCTTAATCCTATTGTCTCCCCTTCCCTTGTGATACCTAAAGTAGAGGTTATTTCTTATGAGCCTAGTGTCCAACCATCTTTAATTATTCCAAATATAGAGGATGTTTCCTCTACCCCTAATGTCTCCATTTCCCCAATAGTTCCCACTCCTCCAATTATGTCAATAAAATCTACCCCCTCCACTTCTACTATGGTTACCTCTACCTCTACCACTACCCCAAAAACCCCTAAGAGTAAAAAGAAATCATCCAACTAAGTTAGGGGAGCATTGCCAAGTCCTAAACTACATGTGTTATTTACCCAGTTAGGTTTGCCAATGCATTCCTCTAGTTCTTCTCAAGCCACCATTATAATATGATTGAAGAAGGATGGAAAGAAGAAA